>CM014078.1:26147159-26317878 GCA_004119915.2 Collichthys lucidus
CAAAAGCAGCCACAGTCCTGATGGATGACAGAACCTCGTCCGCTACAGCTCCAGCTTTGGCGTAGGCCTGCAGCTCCATCCCTGTTAGCTTAGCCACAAACTAGACAAACAAATCACATAAAGCCAACAAGTCGAGTGAAGTCAATAAACCAAGTCAAGAGAAGTCAAAAAACCAAGTCAAGAGAAGTCAATAAACCAAGTTAAGAGAAGTCAATAAACCAAGTCAAGAGAAACCAAGTCAAGAGAAGTCAATAAACCAAGTTAAGAGAAGTCAATAAACCAAGTTAAGAGAAGTCAATAAAGCAAGTTAAGAGAAGTCAATAAACCAAGTTAAGAGAAGTCAATAAACCAAGTTAAGAGAAGTCAATAAAGCAAGTCAAGAGAAGTCAATAAACCAAGTCAAGAGAAGTTAATAAACCAAGTCGAGAAGTCAATAAACCAAGTCAAGTGAAGTCAATAAACCAAGTCAAGAGAAGTCAATAAACCAAGTCAAGAGAAGTCAATAAACCAAGTCAAGAGAAGTTAATAAACCAAGTCAAGAGAAGTCAATAAACCAAGTCAAGAGAAGTCAATAAACCAAGCCGAGAAGTCAATAAACCAAGTCAAGAGAAGTCAATAAACCAAGTCAAGAGAAGTCAATAAACCAAGTCAAGAGAAGTTAATAAACCAAGACAAGAGAAGTTAATAAACCAAGTCAAGAGAAGTCAATAAACCAAGTCAAGAGAAGTCAATAAACCAAGTCAAGAGAAGTTAATAAACCAAGTCAAGAGAAGTTAATAAACCAAGTCAAGAGAAGTCAATAAACCAAGACAAGAGAAGTCAATAAACCAAGTCAAGAGAAGTCAATAAACCAAGTCAAGAGAAGTCAATAAACCAAGTCAAGAGAAGTCAATAAACCAAGTCAAGAGAAGTTAATAAACCAAGACAAGAGAAGTTAATAAACCAAGTCAAGAGAAGTCAATAAACCAAGTCAAGAGAAGTCAATAAACCAAGTCAAGAGAAGTTAATAAACCAAGTCAAGAGAAGTTAATAAACCAAGTCAAGAGAAGTTAATAAACCAAGTCAAGAGAAGTCAATAAACCAAGTCAAGAGAAGTCAATGAACCAAGTCAAGAGAAGTCAATAAACCAAGTCAAGAGAAGTCAATAAACCAAGTCAAGAGAAGTCAATAAACCAAGTCAAGAGAAGTCACATCAAGTCGAGTCAAGAGAAGTCACATCAAGTCGAGTCAAGTCAATCAGCAGAGCAAAGTCAAGAGAAATACAGCCTTGTCAAGCAAAGTCGAGGGAAGTCAAGGGAAGTCAAGCCAAGTCAAGGGAGGAGATGTCAGGTCAATCAAGACAAGTTAAGTTAAGAGACATCAAGTCTCACCAGAGCCATGAGACCAGTTCCAACGCCTATCAGTGGACTTGCTGCGACAATGACAAGCGTTAACTTCCATCCTTTCACAAAGCCAACGCAGAAACCACACACGAAGGTGGTGAAGCGTTGCAGAAAGATGGCAACCTGATCCGCAATGGCATCGTTGATCTTGTTGATATCACTGTAACACAGACATACCAGCTGTAACACGACATACACAGCAAAACTCCGGAATAGTCCACGAGACAGAAATCGTGTCGATGTCGTCCCACTCACTCTGACATGCGAGTGTTGAGCTCCCCCACGGAGGTGCAGTCGAACCAACCGATCTCCATCCTCATTACTTTGCTGAAGTACAGTTTCCTGATGAGCTGGATCTGCCTGGCAGCCGCCGTCACCCACAAGGAGATCTAGCAGTTGGGAAAAGCAAAAATTATACTCAAACTGGTTCATTGTAGGAAAGTGCTATTGAGTTTTTTTGTGGGAAATGGAGGATCTGGAAGTTTTTGGAGTTTGACGATTAGATTCAAACCAGTTTCCGAAGGTCCCAACAAGTTTTCCTGTCTGTCTTGTAAGACTTTGTACCAGCCGAGCCAACCAACACCAACAGTCTGCCTTTAATTTAATGTCAGAGCTGTCTTGGTGTGGTGGTGTGGTTGAAATATTGACAGCAGCAGTTGTTCAAGGACTAGAAGGTTTTTAGTTGTAGAGGAAAAAATCTTTTTCAAGGATTTCACTCATGAATAGGAGGTTTGATGTTCATTTGTGATGTATCTAGATTGTTAAGAAAGGCTTAATAGCTGCAATGTTTGGAGCTTGTGGCAAATAGCCCGAGAGAAGAGAAGAGCTGACTTTTTGCGATGCAGATAACATATTTATTTCTTAAAAAAAGGCTTGTAGGCAGAATATCCAGGCAGCAGGAAGAGGATTTGCAGATGCGGTGGAATTTCCTTTAAGATTTCATAGTTGATAGGATCAAATTGTGTCATGCTGATTGAATTTTAAAAGGATGCGAGGACGCCACAGGCAAATCTAATTATAGATGAGTGTCTTTGTGAGGAAAACGAGACCAACCTGAAAGTATCCCAGCACAAATACAGCTGCTCCGATTCCAACGTAATAGAAGGCGAATAACGTCATTTCATACTCAATGTCGAGAATCCTGTAAGACAGCACGAATTCTGTAAATAAATCATATTAGAGGACTACAAAACCACACTTAACAGATCTGAAACTTTCTTACACTATGTTCCATGTTGAAAAAAGCCCGCCTCATGCATTTCTCACAACCCACTTACCCACACGACCTGTTCTTCAGCGGTATGAGCATCTCCAGTGTTGAATTGTTCATGAGGCTCCAGTCGGACTGGTTCAGAGTGTCTGCAGCAGTGTAGTTCCTCTTCCACTGGATAGTGTTATTCACGCACTCCTTCCTGTCGTCGGCCAGCTCGTTGAGCTCGATGTCGTACTCGATGAAGGTGTCGGTGAGCAGGCCGAACACCAGCAGCATGAGGGGCTGGGCCGAGCCGTGGAGAATGGCGCAAAAACTACCCGCCGCCATCATCAGCACCTGTTTGCACGTGGCAAAGCGGAACTGGAACGGATATGTAAGCACAAATACACAATGAGTGGACAAATCTCAAGGAGAGTTGAAGAAATATGTTATTAAATTAAAACCGAAAAAAATATTTTACCAGCTGAAAGAAGCCAACCCTGATCGCTGGTTGATCTTCATTTTTCTGGCCTCTGTTTGAAAGAGAAGGCCAGTCAGTTTTTCTGTGAGAAAGTGAAAGTTAGCAACAGCCTCAGCAGCTTTTCTACTTACTTCTCATTGTCCTTGGAGTTTGTCATGGTCCTGCATGGAGGGAATCAGAACACACTGTGAGCTGCTCTCTGGAACACTTTATAAAAACACATGTTTAAAGATCCAGTGTCACGGATTCAGGGGTCCCCTTTGTCGGAGTCCGCCATTTTTCTACAGTAGCCCAGAGCGGACAAACCAAACACTGGCTCTAGACAGGGACTTTGCATGTTTTGAAGCAACCTTAGTTTAGTTACTATCCACTACTAGCCCGCTAGATGCCACTAAATCCTACACACATGTTGATTTAATGCATGAAAGAATGAATGTTTCATGAATTCCTGTATTATTAAGAAATGATCATGTTTATTTCTCTCACATTATGTTCACAAATTTGTGTCAGTGAGCCACTTTGCCAACATAATCCATCCACCTGACAGGTGTGGCATATCAGCATGGTCATTAAACAGCATGACTGTGACGCGAGGTGTGCCTCGGACCGGTCACATTAAAAGGTCGCTCTAAAATGTGCAGTTATATCTTGACTGACATTTATTAGGCACTTAACGATGGCTGTTTCACACTGGGAATTTTTTCCCCTTAGGAGGACAAAGCCATGACTCACTCTACTCTGCCTCTGATTGGCTCGTTCTCAGCTTAATATCAGGGTTCATGATACATCCTGCATCAATAAATCATCACGACATGTACGGGTGTAATGCGTTACTTTAACGTATGTTTTGTATTGTAGAATGTCAACTATTCTCTCATATCGCATCGCTGTTGAAGTCTGAATGAATGCATGCCTGCCTATATACAGTACACATCTCCATGCAGACATAAATACAATTACACATGGCCATGGCCATTGACCCCTACGGCGATAACGCTTTCTAGCTATGGCATTTCTTTTGAAGTGTCACAAACTGTACCCTGTCTGAGGCTTTCATGTAATTATTTTTCCGGCTCTTTTTATAATTCTGGCTAGCTAGTGGTGGCATTTAAGTCAACAAAGCATGCATAGATTGAGTGAAAACAGTCTTTTTCTACTGAATCAATATCCAAGATACTCTTCAGAAATACATAAATTGTGACATAAAGTACTTACATGTAGGAGCCAGCTGGTTCTGCAACGCAACAATAGAAAAGGCATTCAACATTTTTTTGTGTAGCTGAGACTCTTATCCATATATATTACAAATGAAAGGAAGAAGATTGCCACATTTGATCATTTTGGAGCGTCTTTAACATCGACACATTAGTCCCTTACCTTCATTTGTAAAGTCATAGCTGTGGTTTTCCTGTCCCAGCTTTTTAATGCTTTGCAATTTAACTGATCCATTTGGCATGATGACTTATCTAGGAAAAGCAAAAGGAGAGTCCAGCAGCAGAATAATTACTGGATGGTCATCCACTTTTGAGTGAATTTTTTTTTTTTTTAAAGCTAAAAATTTTAAACTTACCTACACGTTCCCCCTTTTTTAAAGAGAAAACTTTCTTATCCTCGATTGAAACTTATCATTGGATCTTACAAAAGGAGTCAAATGAAAGCTGCAGCAGCCCTCCTGCGATTAAGTCCAGTATCCAGACGTGCGGTTGTTCAGTCAACCCGGTAGTAGTAGTTGTGGCAGCTTGTCACTTGGGTAGAGGACGACACACTGTGTACCTTGGCAGTGATTCACGTGTTCTTATTGAACAGAATTGGGCTTGGTTGGAACTCGGGGTCAGAGTGTTTTGTTTGAGGGTAAGTGTCCTGTCGGTTTATGCTGCTCGAAAAGGCCGCTGACCCCGGCGGGCAAACATTTCACCTGCAAAGGCCTTGCATTTCTCCACTAGTTTAACGTGACGAAGATTCAGTATTGGTGTATTGGTGGTGTAATAAAAGTAAGTCAAAGAAACCTTTCAAACATATAAATCTCGTCCAGTGTGTAAGCAGCATTAACCAAACTGTTTCATCACTGACATTGGAGTGTTTGGTGTGCAGAGACGGCTTATTTCTCCAAGACTTTCAATGATTTTAGGGACCCTGACTCTTCATGAGGTCCTGATTAGCACATGGATTAATGGGACTTAAGTGAAGACTGAGGCTTTAGTGAACAATTACGTTGATAGCCTGAACAATCCGACAGCTGCCCTTTTAAAAACAAGGTTGTGTCAGCTTCAATGGACTAATAACAATGGCTTTACCTGCAATTTGCAGATTACTTAATGTATTATATTCACTTACAAATGGGAGTACTGTACTGTGTTTGTGTTGCATTACAATGAAACATCCCAAAATGAAAAAATCTGAAAAAGAAACGTGTGAACCATTAAGGAAATCAACAATTAGTCTAATTATGGAACATATATGGAATATATGTGTCTAATAGACATAAACCCAAATCTATCTTTGCATGCATTATAGATTAAAGTACTCGTTTGATTCTTCTAAAAACCTTTGGTTATTTTTTACAAGGCAAATCAGGCACCATCTGTCAATATGAAGTAAATGCTATGCTATGAGGTTATCAAGCCTCTCATTAAAACGACAATTCTATAATACTTCTTTAAAGTGTACTTATACACAGGCTTTCAGAGGATCCAAACTTCTTGACAATGTGAAGATGCCACGTTGATACAAATCTGAACCTCATGTTCATTGTAAGCATGACTTATTACGAGTAATGCAAAGTATGTTAACAATTAAGTTTAAAACGTGTGACTCATGCCTCTTGTCTTTAACAAAATCATTCAGAAAGTCATATTTTGTGTCACATCTACAGTCAAATCTTCCAGCATTACAGTATCTAAAATCCTAGGAGGCCAAAAATAATGAATGAAATCTGACCGCGGGCCGTGATTGGCCCCCGTGCCAGACTTTGACCATGCCTGATCACAGTATCAGAACCCTGCGTCCAGTGTGTGGTCATATACTAGATTGAGTATTGAGTATTGTCTATTTTAAGTCACAAAAAAAAGTAAAAAATACAGTATTTATGAATGAAGACCACAGCACTGTACACAAAACGGCCTGAACTATATGCTAGATATTTACGCTATCTAAGTGACCGTGCAACTTTTAAAAGAAGAATGAACACATTCTTCTTCTTACAAATGAAAGCTTAATAATCAATACAACACAGTACTGCCGTACACTCAGGAGTTTTCCTGCTACAGTCTGACTTGGTCTGGTATTACCACTAATTTATGACTCCTAATGTAACATTAACAGATAATATTGCCACAATTTTCTGATTTTACGACTCTGCAATATCCCGTAACCATCACAGCGTTCAGCACGTCAGCTTTAAAGGGACGACGTTGTTTTACTAGTCATGTGAGCGCGAGCGGTGTGTTGACATTCAAACGTTTTGTACCAGAGGTTATTGCCCTCCTCCGACTAAACTTCCTGGTCGGCTGCATGTTGTACATACTTCTGTCATCTAGTGGAAATGAATATTTTCATAGAGCAAAATACTGCAGGGTTTAAAATTCACACAAACAAACACACACATGAAACAGGCAAAGTGAAGGCTGATTGTTAATTTCTTATAAACTTATGAATACACTGAAATATTCAGCTACATATAGATGCCAGGCTGTATCTAGTCTGTTTAGATGTGAGTACATCATGAGATTAAAGGTGCATATTGTTTGACAAAGATAAAAATAAGCCTACCTACTACTAAATGAACAACTAAATCGAATATAAATGTTTGTTTATTTCTGATAAAACAGAACTTTTATTTAATCATTTGACCCTCAGACACAACACTGAATGCATCCATAAATCAGACCCTGGGATTAGACCATGTATGAAATCATATACTTGTCATTTATATTGTCATAAACACGACCGATTGGGCTGGAGCGCTTACACACGAAAACCACTGATTGTTCGCCGGTGGTCATGAACTGTCGGTCACTCACTGCTGCCTTCTGAGCCCGTCAGGACACTCCACAGAGAGGAAGATAATGAACATGCGTCCAGGATTTAAACAACTTTACACTCATCTTATCAATATTCTGGAAAATTGAGGGTGAGCTGTAAGAGAAAAAACAACTGTGACATTCTTAAAATACCTTCAATTATGCATTTTGAAAGCACATTCTAGTGTATTATTTATGAATATAATGCATAAATGTTGAAGCCAACCCAAAGACTCCAGTACAGTCAGAAATTGAAACTGAACGCGCACAAACAATCTGAAATAATGTTGGACACAACTTTAAAAGTCACAGTTTTCTATGTTCCCAGAGACATTTAAAGGTTGTAAAGCCACTTTGCTGTAATTGTACGTCGGTGTGTTTTATTCAGCAGCACTATAGTCAGTATGTTGTATATTTCTCTGACCTATTTCCCACTAAAACATACACAAGGCCGGAAACACTGGCTTTCAGAATCCTTCACAGGGTGCTTGAAGACAACAACTGGACACGAGTCACCAAACAACACTGCTGCCATCTTGTGGTAGAACTATAAAAACCCTTAGGTGACCCTCATTCAAACACTGACTTGACTATCTC
The DNA here is from genome assembly GCA_004119915.2 of Collichthys lucidus. Classification (NCBI taxonomy): domain Eukaryota; kingdom Metazoa; phylum Chordata; class Actinopteri; family Sciaenidae; genus Collichthys; species Collichthys lucidus. The sequence goes on from CM014078.1 coordinate 26,154,831, forward strand.
TGGGGTGTTCTGTCACTCAGACATGAAGTTTAGCCTATGGCATTTACTAAAAGACCTCGTAAGTGAGGGATCATATGTCCTCTGTGTGCATTAGGAGGATATTGTTAGAACATCCTGTGTTGTTGAACAGAGGCAGGATGTTAGGGCATGTGCATGAGCAGAGGAAGTGAACAGAGAGAGGACAAGCATGTTTTTCGATGGGTCTGATGTCATGGGCCTGAATAATGACAGATATGACATCTTAACCTCAGGGCCTTGTTTTGTTTCAATCAATCAATCAATCAATTAAGTTTATTTGTAAAGCCCTTTACAATAGCCAGACGGTACCCAAAGTGCGTAAAACAATACATAACAGGTACATAACAAATAAATACAATGAAATTAAAATATAATTTAAATACAATTCAAATTAAAGGTGCTTCCAGAAATACATAAGACTGCCCTAGTTGGAATAAAATGCCAACCTATGTGTCTTTTGATTTAAAAAGGCTGAGATCACTAGTGGTGCGGATGTCGGCGGGCAGTTTGTTCCACAGTCTGGGAGCGGCGACGGCAAAGGAACGATCGCCCCACTGTTTAAGTCTCGACCTAGGGACCTCCAGCAGAAGCGGACCCAAAGAGCGCAGGGCTCTGCCACAATTGTGAAAAGTTAAAATCTCTGCCAAGTGGGATTAATGGCGTTAAAAATGAACAATAGAAGTTCAGAATAAATTCTTTTTCTACAGTCTCTTTGTATCGTTTCCAATTATAATTAATGCCCCACAGCAGCGCCCTGCCTCTGTTTGACCTTAATTAGCATCATTGGCGACACCTGTGTTTACTCTGGAGTTCAGGGACTTGTGTGAATATCTTATGTGACTGCAGGGGAGGCCCGGCTTGAACTCTTAACGTGTGAAGACCAAAGTTACCGGATGCCTCTACAGACAGACCAACGTCAGCAAATAGCCTCTGGAGAAAGTCAAAAATGTAGATAAATGTTGAACTTAAATTCATCAAAAGGCGAGAGAAACAACTTCCAATGGGAACCAAATGCTGCCTGCTCTTCATGTTCTGGACATGTAAGTAGTCAAATGTTACCCTTTTAGGACCCGTTGGACAAGAGACGGAACAGAACAGAACAGAACAGAACAGAACAGGGACCCCCACATGTAATTATTTATCAAATGTGTCACAATAACTTATTAACCTATTTATATACTGGGTTATTAGCCTATATGTGTATATGCACCTCACAGTTGCCATTTTCGGGTGAAAATTGGCAATTATTATGACAACATGTCAATTACTGGTGGACCCCCTGCAGTACCTCTGCAAACTCCTAGGGGTTGAAGACCCCTGCTCTAATGTATGTTAAGCTTTTTGAGTCCTGCTACCCCCTAGTGGCTAAAAATCCATCGGTATAGATTTAACTTAAAATAACAGGGAACAAACAAGTAACAAAGTGACACATCATGTTGTAACAAGTGCAGCCTTCATTTTTTCATGCTTCCATTTTTTGCCATAGTTCCTGGGGGGGGGGGGTAAAGATGCATTCATGTGCCTGGCCTTGTTCATGTAAATTTCATTATAGATTTATTTTTTTACTGTTGCTGTACGGTTCATTCACCATGAACATAGCTACAGGTACAGCTACATGGCTAGAGCTCACCCTGTTTATTTCCATAGACCCTCTTTTCTTTTTTTTAGTTGTATTTTAATAATAATAATTGTTTTTATTTATATAAGGCATTAAAGGGACTCAAAACAGTGAGTAGTAACAAAAATGGATGGATCAAATAGATGCTGTTGAATGCAGTTTTAAAAGAGAGGAGGAGCAGACATGGAAATTGTCTGAGGTGTTAGAAGGAAGGAAGAAGCAATAAAGAAGGCCCCGTCCTCCTCAGGTCCAGTGCCTGGAGCCGGTTGAGAGGGGCAGGAAGGTTGGCGTCAGCGGCTCTGAGGCTGCAGGTATATTTCGGTGCAGGAGGTCAGGTCAGTGGGGTAGTAAAGGAGGCAAGGATCTAGAGGGCTTTGTAGGTGATGAGGACTGGACTTTTGGAGAGCCAGTGCAGGTTTTAGAGTGATGTGATCTCAGGTGTGGGAGCACTAGTCGTTCCTGGCAGCTGAAATGTAATTTATTCTAATTATATTGTTGTTTAATACACACTACATGTAAATAAAACATAACTATGACAAGTGCATCTCTGTGTATAGAGCTAGTAAGAGAGCGTAATATACAGTTTAATGGATTCATATAGTCAATGATGGGATTCATTCAGCTCATGTAAAGGCAGGAGACATTGCAACCTGTATGTTTCCTGCTTTTTACATGAGCTGAACTCCCACAAGTACCCCTGGCTGCAGCCCGCAGATCGGGGCTTGCCTCAACGTTGAGCCACGCCCACACCGAGACACGCCCACATTGAGACACGCCTACATTGAGACACACCCACACTGGGCCACGCCTTTCCGTGGTGTTTTTTGTTTTTTAAATTTCATTTTATTTTTAAGAACTGTTTGGACTGCTGGTTGGACAGCAAGTGAAGGTGTCACATTGTACTGTGACAGCATTTCTGACTATTTTCTGAATGTTCCCCCTGGCGGAAAAATTGTCAAAATCATCCCTCTTCTAAAATGGTCATCCCTTCTTCCATCCCTTGTGGCATTTTATCAATGCATGTGAAAATTACTTATATTTAACACTTTAAACAGAATTACCATTCGAAATTTAGGGGGGCTTTATGATAATCAGTCTATTACCGATGACAACGGTTTTCAAAGTGTGAGGCGCGCCTCCCTTGGGGGGCGCCAGAGGCGCGGCGGGGAAAAAAATAAAAATATATCTTACAAAGATATGTGTCTCATCACTGTGCGATGAAAACTCTGAGAGCTAGCCCCCAAAGAGTAGCAAAACAAATCCACAAAACGATACAGTATGTCTGATCTTTGCTGTTTCGTGTCAAAAGTTCTATTTCAGCGTGAAGAAACGCTGCTAATGTCTCCTGCTCTGTCTCTGCTTTAGTTTGAATCAGTCACGAAGCTCCTGGTTGTTACATAAAGACAAAGAGGCTTTGACAGTGAAGTGTGACCTCTTGGTGCGATATACCACCTTTGGGTTTACTTCATTCTGGATCGTCATTGGTGGGTCAAAGGTGAATGTGGGCGGTACTAATCGATTCTCCTGACTCTGATTGGTCGACAGGTGACAGGCGTCAATCATCCACACTCTGTGTTGGCCTTAGCAGCACCGCTAGCTGCTACCTGGTGCTTCATATTCTTTAATACCGTTTGTTTCAAACATCGCGTCGTATTAAAACTCGAAGTCTTCTTTCCTCCTCCTTAAATTGTGTTTTTTTTAAGTGAAGATGTTTTTAACAAAAATGTGTTTAAATGTGTTTAGAGAACCAGTGCAGGTTTTAGGGTGATGTGATCTCAGGTGTGGGAGCACTAGTGGTTCCTGGCAGCTTAAATGTAATTTATTCTAATTATATTGTTGTTTAATACACACTACATGTAAATAAAGCACAATAATGTATTGCTGGAGAAAATATTTATTGAAATACTGTCTACTGCCAAGAGTCCCACAACTATGACAAGTGCATCTCTCTGTGTGTAGAGCTAGTAAGAGAGCGTAATATACAGTTTAATGGATTCATATAGTCACTGATGGGATTTATTCAGCTCATGTAAAGGCAGGAGACATTGCAACCTGTATGTTTCCTGCTTTTTACATGAGCTGAACTCCCACAAGTACCCCTGGCTGCAGCCCGCAGATCGGGGCGTGCCTCAACGTTGAGCCACGCCCACATTGAGCCACGCCTTTCCGGGGGCCATCTGGTGGCGGAGACTATGAACGACAAGTGGCCGCTCTGTGGACCGCTAAAGAATAATGTGCGCAGACGAAGACGAAATAAATCAGTTTGCAAAATGGAGGTAAGCAAAGTATCTTTTTTGTTTTGACATGCTATTTTGTGATATTTGTGACAGACAAGGAAGGAAGTAACATTATTTTATTATTATTATTATTATTATTATTATTATTATTTCTGAAACAGGTTAAGCACTCTATGTATTTGCGTTCTACACCCTGATGATCCACCATGTATTTAGTTCCTAGATTACCAGTCCATAATCTGGTGTAAACAATGAAGCATTTTACGTCAGCGCTAACCTTTCATTAAAAAGCCGTGTCTTATAAAACAAGTGTTGTGCTATGCTGCTACACCCATTTTTTTTAAATATGAGAATTTAGCTTCATAGCTTCAAGGTCGTGTGATAACCTTTAGCATCCATGAATCAACATTTGTTGTTGAGGTGAAAAATTCTTTAATATTTTTGGTCTTGTGGATTTCTAATTATTATTTTTGTGTCTATTCTTTTCCTCTCTGATATGTAGAGACATGTCACTATACTGCTGGAAGGTGATACACCAACCATGTATCAATGCACCAACAGTGCCCTTTTTGCAAGTATGCGACTGCAACGACTAGACAGAGGTGCGTCATACATATTGTTTGACTCCAGTCATGTTTGTTTTGTTTTTTGGATTCATATTTTATTTGGAAATGTATCCATATCTTTCATTTCAGGCTCAGCTTACTTTGAAACTAAATTTTAGAGTCGTGTATTTGGATTCTGAGATCAGTCTTGTCACATTCCTCTCTTTCAGAATTCACAATCATCAAGTGTGGCTTAAGTTGTCGCACTTCAACACGTGTCCATTGCTGCTATTGTGCAGAAACAATTATCAATAGATCACAGTTTTAAGACACTTAGAAAAACACCAGGAGAAGAAGCATAATGAACAAACAAAGGCCCCCACTCAGCACCCAGCTGCCCCTGCACAGAACCCAGCGTGTTTCATCAGGAATGTATGATTTCAAATCACCAAGGTCTGAAGAAGAAAGATTGCATGACAGAAAAAGGTGACGAGAGAAAAGAAGACTCCAGGTGAGAGGTCATGTGATGAGTTATTTTATTTTTTTACAGCTTGCATTGTTCCTGTGCCTATAAGAACCACAATCTGTTTCCTCTCTAGTGGAGGCTGATAATGTGCCAGGACCGGGAACAGGGAGGGAGGTTTTTATTTCATTTCTCCAACCCTTAGTTGTACTTAATTGTTTTCTTTATTTTTTTAAAGGAGGATGCACTGCTTCAGGACACCATAGAGGCAGCACAGTGGCGTACCACACAAACATTCAAGGGGAAAATTTCCCTTCCCCAAGTCATCTCAGTGGACCAGAAAGGTCGCTTGAGTGCGGTGGAACGCCTCAGATTGTCTGAAGGCCTTGAAGAGGTCCAGTTCAGTCTGCAGGAAGACCATGAAGACAGAAATAAAATATAGGCACTAAATGTAACACCTGAACATATCCCAGTGTATATGTTTTTCTTTTTTAAACGATCATAAAAATAAATAATATCAGGGTTAGATGGATAAAGTTATATGAGGACTCTTTATTATCGCTGCATGTTTGAAGCTGTTCGGCAGGTCCTTTATGCATATTATTATAATATGCATAAAGGACCTGACGAACGGGTCCTTCGTCGCCGCCGTCGAGCACTAACGTGTACATTACCCATGAACATATATACATACATACAGACATATGTACACACACACACACACACACACACACGGGATCTGGTTATTACAGACACAGATTAAATGTTAGATATAATATTTCTATATTTATCATCACAGTAACAGTGTTACACACATTAGTAGCTGTGAACACTCAGCATTAGAAAAATACATACGTTGGTTTGGTGCTTACATAAGGAGTAAACATTTATAATCATCACTTTTAAAGTTACATACGTTGTTTTTGGTGCCTGTTTGTTTCCCAGATATATTAGTGTGTGTGTGAATGGGTGTATAAGAGGCATAACTTAAAGAACTTTGTAGAAAGGCGCTTTATGAAGTTCAGTCCATTAGTTTACCGGAAGATCTGATACCGGCAGATTTTTTTAAATTAAATATTATTTACACAGAGCGGCCACTTGCCGTTCATGGTCTCCGCCACCAGATGGACCCCGGAAAGGAGTCAAGCGTGGGGGGCGTGGCTGCAGCATATGGGGTGTTTAACATATCTGACGCTAGGTGGCGCCGCTGCTGGGGTCAGCTGATCAGCCTGCCCTGGACTCTCCTTATTGGTTGATGCACTTCTCCCCTGCCTTCACTCCAAATAAGAAGTGTGTCATTCTTCTGCCAGACCTACACGACCCAGAAGCCTCTCCACTGCCGGTATGTGCTCATCTCCTGTTGTTATGTTCACCAGATTAGCGATTAGCGACATTCCAGAATATTGTTAATTAACTTTTTTTTATAATGAGCTCATGGCTGAGGTCGATGCAAGGGACAGGACAATGACCGGACAATGCCGTTTCTGTTCTGTTCAGATTTCCCCCCCATGAGGAGGTAATGGATCAGGGTTAGACGGATAAAGTTATATGAGGACTCTTTATTATCGCTGCATGTTTGAAGCTATTCGTCAGGTCCTTTATGCATATTATTATAATATGCATAAAGGACCTGACGAACGGGTCCTTCTTGTAAATACCTTTGCAAGTTTTACCCTGAGGTACTGACAAGTTGGAGTGAGGTGGTAAAGTACAGAGTGCACTGTCCTCTGAGTCAGTCTGCTTTTAGATGATTACTTTACAAATTCAGTTTTTTTTAATGCAAAACCATTTCATGGTTGCATGGTGTTTTTTTATTATTTTATTTTATTTTTATTTATTTTTAAGAACTGTTTGGACTGCTGGTTGGATGTTTTCTGAATGTTTACACACCAAACCATCGATCCATTAGTTTAGTATGTAGAATAGTTAAAAATGAGTTACAACAGTGAAACACGTTTTTTTTTTATGCCTTGTGTAGGTTTACTTTTAATACTTTAAAGGTCCAGTGTGTCAGATTCAAGTGTCTGCATTAACAGAACATGGCAGAGAAGGCATTTTAAATGCATAACTATGTCATTCATCACCTGAACATAAGATTACATGTACACCTTTTTGAATGAGCCATTTATATCTACAGACCCTCTTCCACAGTCCACAGTACCAGAACAAACACTGGCTCTAGGATAGCCTTCCACCTCTCACCCAGTAACCATGAAACAAACACAACTGAAGCACAGTACTTGAGACAATGTACTGTATAACGTTTCAGCAGCGGTACACGTTGTTCTGGGAGTGCCAGATTAAAATCTGCAATCTGTAACAGTTTCCCCACTTTCTGTCCCTGCAGTCATGTTCCTGTACTTTCTGGGGCTGGTGGTTTTCTACTATCTGTACCGCTGGGTGAGGGAGCTGCCCAGGGTCCCCGACAAGGGCAACAAGTATGTGTACGTCACAGGCTGCGACTCCGGCTTTGGCAACCTCCTGGCCCGCCATCTGGACACACAGGGGTTCCGAGTGATCGCCTCATGTTTCACACAGATGGGAGAAGAGGACCTGAGGAAGGCCTGCTCCAGCAGACTGATCACGACACACCTCGACGTAAGGTCAAAGGACAGTGTGGCCAAAGTTGCGGCGATGATAAAGGACAAAGTGGGGGAGAGTGGTGAGTGTAGAGTTTCATGGTTCCCAGAGGATCATTCGAATACTTTGGTTCAATTACCTTTGTGTTGTGTGCTGACCAGCAAGTGTCAGTGTCATGGTCAGGGGTAATTAACCCTTTTTAAGCACAAGAACTCTATGACAAGCATCTAGAAAAGATAGAACATGATACGCATATAAGTGTAAGCCCATGTCATGTTGAATAGTAGGTGATGACAGACATAGACCAAAGTGGACCAGGGCAAACGTGACAAACGGATCACCCAGAAAAACACTCAAACCGCGCCTTAGTCTAACCAAGCCAAAACAGTCTAAGCCTCCTGGGTCCTGTGAGTGGTTTTGTAACCATAGGCAACTGCTCAGATCCCAGAGGGTTAAGAGTCAAAACACACCTGCAGCACGAATCAGCCGAGGCCACACAAAACACGACAAAGTCGGCACAATATCCAGTTTTTAAAAAAACAGAAATGCATCGAAACTCACCGGTTTTTCTTTTTCAAAGCAGCACAAACCACCCGACACCTCTTCTGAGATGCAGATTCACCCCTGATACAATTTCCCAACCTTACCAAACCAATTCGGCTTACTAATTAACAAATAAGTAGTTAGCTGCCAGAATTTTTTGAAGATGTGTTCATGTCAGCAATGTGGTAGAAATAAATCACTGCTCTCTGGACGGCATCGGTTGAATACCAGTGTGGTTGTGATGAATGGCAGCGTGCCTAGCTACCTGAGATAGCTTGTTGCCATTGTCCAGGACGTCTTTTAAGAAGTCTCTGCATGTTGTGAAAGAGTCTTTCTTGACTGGACGTCCTCTGTGTAATCCTCCTAGGCTTGTGGGCTGTAGTGAACAATGCAGGCGTGTCCGTTCCCTCGGCGCCATGCGATTGGCTCACCATTGACGACTACAAGTCCATGCTGGACGTGAATCTGAACGGGGTGATCGCAGTGACACTAAGCGTCCTGCCGCTGATCAAGAAGGCCAGAGGAAGGGTGGTCAACGTAGCCAGTGTGTTTGGGAGAGTCAGTGCTACAGGAGGCCCATACACCATCTCTAAGTATGGTGTAGAAGCTTTCAATGACAGCCTCAGGTGAAACAATAATTCACAATATTGGGCTTTTTTGTGAACAGTGATTATTTTGCACAAGTACTGATTAAATGAAATGTTTTATCCAGGTTGGGTATGGCGCCCTTTGGTGTCAAAGTTCTCTGCATTGAACCAGGCTTCTTCAAGACAAACGTGACCGACAGTGCCATCCTTAGCAAAAACGTCAACGCGGTTTGGGATAGACTGCCCCAGGAAGTCAAGGATGATTATGGAACTGAATATCTACGAAGGGGTAAGTTTAGGTCATGTTTTTTTTCCTCAGGTGTTTGTTTTAAATCCCTATTATTTATGCCATTCATTTTCCCTCCCAGCGTTGCTGTTGATATCAGACAAAGTTGCCAAATTTAGCGATGGAGATCTGATGAAGGTGGTCGGATGCATGGAGCACGCCGTGGCCGCTGTCCGGCCCCGCACCCGCTACTCCCCAGGCTGGGACGCCAAGTTTTTCTGGCTGCCTCTGTCGTACATGCCAGCCTGTGTCACAGACTACATCCTGAGCAAAGAAGCCATTCCTATTGCAAAGAAGTTGTAATCATTACCTTTGGTGACATAAAGCATTCAAGAAGCTCTTTGTGTGTCTGTATCTCTTCTTTGTAGATAAGGAAATGACCCCAGTCTTGCAAGTCTATAGAAAATACTTAGGGAGATTGAGACTAATGATCTTAGCCTTGACCTGATGAAAGGTCAAAGAGCAGCCGTATTTAGAGTTGATTACAAAGTACATCCTATTGATCTTTGTGGAAAATGAATCTGCAGATTCAATTTCTTCCATTCTCTCGCCTGCTGTAATGTTAGTTATAAAATCTTTTTGTATGTAACGTCACATATCTCAAAAACTAAAATGTGGGATTGTTGTGGATTGTCCGGCAAACTGACTGTAAGTTGGATTTGTGCTGTACTGCTTTTTACAGATGCTCAAATACCCACAGACTGTTTTCAATGAAAATAAAAAAATGTACTGACATTTACAGTGATGTGGAAAAGTTTATATGTGGAAAATTATAATGACTATTTTGGTTGTTGTAAATGTGCATTTAGCTTGGCCCTTTGGATAGCTCATCGGTAAAGTCTATTTTTGTATATTTGAATAAACCCTAACACTAAAAACTTTGAATTACAAAAAGGAGCCCAACAATAATTCATAGTACAGTTACGTTTGCAGTTGGTAGACTGACTATCCACTAAGGCATTCATGTAATCAACTTTAAGAAATGAATCATTTCTGAGTCGGGGAGGGGGAATATATTGAATTTGGCATGTTCTGACAGTCAATCATTAGTCTAAGCGCTGAATTTAGCTATGTGTACACTGTTTTGCTCTGTATATTCATGCCTCACCTTTATCTAGATTTTTCCACAGAACATGTAGGAACATCTCCAATGTCCCGACGCAGGAATGTATTTCACTGCCTTATCTTGTATATTCTTTGGATCTGTTTCTTCTTAAACATTAATTTTGTGTTTACTTACCATACTGATCTCTTTTTTTTTTCCCTGTTGGGAGTCTAGTGGATTTTGAAACCGTTGTATGTTTGTGTTTGAGGACTACCTTACTTTGCTAAGTCCTGATGTATTTGTTAATAATTTCTTCCCTCTTTAGAGTGTGGTTCATAGTCCAGAACGATACATTGCAAAGAGGGCCTCAGCTGGGATTGCATCAGATACTGCCAATGCTGATAGTGCCCATTTCCTGGCTGGCCTGGATTGCTTTGCACAATACTCTGCCTGAGGAAGAACCGCCCTGTCGTTCGCCACTGCTTTTCAACTCCTTGCATTTGGTTGAGGGAAAATCTGCCTGCACCTCAAACCATTCTGTTCTGCCTTCAATCTTGACATAAGCAATCTCAAGTCTTGAAACAAACTTCAGTCAGTAGAAGAGCAACTTTGCAACATGTCTCCACACCAGCACTTAATGAGGACTTGGGTTGCACTTCGAATGGAATGCAATATTGTCGGCAATGCATGAAGCAATTCCAGGCTTGTTGTCTATAGACAGAAGTCACATGCAGCTAGAGCTGAAATCCTAGAACTGTTGCAAGTTATTCTTTCTACAAAAGCTGGACCTCTGTCACTTTATTCCCTGAAGTGTCCCAAATCTGTGAATCACTTCATTTATCAGGCACTTTACAACTGTTTTTTATTTGTATTGCCTTCCCTAGTGGGATACACTTCTACCTGTGATTTTCTATCATTAGGTTACACGGAGTCACACATGTCAGATCATATCAGAGAACGCGATCTCTCTTTGGTATGCAAGGCTGGCTGGTGTTAGGATTGTTGGAGGAAGGCAGCTGCCAGGGACGAGGGTCGAAGAATGTGGGCGTCCTAGACATAATGGCTCGCTCGCTGATGACATTCCATTAACATACATTCTCTTTGATTTGTTTTTGGGCGTATAGTATTTGTGGCGTCATCTGTTGTAGGGGTTTAAAGTCTGACCATGAGCTGGGTACAACTCATATGCATACCTGTAATTTACTGTGAGATTGTCTCTGATTCTTCTTGATCAAGCAGGAAATATTATAGCATAAGTCATCAGAGGCACCTGAACACGTTCTTCCCTTCCTACCTGCTGCCATTGATTTCAGCAGTTTCTCTAACAACACGTGTAAATGTCTTCTATTCTTCTTGATGGTGGCGGCATATAGTCAGCTTTTTACTGCAGTTATTCCAGTAAACCAGTGGATTCTGATCACAATATTCTTTCCTCCTTTTTTCCAGAATCGGCGTCACATGTGTGCAACACATTGAAAATAGATTAAATGGGGCACATACAAGAGCTGAGTGTTGGTTTGGTTTACCAGATAAAATTAAAATCATGGATCACACCACACCGTTCCGCAATCGGCGTGGTGTGAAGATTTTAAGAGTTGAACAAAATGGGCACAGTGGAACCTGATCTGGAGTAGCTGTTGGGTTACAGAAGTGTTCAAGTGTGCAGTGGAGATTTGGTATCACAACTGGAGCTCATGACAATTACGCTTTATTTGATATTTGAATAGCCGTAGCTACTTGTCAACATCCTGGCATCGCCTGCATGAAGGAGGCAGCACAAAAGAATAGAAAGCAACGGGGGAATAACGAGAGCCATGTTTCCTAACAAAGCCACGATGAAGCTGCTTGTTTACTCGGAAGGCATATTATACTCTGCTGCCGATGTGGGAGCAGCCATTAACATTCAGAATGTAGATGTCTTGTTTTCTCTTCATTGTTCAGCTAGACCAGAGTTGCAGCACAGTCAACATACTTTAATTCAGTGCCCGGTCACAACAAAGAAAGAAGCCCATCGATGCTTTAGTATGTGGAGGAGACGCTATTGACAGCCGCATAACTCTCTCTGGAGAGAGGAGGAGGTGGCTTTTGACAAAATGTTCCCCATGAAGGTGACCATGGGATGACTGCCTGGCAAGCAAATAGTCTGTTTGTAGGCCTTCTCTGGTGCTACATACTATCAGGTTATTACGGTCTCTCTTTACTGCCAAGGCCTATGTTGTGGAGGGATTCATGACAGATCATGAGGTAATGAGGACAAATTTATCAGCTTCTAGAAATTTAAAATGCTTCTTTAATTAAAATAAATAAAAAGTCATGATGTCAAAACCAACAATAACAATGAATTTAAAATGCTCCACAGAATGGGACTTGGGTACAATAGAGCCTGATGACTTGGATGCCCTGTGCAGCCATCCTTCTAAGGTCTTGGTGTCTAATTCTGCTTGGGAAAGGCAATTCAAAATCTTACATAGGCTGTATGTCACACCCAGAATGAACCCAACTTTGTCTGAGCTCTGTACTAAATGTCAGATTGCAGTTGGATCACGTATTCATCGTTTGTGGAGCATCCAGCAGTTCTGGACTGTAATAGTTCAACAGCTGAACACAATTTTTAAGAGTCATCTACAGTTGAGTGCAAGGACTTGCCTTGCCTAGGACGAGTTACCTGCAGATTTTCACTGCACCTCGTAAGATGAGGTCAGGACTTATAAAACTGGCCTGGGAAAGGGATCAGTCTCCCTGAACCCTCCCCTTTTCCCATGTATGTGTATGTGTACTAATATATATTATATGTTGCTCCTTTCTACAAATGCTTTGCTTTGCATAAAACTGATTATCACCACCTCCAAGATGCTTCTCAGGTGATGCCTAACCAAACTCTCACAGTTTCTCTTAGGATCCGGCCAAACAGACGTAATGCAGAAATTAAGTTTTGAACTCACCGGTTGTTGTTTAGTTTCTGATGAAATCTGATGACAGAAGGTTAACTTGTAGTTTAATGTAGTTCCCAGGAGACTTCGACGACACGGCACTATTGATTGAAGCTCGATCAAGGAGGATGAAGACAGTACAAGTGAAGACAACTCAAATATGATGGCATCCTCCTGAGAGGATATCTAACGCCCTCCCACATCCACGAGATATCTGAACTTCCAAGTAAGTGTGTTACTCACAGAGATGAATAAGTCAAGTTGGATAGCACTCATGGTATGGCACAAGAGAGACTGAAGAGCTGCTTCGTTTAGTTTCAAACAGTTTGGCCGCTCTGGGGTCAGTCAATGAGACAGTTTAGTAGTTTACGCCCTGTGTACTACGCCTAATTTATAAAAGAATAAAAAGCCTGATCAGTTTAAGTTGGCTTGGGAGTACAGCTGGAGATTAAAGCAAAAATCAGTTACTGACAGATGTTACAATAGTTTGTTCACTTTCACTAAAAGGGAACATGTTTTGTAGGTCAGGGCATGCAGAGCTACAGTACTTTATTAAAATGCCACCATTTGGTTATTGGTATTTAGATAATCTAATTGTGCAGTCCTACCAGTGGTCTATCCTGGAAAACTAAGATTTGTTTGAGACATGATCCTGTAACCTCTGGAGAAAAATGGAAAACAGTTTTACTTTAGACTAGTGATTTAAGTTATTGCATTAAATAAGTTAAAGCATTTCTATGTTGTCAGTTTCAGTCCTTAGAAAGTCTATGTGAACACAAGTTGAAACAAACACTCATGCAGTTGTTCGTCCACTGGTTTATTTCAGTTTGTGACAAGCTGCAACATGGCTCAAGACTGCCATCTTGTGGTCAGAGTGGATGAGGACAGCCATTTCATGAAACTCTCCATTAGGAACAAGATTCTCTACAACTAGTAAAGCCTTTCGGAAATATACAGTTGACAAGCTGTTTTATGTAAAGACAGTGTTTTATTCCATCTTTCATTGGAAACATTAAATAGAACTTTCTTTCAGGATGACAGGACAAGTACATTTTGACATGTTTTACAAACCAAGTGCTCCTAACCACAGGACCCCTTCTTTTGTTTTTCTCCTCGCAACAGTTTAGGTTGGTTAGATGTTTATGAGTGCTCCTCAGCCAGCTTCTCGGCCTTCTGAACGACTTCCTCGATGGGGCCGACCATGTAGAAGGCCTGCTCGGGCAGAGCATCGTACTCGCCTACAGAGGAACAGGTACAAAAAAAAAAAAAAAGCAGCATTAGTCGTAGTACAAGAAAAACTTGAACATGTTTCAACAGTGACTACTACTATACTTACCACCAAGAATGCTCTGGAAGCCCTTGATGGTTTCCTTGAGGGGTACCAGCTTGCCCAAATGGCCGGTGAAGACCTCGGCCACCTGGAAGGGCTGAGACAGGAAACGCTGGATCTTGCGGGCACGGGCCACAGTCAGTTTGTCCTCCTCAGACAACTCATCCATACCCAGGATGGCAATGATATCCTGCAGGGATTTGTAGTCCTACAAGAGGAAAGTTAACTGGTTAGCTTGGTAATTGTCCTATAAAAATAATCAGAAATACATGTTTCATGGAGTACAAACCTGGAGGATTTTCTGCACGCCACGGGCAACGTCGTAGTGCTCAGCTCCGACAATGTTGGGGTCCATGATACGAGAGGTGGAGTCCAGAGGATCGACAGCAGGGTAGATACCCAGCTCAGCGATGGCACGGGACAACACAGTGGTGGCGTCCAAGTGAGCGAAGGTGGTGGCAGGGGCGGGGTCAGTCAAATCGTCAGCGGGCACGTAGATGGCCTGGTGGAGAGAATTGAGACCAATAAGCCCAAATAATAACATGTACCAGCAGTTAGCATCTACAGTTCTTTTAAACAGATGCATGGGTACAACACAGCTCCATGTTTACCTGCACAGATGTGATTGAACCCTTCTTGGTGGTGGTGATTCTCTCCTGCATGGTACCCATGTCAGTGGCCAAAGTGGGCTGGTAACCCACAGCAGAGGGAATACGACCCAGCAGGGCAGACACCTAAGAATTAAAAAGACCCCTTACGTCAGCAAGCGAGTTCAGATCATGTCACCTTTTTCTGCCATTTACAAATATTCTGGTTGTTTCCAGACCTCAGAGCCAGCCTGTGTGAAGCGGAAGATGTTGTCGATGAAGAGCAGCACATCCTGACCCTCCTGGTCACGGAAGTACTCGGCTACGGTCAGTCCAGTCAGAGCCACTCTGGCACGGGCACCTGGGGGCTCGTTCATCTGTCCATACACCAGCGCCACCTAGAAGCAATACGAGTCCAGGTAAGTAGTTGATATTTGCTTCTATGTTACTGTTAATGCCCCCTCTCCCTTGCCAAGTTTCTCACCTTGGAGGTGGTGTCTTTCAGGTTGATGACACCAGACTCAATCATTTCATGGTACAAGTCATTTCCCTCACGGGTACGCTCTCCCACACCGGCAAACACAGAGTAACCACCATGGGCCTTGGCCACGTTGTTGATCAGCTCCATGATCAATACAGTCTTGCCGACACCGGCGCCACCAAACAGACCTGTGACCAACGCAGGGTGAGTTTCAAAGAGTACAACATGCGGGCCTTCTATCCTGCCAGTAGAACCACAAACCTCAGTCGACATTTGTGTTAACACTTACCGATCTTTCCTCCCTTGGCGTAAGGGGCCAGCAGGTCCACCACCTTAATGCCAGTGACCAGAATCTCCTGCTCCACACTCATGTCGGTGAATTCAGGGGCCTCAGCGTGAATGGGGGCAGTCCTGCGGTGAATTTGAAAGAGTTATCTTGTGTATACATACTCACATCACTAATATTGTATAGTAAATGTAATTTAAATGTTTTTAAAGTGAACTCACTGCTTGGTGGAGATGGGACCCCTCTCGTCGATGGGCTCACCGATGACATTCATAATCCTGCCCAGGGTCTCGGGACCCACTGGGATTCTGATGGGGGCACCGGTGTCCAGAACTTTCTGTCCACGGACCAGACCTTCAGTACCATCCATAGCAATGGTACGCACTGTGTTCTCCCCTAAACACACAAACAAAGATTTCCATTTAGCGCACTGTGTACATTTTATATTTCGGTTGTCACATCTGAAGGCTTGCTCACCGAGATGCTGTGCCACCTCCAGGACTAGCCTAGATTCGCGGCCAGCGACTTCCAGGGCGTTGAGGATGGGAGGAAGGCCCTCATCGAACTGGACGTCGACGACGGCACCGATGACAGCCACAATGCGCCCGTTGGCGGTTGCAGCGGCGGCAGCAGGTGCGACATAGTCTCTACCTGTAAAGCAATACAGAAAGGGAGGTGGTGTGCATTTAGTCCAGTGACGTTTACATTTAGCTGACACTTATCCACAAGAGATTACAGGGAGCAATTTGGGGTTCAGTATGTTGCTCAAGGACACTTCCACATGCAGACTGGAGGAGCCGGGGATGACCCCCGCCACAGTGTCATTCATATGTGCATGTGCAGCCATGACCTTGTTATTGCCACAAAGTCTATCCGGTGAGAAGCACCAGGCAAGGCGGGCGGACAACTGCGCGTCTGGCCGTCTCAATGTCAAGTCATGGCTGCCGGCTTAACTACGAATCAACCTGAAAACAACTGAAATGACCGAGTGACGCCCTCTAACTTAACAATAAGCATATTAGTTTCTATCACATTAATAAACCAGGTCACAGAGTCCAGCACGTTAATAAATAACGTCACCTGACAGATGAATGAAACGTACTTCCAGCTAACATTGCTAATGCTGCCGGTGACAGACGCAGGACATTAAATGGCAGCCAACTTTCTGATGCGTCACAGTCTTAAAAATGTTTCTGCCGCGTTGTAATATTCATAAAGTCTGTGTATAAACGTTACAGGCTGCGTAACCTCGTTAATGCACTTGCCCAATGTGGGCTACAAGCGCCGCTTGTAATGCTAACCTAGCCTCATGTCATTACACAAAGGTCATTGCAGCTAGCACAGGAAACACACGAGCCTGGCCGCTTTCTGACGCGTGACACCTGTCAACAAGAGCACGTACGTGCAGGTGTAGCAAGCTGACATTTTAAAGCAGCTCCAACCGACTTCAAATCTGACATTTTAAAAAAGGTTTAAGGCCTGCGCCGCCGGCCAGCGTGCTGCTAACAGCTAGCGCTAGCATCGCCCGTGCCCTTCTGACAGGCGCGTGAGCGTCTCGTTATTTCTGTACGATGTCGATAAAAAGCTCCGAGCAATGCGGGGGACTTACGTGAAAGGACGGCTGGGGATCCGACAAGAGCTTTGAGGGGCTGGACCCCAGGCTTGAGAGCCTGCAGAGCCCCGGTGCAGCAGCGTCCCACAGCTCCCAACATCGTCAAAATGGCTGAAGGTGGAAAGAGACGGAGCGAGCTGCGGCTTTATAATGAATGGACGCCAAGGCGGACTGCGCATGCGTAAAAAGAGCGAGCATGCGCAGATGAATGAGTGAAGCTCATCCGGCTGCCCTTTAGTGATGGGAATTCAGGCTCTTTTTAGTGAGCCGGATTATTTGACTCAGCTCACCAAGAAGAGTCGGCTCTTTCGGCTCCCAAGTGGCTCTTCATTTTACCTTTTATAATTCAGGCAAATTTAGCGCTGTTTTTACTTGTCATTTGTATTTGAACGCATATATCATTTGAATTTCAATAATTTGCTGTAGCCAACCGCATTTACATTTGTAAAAGCACTCTAGAAGCACTGCTACACAAAGCAGATAAAACGTCTATAAAAACCTAAGTATTGAAATTTTAAAAAAGGACAGCTATTGACATTTTATTTTTTTATATTTATATAAACACACACACAAAGTACTGAAAAAAAGAGAAATTAAATAACAGCATTCAAGTAAATGTGCTTTGTTAATGCCCACCATTGACATCTGGACAAATAAAACCAAAATGTTTTTGGTATAGTGTAAAAAATAATTTTTATTTTTGCACCACACTACTGTCTCGTCTTCACTCCTCTTTCTTCTTCAGCATGTCTCCCTCCTCTTGTCTCTTGTCACCTCTCAGCGCTGCCACCCACGCCTGTCCCTGCTTGGTGGTATGCTTCTTGGCAATCCTCACATTATTTGGTTGCACAGCATGAACGTGACACCCGTAGCCAATGCCTGTAGTGCCTGCAGGTACTTTTCCTGAAGAGAAAAGTTTTTTTTTAAACGGACGGGAGCCGGCTCCCATCGTTCACTTAAAAGAGCCGGCTCTTTGAACCGGCTCGTTCGCGTCCGACACTTCACTTGAATGAGTGAAGCTCATCCGGCTGACACTCTGCCCTTTAGCTGGCCTATTTGTCCGTAAATGTGACTGCTGAATGACAGTCCACACAAAAGGTTACAAATCATACAAGTTATTATTTAAATCAGACGTCAATTCATGTAAAGAGCACGTGCTTCAGGTATACTAATGTTCTGCTGTCCCATTTGTACACAATGTCCTGCGTCAAGGGGAGTTGTTCATGTCTGGAGTATCTGTTTTACTGAGGACAGTGTCTTCAACCCACACAGAAAATGCACACTTGTACTTGTTGCATGCTCTGACTGAAAATAAGACTCTGACTTCTATACTAAGGAAATCAGCTGTTTGTCACAAAACACTTATATCTCCGCTGTGCCACCATGACTGAAATTGCATCCATAGCATTCATTCATTTTCTTCAACTTATCAGGTGGTCATGGTGGCAGCAGGTTTAGCAGAGCGCTCCAGACGTCCCCTTCCCCAGCAATGCATTCCAGCTTCTCCTGGAGGTTTTCCCAGCCTGGATGGGCTATGTAGGTAGGCTCCAGTGGGTTCTGGGTCTGCCTCGAGGTTGGACATGCCCTGAAACACCTCAAAACTGGAACTGGACATCCTAATCAAATCAGTTGATTAGATTAGGAAGGATCCTCAACACAAGGTGTCAGTTGACCTCACTGACAGCTGAGCTGGAGCAATATTTAAGTACAATCTAGAGGTAGTTGTACTCAGCTATAGTTTTTCTACTTTATGCTGTCACTCCACCACATTTTAAAGAGTACTGTAGAAATGACATGACATATCAGAGGCAGTTCTCCGTACTTTATGCTTTCAGAAGTATATTTTACTGATATACTTTGATTTGAGTATTTTTTTACTGTGTGGTGTTACCGCTTTGCTTCAAGCCTGATTACGTCTTGCACCAATGGCTGTTAAATGTGTGTATTACACTACACAGTCATGAACCAATCATGCTTTCTGGAGTATTATCCATAGGTATAAGATGGAAATTTAGGCTAATTACTGATGCAATTAAAATGTCTATTGATTACTGTTGGGAAATATACAATAAAAAAGTAACTGAATGATGATGATAGGTAAGAAATATAAATATCATTCTTTGGCTTTACTGGCTTTACTTACAGTGGTGAGAGTACAAAAAAGTCCTGCCTTCAATTTAGTTTTACCTGAGAACTACAGTAGTATTAGCAGGGGCTCTCGTCAGAATATTATATTGTATTTATCATTCATGTGTGAACAGCATTACTCTCTGTACCACTGGATAGTTCAGCATACTGTTTTCAAAGACTAGAAGACAGGCAATATTTATAAGACAATAACAATCCATCCAAAATGTAGATGTGTGAAAAAAGAAAGTGGAAATTACCTCTGTATTGTATCTCTACTTAAAATCAGCTCTCGCCACATGAGTAGCTGTTGATTCAGGAGAGTGTATTCAAGTAGGACAGCGAGACAGTAAGAGCATTGTGAGAGACAGAACCTGAAGCCTCTTTGCTTTGTGCTACAGTGTAAGACCCAGTGAGCTGCAGGTGAATGGAAGTTTGCAGCCGAAAAGCTGTAAACTCTGAATTTACGACACATCATGTATGAAACAAGGTGGACTGAGAATCTACTAGACAGTACACAGAAATGTCTGATATTCTTAACAGGTTTGAAGCCTTGAAGTGGTGAGTTGACTGAAAAAATATAATTACATAATTATCAAAAACAGTATGCAAACAGGAACACGTTTACCCTGAGTGTGCTGTTGATGTGTTTCGTTGTTCTGAGGTTCCAACATGAGAACACAAGTCAAAGCAGGAAAAGCACAGGTGTAATTAATGACAATAATTAATGAGGGCTGTATTTTGTTGTTGTACATGCTGCCACGTTGGAGAGACTTTCTGCTACACTTAATGTAGCAGAGACGTGGTGACTGTTTTTAGCTCCACTAAATAAAAAGTTAATCAAATGATTGTATATTTACTGAGAAAAAAATATAGATATACTGTCAAAATGAACATGTAAATATGCTCTCTGCAATATTTTTATGCAGTGTGGCATTGAGTCTGGAGAAGTGAGCCCACTATATTTCCACTAGAGGGTGCTGCTGTACCAAAATAGAGTGTGTGGAGGATGGCGTCGTGCAGGTGGGTGTGTGTCTCCATTTGTCTTTGCCTAGCCTCAGTTTGAAGCATAGTATCAAATTGTCTGTTACATTCACATTTAGTGGTTTGCTTATGAGTTTATGAAACATTGTAAAGTCGTTCTGGTTTCTAATATATTTTCTTTGCTGATTTTATCAGCACAATATTTTGCACAACCCAAAACAAACACCGTAGCACACCTACTATTAATGTAACTGACTGAACACACACAGCTTGACATCACTCCTCCTACCCACAGACTGACTCTCTGCAGGCAGACGTGCATCCCTACTAGTCTGTATTTGTCTGTGAAAACACAGCACATATTTGAATAAACCATCCGACGCATGCCCCAAAGTGATATCTGATGAGTGATGGCTGGGAATAGTTTGCGTTGCCAGACTTTTGTGGTTTGTGCTGCTGGATTATTACAGGTTCACACAGATCGCCAAGACTGTGAATGTCACTTAATGTCAGACCTCTATTTTTAAAATGTTAGTCATGTCATGTCAAGGGAGAAATGTTGAGATCACTTGGCACATTTTGTTCCCCCCCAAAAAAAAAAAGTTTCCATGTGTTATATTTCCTAAGAATTGAAAAAGATTGTGCTTGTGGTGCAGTTACTGTAGCCACAGTGATCAGGTGGAGTTCACAACAGTGTGAGGTGATGCAGGAACGCACATCTTCCTAACAGGATCCAGTGCAGCGGATGCCATTGTTGTGACCATTTTAAACAAGTCAGCTTAATCTGTCACTGGAAAAGTTTGGTGATCCACACTGAGGTGTGATCCGGGTACCCTGCTCGGACGATAACCTTTATTTAAACCACTGCAGATGTTTTCCATTCCAAACAAACGCCACACCTGCGTATTGTCAGGTTTCGTAAAGCCCCCCTTTCATTACACTTTGGACAGTTTGACAGCAGACAACCTTTGACCTTTCCGCAGACACGTTCCATGCTGCACTCGTGAAGAAACACTTTTACGTTGGCCTAATGAAACAGATAGTAGCTTCTAATGCCGCACAGGTGAAGATGTGCTAAAAGCTTGTTTCTGGTCCGTTCAACCTTGCTAGCGGCATGGCTCTAGGCAATGTAGCAATGTTGATCTGTAAGCACCAAACACTTTGGCCCAGATGGAAATATATCTACAGTTTTCGGATTGAAATGCTGTTCAGACATTCATGGTCCCAGAGGATGAATTCCAATGATTTTAGTAATCCCCTGACCTTTCCTCCACCACCATGAAAGCTAATTCCCATTAAATCTGGTCCACACACTCATGCTTCCCTCAGGACGGACTGTAATAACTCGGGCGATTGTTCAACTTTTCATCGGAACAAAAACATTTGCATCTCCCATCAGCTGTAGTTGCTTCCGGATAATGAGCAAATACTGCCAGCGTGCCAGCACAATAAACCGAACACAGTAAACATTAGATCAGCAGCATGCTAATATTATCACTGTGTCAGTGTGTTAGCACGCTGACATTAGTATGCAGCCCAAAGCACCACTGTGCCGAGGTGAAGCCTCACAGAGCTGCTGGCATGGCTGTAGACTCTTATTCTTGTCTGGTGCAAAAAAAAAGTGAATGTAGTGCACGACAAACAAAAAACGTCTGAGTCATTTACAGGGTTCCCACACCTTTTTCATGAACAAATTCAAGCACTTTTCAAGCACCTTCAAGCACCAGTTTTTCCATTTTTCCAGCACCTTTAAATAGGTAGCCTACTAGTTGTGTTTGCCATGATGGTCATGGGAAGCGCAGCGGTGCCACTGTATTGCATAATAATATGGGTCTAATTAGCATTATTTCATATGGTGGTAGATTGACTGTTTTGATTTTTAACTAAGTGTGAAATTTCAAGCATTTTCAAGCACTTCACAAAAAATTCAAGCGTTTTCACAACCCTTGAAAACACTGAATTAAAATTCAAGCATTTTCAAGGAATTCAAGCACCCGTGGGAACCCTGCATTTATGAATTTTATCCACAACTCGAAATGTTTGTGGTACAGTAAGCAGCACCACGTTCCTCATGGTGCATCATGACAGACACAATAAGGATCGTCTGAAGTTCTACCGACTCTCCTTTAGATCATACTGCTGTGAAAACTTGTCGGGACATACATATCTGTTGCGAGTAATTTCACAGTCTTACATGTGATTTGCCGTCCATCCACTAACAGTTCTCTGCGGTGTTGTAACTATATGTTGAAGAACACGCATCATCTTTTTAAAAACAGTGGTTAAACCAAATGTCACAGGAAAGATACCTGGAGGGAGGGTGTGGGATATCAAAGAGCTAAATGGTGGCTTCCGCCATGTTCTCTTCTTCATGCCACACACCTTTTCCAAGGAAACAATTTGCTCATTAAAATGAAATTGTTTGGCACTACATAAAAAATGCCATGTCCTGCTTTTTGCCAATGCCCTTTATTGGTGTCGACGTCTGCTCCGAGGGTCACCGCGCTCTTTCCATTACGACCCTCTTTACTCGTTTCTTGTCGCGCACTTGTTGACTGAATGTCACCTAATTGCTGAACAGTTTAGAGACACCATGGGGTCCGCGTTTTGAAACCTTTCAGCAGAGTTAATGCATGCAGCATCGCGGACATCTAAGGTTCATTATTTAGGAATTCCTGCTGTGAAATAAATAAGGAAAGTAAGAGCTACTCTGAAATGTTTCGTGAAATGGAGCTACTCTATTTCAGTGTACCATAACTGGAGATTCTGTAACTTTCCATTTGTTTATAGCATTTCATATCAAAATTTAGCACTGTGCTGTGGCCTAGTTATGCCATATACTGTGTATTATGCAACAAAACGAGCACTAAAACTTTGATTTATTCATGTGAACTAGTAGCATAGCATTACCTCTTAAAACTGTAAAGTCAGACACCATCATGCTTCCTATTTCTCACAGCAAAGTACGCCCCAAATAGACATAATATTAATAAGCTAAAAATAATACCCATAAATCCTCACTTTGCTTAATCAGCTCTCCACACAGAGTGACGGGGAGCTGAACCAGATTTACGGAGGTCCATCTTTCAGTGTGGAGGGAGGGGGGGGGGGGGGCATTCTTGAGTGACAGCTCACCTTTCCATGCTTTCAGTAATACAGTAGGCAATAAAAACACACGCCGTAGTTCCAGCTTTTATGGTTGCAGACGGTCTCATGGGATGTTAAGACTCCTCTGATGCAGGACTGTAGGAATTATAATAAGATTAAGGAGTTATGAGACTTTCCTTTGGTGCTGAAAAGGACACGCACCAGGTTTCAATGAAAAACTGGACTGATTCTGAAATAGTGCACCGTTATAGCCTTTCATATCCGGCTTCTAAAAAGACCTTTTAGTGTTACCGTGCAGAATCTGACTTTGAATTCAGACTGGGTGTGTTTGAGAAATGCATATGAGGTAGATCTCACCCCCATTTTTAGTATTATACCTGAGCAGCATGATATCCATTCAAGTTGTTGCAGCGATCGCTACAGTGGCACAACCCTCCTGGAAATCTCTGTTCACAGTAAATCGTGCCAAGAAAAAGACTAACAAATGACTGCTGCGGGTGTTTTCACAGGTGAATCATGGTACACTGCACTAGCAAGGTGTGTTGCCTGAAGGTATAAATCACCGATCCAAACCTTTCCACTGCTTCTGGATTATTCCAAGGGTGAGGCCCCTGGAGGCACAATTAAAGAAAACATAAATATAATATAGCTTAAAGCAGCTAGAATAGATATTTCCATAACAACAACGGATCACATGAAATATGTGTAATGTGAAAAAAGAGGTCGCTTGTGGTGATAAACTCACATGGCTCGATGGGGCTTTATAGCTTCTTTCAGCTTGTTGTTTTGGTTTTACAGCCTGCAATTTGGCTGTTTTCGGTTCACTCTTACTGCTCTCATAGCACCACAGCTGTTTTTTTCAGCTAAAAAGCTCTAAAGACCCGCTGTACATTACCTGGCGGCAAACAGTAAACATGCAGCAGCTGAAAAGCCAGATGCAAACAGCTGTAAAAAAAAAGAGCTGTAAAAGTCCAAATGAATGCTAATGTTGCCGCCCGCTTGATGTGCAAATAAAGTATCACCAGACTATAGAGCTTTTACTAAACACAGTGCCACTGTGGCCCTGAGTTAAAGTGACAGTATGCTGAAATAGTAGTGCAATTACTTAACATCAGCCACCATAAGCTACTGGTCATACCACACCCAGGGTTCCCACGGGTGCTTGAATTCCTTGAAAATGCTTGAATTTCAATTCAGTGTTTTCAAGGTTGTGAAAATGCTTGAATTTTTTGTGAAGTGCTTGAAAATGCTTGAAATTTGTGTGATGTCTATCTCAATAAACCAAGAGGAAACAAAAATGTTTCCTAAGCGGCTACGCGCTTGATCCGATGCCTTTACATGCAGAACTCAGTTATCATACTCGCTTGGTGTTCTGCAGAGAAATAACAGTAGACTACTATCCACACCTGTTGGTCACTGTTATTGCGCTATGGTAGTTACACAATACACCGCTCACAAGCTGAGAATACAAGCCAATTCACAATTAGTTAAAAATCAAAACAGTCAATCTACCACCATATGAAATAATGCTAATTAGACCCATATTATTATGCCATACAGTGGCACCGCTGCGCTTCCCATGACCATCATGGCAAACACAACTAGTAGGCTACCTATTTAAAGGTGCTGGAAAAATGGAAAAACTGGTGCTTGAAAAGTGCTTGAATTTGTTCATGAAAAAGGTGTTGGAACCCTGCACACCAGATAAGGCAAGAGGCAATCAGCAAGAGGAAGACTGTTATTCATTTCCACAAAGGTAACATCATCATGCTTTTATTTTTGCACCTAAACAGTGAAATATTAGAATCATCTTCATCAATGTTCTCGAAATATACCAATGACCTCGGTGTCCTCACCACGCGACACAGAAACTGGATAAAGCCCTGTTTTGATTTCAACCAGCTGTCTGAACTGAAAAAGACAAATTGCCTTTATTCCCAGGGGCTTCCTTTCTGTTACTGTTTTAAATAGCATGGCTAACAAGGTAAAATATGACACTGTATCTAATGGAAAGGGGGCAAATGCACTCAATGCTCTCCCCAGCCACCCCTCCCACACTCTCCCCAAACTTGGGAGTGAGTTAAAGAAAATGGGCTGGACTTCCCCCTTCATTTACCGTGAGCTTAGAATGGCTTGAATTTGAGTTTCATGAGTGCCTGAATCCAGTCTAAAACTTTTGGAAACACTCCTGCTGCTGCTGCTGCTGCTGCTGCTGCTGTATTATAAAGTTGACCTACAGACCCCCTGATTTGAGGGACACTTAATTTAATGCTCAGGACTCATGGAACCAAACTAACTCTGAATGAAGACGCTCACCTTTCCCCTATTTGCACTTTTTTTCTGATTTTTTTTTTTTCACTGCCAGGAGAGCTTTGTAGAGCTGAGCACATTGGAGAACTAAGTCAGCAACATTGTGAGTTATGCATGCTTCACACACACACACATGCTTGTTAAAGCTTGTTCTGTGAGCATGTGCAGGTATTAAAATGTGAGAACTTGTCTGGGTCTTGATCCATCTCTTTCTTCTTCTCTAACCATCAGTGAATCATGGTCCCTTGGCATTGGCTCCTGCTACTGTGGGGGCTTCAAGGACTTTGTGCACAGAACTATGAAGAAGACTATGAAGAGGAGGTGGTGACCACCAGGAAGAAGAGCAAACAATTTCCATCTAATTCCATACCAGAAAATGGCAAAGGTAAGTCCAAAGTTTTTTTGTTTTTTTGTGGGGTTCCCTCTGGTGCTTTTACTTTGAAAAGCTATGTGGAGTTTGTGCAGGTGGCACATGTTTCACAGGGGGAGGTTGGAAAGGTGTTACCACAGGTGAGAAAATAGAACATGCTACTCAACAAGGACATCGCTGGAGGATGCAATCCATTTGGATTGATCATATCTCTCAAGACTCCTCCAAGCCATCCATCTCCTGTGTGACCGCTCAGTACTCTGTTACCCAAATGTTTTATTCGCTCGGAATCCTGTTTCCCCCAGGCACATTCTCTCTGTGACACATTTCCGTGAAGATTAATGTGATTTATCCTCAGCCTATATTAGATCTGTGACCTCCTTCCATTGCTGAAGGTTGGCGCAGTGAGTTGAGTTACTTTTATTTCCTCTTCAAAATTATATGTCACATTCATGAAGTTATCACACTTTTCTTGAAAAGGCATCAGCCTATAGAGCCTAAACAGTCAATAAATCACCTTTACCCTTTCCGAAAGGCTCCACAGATAAAAATTCCTCCCCGACTGAAATCCCTTTGCTCTGATCTGTTGGGGGTTTATATTGGGCTGGGTATGAAAGCAATAAATGATGTTGACTGGGAAAAAAAGGTCTAGATAACCAACTTGGCAACAGAAAACAGAAGTTGTGCTCCAAGTTAAAGGAATTGTTTGGCACTTTGGGAAATTTGCTTGTTCGAGTTAAATGAGAAGATTGAAAATATGAAGCCACAGCTAGTTAGATTAGCTCAGCATATGGACTGCAAACATGGAGAAACATATAGCCCAGCTCACTAATGATCATGTCATATCTTGTTTGAGTCTCTGCTAGTGACCTCAAGGTGAAGGAAAAGCTCCAATGTTCCCTGAAACACCACAACGTGTTTCTAACAGACAAGATGTTAATTAATTAAATCAGACAGAGCTAGCCTAGCCGTCTTTATGACATCACCAGTAGGTTTCCAAAGTGTTGTTTTGAAGTCGAAAATATGCAGTCCATGTTGGATGTACTACTTTCTTCCGCCTCCGGGCTAATCTAGATATTGGCAGACATGAGGCCGCCTCGTTCCTCTAATAAGCCATTTGTAACTGCATTTACCTGTCAATCAAAGTGTCCATGCTGTTAATTCTGCATAACTTTAAGCCTTAATATAATGTGAACAGTTGAGTCGTATATAAATTCACCCTCAGTACAGTTGTCATGAACAGGGAAATTAGCTACAGGGAGCAAAACAGTTTTTTGTACCAGGCTGTAAACATGTTTATTTCTGCTGTGAAGTTGGACATTTGAACATGGGGACTTATGGAGACTGACTCACTTCTGGAGCCAGCCTCAAGTGGCCGCTTGAGGAATTACATTTCCCAGCCACGGAGGTTGCCGCTTGATCAGTCACCTAAAAATGACTTTTCATGGCAGAAAACAAACTTGCCATATACATTTGTGAACATTTTCTTAGGTTGATAAAAAAAATTAGACATAATCCAGTGTATCTGACTTTTCTAATTTGTTTTATATGTGTTGTCATATTGGTGAGGCAGGGTTGCATATTTATAGTGCATATGTTAGGGTGGTCTTTATCAAAAAGTCAGAGCAATTCTTTTAATTCTTAGTTCTTCTTCCTTCACAGCACGCATTGATGAAGATTGTGGTTTGGAGTTGGCCTTCCTGATCGACAGCTCAGAGAGTGCAAAGGACAACCATGCCCAGGAGAAGAGCTTTGCCTCAGACGTGATGACCCGGCTGCAGGGTCTCCGTCTGCAGACCGGCCGGGGGCTCAGCTCCCGCGTTGCCCTCCTTCAGTACAGCAGCCATGTCATCATCGAGCAGACCTTCAAACAGTGGAGGGGCCCCGACGACTTCAAGGCCCGAATCTCTCCCATCGTGTACATCGGCCATGGCACCTACACCACCTATGCAATCACCAACCTCACCCGTATTTACCTGGAGGAGTCGGCTCCCAGCAGCATCAAGGTTGCCATTCTACTTTACGACGGGGTCTCGCACCCGAGGAACCCAGACATATTCTCAGCGGTGGCCGATGCCAAGAACCAGGGCGTGCGCTTCTTCACCATAGGCATCACACCTGAAGCCAATGAGCCCGCCAATATAGCTCAGCTGCGGCTGATTGCCAGCTCCCCGGCCTCACGCTACCTTCACAACCTGCAGGATAGAGGCATTGTGGACAAAGTCATCAAGGAGATTGTGAGTACTTAGATTTGTACTTAACTGTACATTTTGGTCAGTCCAAGGCGGTTGTTAGTGTTAGTAGTTAGATTTATTTAACTTCAAATCTGTAATGCATGCCTGCAAAGTAGTCTCCGGTTCTGCACCCACCATACAGACATATGTTACCTCCTTCATTGAACCACGCCTGGTTCTGCAACCCGTACGCTCAGGACAATCCAAACTTTTCTCGTATGTTGTTGTCGTTGGTGGAACGTCTTACCAGTTCCTACCTCGTCAGGGGCGTCCCTCTCTACCTTTAAAAACCTCCTGAAGACCCCCAGCTCTTCAGAGAGGACCTCCTCTTCTACCAACAACTGGACATGTTAAATCTATCCCTCTCTAAAACTGTCACTTGATTCTATGCAAGTAGTTGCTCTGGATAAAAGTTCAATGACTAGATGAAAATCTTTGCATGATCGACATCGAGTCAGCTTGCTGATCAACATTTCAGCTTTTATCAGAAAGGCTTTGTCACAGAGATCTTTGTCATTTACACAAACCACTTGGAGCTCTGGATACATTTTAGACCTGAACTTGAACATTCCTACATTTCTTTGATACTTACATTTTGTGAAATTGCATGCACGTTTGACTCCTGGGGCCAGACATTATAGTTCAAAAAGCCATTTATGCAGACAGACCTTTGCTAAAAGGATCACCCAATATGCACTCCCCCTATAATGCCTCCATTACACACCACCCACTGCTATGCTTTCGCGGCTTATTGCATCCATGATGTACACCTGCTACCTGCTGCCATAGTAACAAGTCGCCACTGTGAATGAAATCCACCAGTTGAATTGTGAAGCGTTGAATTTTCTTCTTCGGCGGCGCATGTTTCGGTAGACTAAGACAAGGTTTGTCTTTACTTCCGTTTGTTTATCTCCGGTGATTGGGGCTGCTTTAATAAAACCGACAGTGAATTTCCATGAAGATAATTAGAACATGTGCTGCACAGCAACATCCTGCAGACACGACGGGGCTATTGGCTGTAACATATGCTCCGCATTAAAACCCCTTTGTGGGAAAATCGGGTGCAGTAAGAGCAGGAACCCCGCGAGAACATGCATGCACGCTACATCATTCAACCAGCTCCTCAAACGCTACTACTTCAAACTCGGGCTCACTGTTGACACAGGTGGTACGCATCCAAACATGATAAGGGAAAATTTCTAAAACTTGTACGGAGGCTTGAAGATCAGGGAAGCTGACAGCCTTACGTTCTGCCCGGCATGGAGCAGCAGCCAGTCCACAAGCAGACTTTCATCTCAGTGCACATACAGGCAGCATCTGTATGTTATAAGCATAATGCCTCAGCTGAGAAACTTTTATCTTCAGCCTCAGCATTGGACTGTATCACTCATTGTCTGTTGTCTTCAGACACCCCTCCCAACTACGGAAACATGCCCTGGATGCTCGCTGAGGCTATTTTACTCATCGATGCATGTGGTTTGTGTTTAGCCTCAGTGGCATTTCCACCATTACCCAATGTAAAGAGAATGTGGTCAGCTTTGAAGAAACCTGTGTGGTGAAAAGCGAGGTCCTGGAAAGAAGTATCCGTTACAGTAGGAATGCAGGATGCGAGTCCACTCAGGGAATCAGGTGGAGGAGGTTGAAGGCCATTTGGCAACCTGAACCGAGACCAGGAGTGAACAGGTTTAATTGGGCGTTTGAGGAGCAGGTGTTTGCAGCTCCAGTCCACGGGAAAAAAATGAGCTTTCTTTTATGTCTTCCTTTCTATATCTGCTGATGGGGTATAAATAAAGCATATGGAGTGAATGTGACAAGATCTTCTTGTGTTTCTTGTTCCACAGACGGCGCTGGCGGATGAAGGGGTAAGTTTCCAGACTGCAAGCCTTTCCGTAACATTTCAAGTCCCTGCATGGTTTGTCTGATTCTTATTTCCCTGTGTTTGAAGTGTCCTCTGGCCCAGAGCCAGTGTGCCTGTGACAAGGGTGAGAGGGGACCCAGCGGCCCTCCTGTAAGTATCACAACCAAGCCCAAATTGTTAGCCTTGGTAAATAAAACCAAAGAGAAGTGAGTTGAGTTTGAATTATTTCTCTTAATTGCTGGTTCACTTATTTCCACAATTTATTCCTATAATCAGGGTTCCCACGGGTGCTTGAATTCCTTGAAAATGCTTGAATTTCAATTCAGTGTTTTCAAGGTTGTGAAAATGCTTGAATTTTTTGTGAAGTGCTTGAAAATGCTTGAAATTTGTGTGATGTCTATCCCAATAAACCAAGAGAAAACAAAAATGTTTCCTAAGCGGCTACGCGCTTGATCCGATGCCTTTACATGCAGAACTCAGTTATCATACTCGCTTGGTGTTCTGCAGAGAAATAACAGTAGACTACTATCCACACCTGTTGGTCACTGTTATTGCGCTATGGTAGTTACACAATACACCGCTCACAAGCTGAGAATACAAGCCAATTCACAATTAGTTAAAAATCAAAACAGTCAATCTACCACCATATGAAATAATGCTAATTAGACCCATATTATTATGCCATACAGTGGCACCGCTGCGCTTTCCATGACCATCATGGCAAACACAACTAGTAGGCTACCTATTTAAAGGTGCTGGAAAAATGGAAAAACTGGTGCTTGAAGGTGCTTGAAAAGTGCTTGAATTTGTTCATGAAAAAGGTGTGGGAACCCTGTATAATTCTTTATCTGTCTTTTTAAATATTTTACCACTGAACACTGGAGTTCCATGTTAACCCTCCTCTGCCTCATACAATGGGATCAAATGTCTTTTTGTGAACCACACATGTTCCTCTGTTGCGTCTCAAACACAATCACTCCCAAGCTGGCTTCCTTTTGAAGCGCCGTAGAGAACAACACAGCCGACAAAGGCACCCTTGATGCTAACAGGCTATATAATTGCAGGGTTTTGGGGGGGGGGGTTTACTAAATCGTGTGGTTTCCCTGCAGCAATGAGAGTAAAGGGAATGCTTTACATTCCTCCTATAGTTTATTGAGAACAGGCCTTAACAGATATATAGAAGGGAAATCAGTAAAATCAGGTCTGTTGAAAGAAGCCAGCCACTCGGGATTGTCTGAGGACACATGCTCGGCGGATAAGATGTTACACGCGTGACTTTCTTCGCCTGCCAAAGCCGCGTGGTGACGCGAGCGCTTCTCTTTATTATGCAGAGGTCAGCCACAATTAGACGTAGTGGTTTGGCTTTGATGTATTTTCGCAGGATGAGAACAGAGTAATTACCCCCTTAAACCTAATGCCCCCGACAAAAGCTGGTTCACATCAGCGCCGCTGACGGAGGCACTGTGTGCAGCCAGAGACGCGCAGACACGGAGATAACTTCATGATAAAGACGCAGCAGTCCACGGCACGCATGCACGATGACAGGGAGAAGAAGCAGACAGTTGTTCGGACAACTTGAAAGACCCTGTGACTCATCTGCTCCTAGACCCCACAGCTTTTATCCATGATGCACTTCAAACCAAGAGTTCTTACAATAAGTCAGCTGATTAAAAAAAAGGAATATGATTCTATTGGTCGTGATTACATGAAGCTCAATCATGCTGTGATTTACAGCTGTTGAACATGTTCTGTCTCCTTGAGGAGGTGAGAGTTGGATGATAAGGTCGATACCATTCCCACATCTGCACACTAAATATGAAGCTAGAGTTACGAGACAGGCTACCTGTTTTCTCTGCTTCCAAACTTATATTTAACAGACATACGAGGCACATACAGTCGATTTTATTTAGATTTTCATCCCCAGAAACTCTGAATATTGTGGCTTTTTCCTTCAAAGTAAGAGACACACCTGAACCTCGGTCTATTTCCTGATGCGTCAATGTCTTTCTCTGCAGGGTAAGAAAGGTCGACCTGGCGAAGATGGAAGCCCCGGCTCAAAAGGACAGAAGGTGCTGCCTACTCATGCTACAACAGGCAATCAGTAATACTTCTACAAGGGCTGCTTTGCTTAAACCTAAAATCTCTCCCTCGCGCAGGGTGAAGGTGGGCTGAGTGGACTTCCAGGGTCGGGAAGGAGGCGAGGTGAGCCGAGGGTCTCAAATCGAGTTAAGATTAAGTCGAGATCAACAATGTGTCATTGATCTAAACAGAAAAAGAGACGTCTGGTTCTGCTTGTTTGCCCGTCTGCTCCTGACTTAACTACGCTGTTTTGTACACACAGGGAAAGCCGGGATACAAAGGAGAGAAGGTACTGTATGGATTCTATTGTATAGTACATATGTTGATGTATCGGATTCCCACGCTCGTGGACAAACCCGCAGCAGTGAGAGAAACTGGAGAATTATGTTTTCCAGACCTGATAAAGTGATCCATCCACAGAAAAGGCTTCACGCCATGTTGTTCTCCTTTATTCAGCTGTGTTTGATGTCAGGCCTGTCTGCAGGTGTCTCATATTCACGTCTCCTTTAAATGACGTAAGCTCGTGTCATTAGCCTCCTGGCTTGGATATTAAAACTCATTATTACAAGATGAATTGTTTCTCGGAGGCTGCACAAACACGAAATTAAGATTGTAATCTAAATTGTTGTTTTTTTTATTCCCTCACAGGGAGAGAGAGGAGAGTGTGGAACACCCGGAAGTCAAAGGAGACAGAGTATGTTTTGTCTTAGATGTCGTAAGAACTTCAACAAGTCCGAGCATCATTTTTTCATTTTGTTTTCTGCCAGAACCGACCTGCTCATTTGACTTTGACAAAGAGACTTTTGTTTCGTATCTTTGCATCTTCATTTAAGATTCAATCCAACACAGCCATTTAAGATAAAAGCGTCATTCATGATCACCACCGGTTATGAATATTAAGCAACTCTGCGTCTTTTCCAGGGTCCTGAAGGTACCCTCGGCCCCAGAGGAAATCGTGGACTTCAGGTGAAATTTGCCATTTTTTAAAATCATAAAATCTGAATAGACCTTTCGCTAAGCTCCATCCTCCGAGTTGCTGTTGCTACACCTGTCCTAACTATCCATTCCGGCATGTCACATGCATTTTACAATGCATGTGGAAGATCTACTACTTGAAATGCATAGTCATTTTTGATCGTACCCACAAAATAATGTAATAAGTTAACGCCAGGAGTAACCTTGGAGTAACGCATACACATAGAAAGCTAGTTAGACAGGCATGTGCACAACACTTTGACAGCTTCCATACACTTCATTCTTCATCATGCACGGTGCTTCAACATAGTGGAGAAATCCAGAAGTTTGACTACTGTTGAGGGGTTTGTTGAATTCATGTTCAGGATCTGACTCATCTGCTACTTTTTTAATACCCATTGTGTAACTGTCACACACCTATTTACTAATACAGGGTTTGCCCGGCCCACCTGGCGATTTCGGAGCTGAAGGTCCAATGGGTAAAAAAGTGAGTATTGAAAGTTGGACGTGTTTGAACCAAGTCTGTGAAACCCGGGGAGCGTTTAAGAACAAAAGGAAACTAAGAAAGTGATAAATCAAACTGATTACAATGGAGTGAATTCACCTCGTGCCAAGAACCGGATGCATATCTGAAAGATACTGCGATCTTTTGACTAGAGGCATGGTGCGAGTTAGGTCTGATAGTTGTGAGTACATTCATCAGCGAAAAGGTACTGAATAAGATTATTAGGCAAGTAGAAGTGAAAAATTTAAATGTGTTCCTACATGTGGAAGAATCTAAAGTCAGAATAACATTATACTCTCAACGTTGACATTGAAAGTGTGTTTTAGATTAAATCAATTCACTGTGTGGCAGCCTGACAAACACCAATCGTGTGACCAACACTTATTTGTGAGTTATGATCCGTCAGCGCTGGAACATTTTGAAAACCTACCGAAGTACCTCATCTGTTATTACCTTGTCAGCCTATTTGTCTGTTCCTACTTTTTACTCCCCCCCCCCCTCTCTTGTGTTATAGCTGCCAATTCAGCCAAGAGCCCACACTCCCCCACCAAGTGTTCCTCCTTAATTATTTTGGAAGAATGTTCATGTTGATTGTCTGGCTGTCATCCTATATCACTTGAATGGCAGACTAATGTCTGGCTTTAAACGCTGTCCTGACTTGTCTGAAAGAGCAAGCGAAAGGAGGGGGGGGGGAAGTGCCGGTATGCACCTACTAACATTTCCACGCCCTCTTCACGCCTCTTGTGTGCCCTCCTGCTGCACACCACGGTCGTGATTTACAGCCTCCGAGTGAATGAGTGCATTCTTTACCAATAAAGTCCTGACTGAAAGAATGAAGGAACCCCGCAACATGTTTAAACCCCCCATAAAAATGGCTAAATATTAGGGTTAGGAGAAAACAGTGCTACTACTAATAATAATCATAAAGTTTATTTATACGGTGCTTTTCAAAACAGCAGGTCCGAAAGTGCTTCACAGTTCATAAAAATGGGAACAAAGCCTGGACCGCTCTCCTTGTGACCCGGGAATCAGACTATGTTTGTGTATATCCACATGTCTCTCCGTGCCTGTCTTTTTATAGGGGGAAAGGGGACTTCCTGGGCCACCTGGAATCCAAGGGGAAACAGGGATAGGCCTCCCGGGTCCCAAGGTAAAGTATGCCACCCTATTGTTTAGGAAAATGAAGTATAAAAAAAAATCCTGTCTCACCCGTTTCCTGCACTCCACAGGGCGATGTCGGCTTCCAGGGGCAACCGGGTTCTCCCGGCCCACAGGGAGTTGGCGAGCCCGGACCACCGGTAAGAAACTGGTGCACAGATCTCACACTGAGGCTACAGGTGGACGCAGAGCAACAATTGACCGACCCTTCATAATAATAAGAATGCTACTGTACACCTGTGAAACACTCTTGTTTATCAGATGCTTCTTGGCATTGGCGGGCATGCATCTAGTTGTGTATTCGCTGCATTGCAATCTCCTCACATCACCCTCACCTTCTTAGTGTAAAGGAGAAACGACATTTTAAGGTCCCTGTCTAGAGTCACTGTTTTAGTTTGTCCGTTCTGGGCTACTGTAGAAACACAGTGTTTCAATATGGCGGCCTCCATGAAAGAGGACCCGCTCCCACAAAGGATCATTTTTTAGTAATAAAAAGATTTTTATTTTAAAGTGGTAATACATGCATTAAAACATAGTTATGAATATTATATTCCATGTTTCCCTTATTCTGAAAATAAAGTCCACAAATCTTACACACTGCACTTTTTAGTTAAGCTAGTTAAGGGGAATGGTTTTAAGGAAATCAATTATTTAAGGGGTCAGTCCTAACAACATTTTCTTTTACTCAGGGGCCTCAAGGGCCACAGGGAGTCCAAGGAGAGAGAGGACCGTTAGGAGAAGGTCTGCCCGGACCAAAGGTGAGTCAGTGTCTTTTATGTCTCCGGCTCTCAGGACTCATGGTCTTGTTTTGTGTTTTTTTTCCATCACGGAGGTTCATGCACTCATGCTAGTTAAAAGCTTTGAACTCGCCTGACCCCATTTCATGCATTCACCTTCAGTCCACATATCTACCCACCGACCTGTGCTCAGGCAATGTCTGGGCTCCAGATACCAGGACGTGCTGACAGGAAATAGACAACATATATCGTTACAAGACACGATAACACAACGCAGACGCGCTATAAATTCACATACGCCGGTGCAGCATGTATCTTATTACCTCATCGTATGATGCGGCCCATTGATCGTCCCCAGCGGAGGACATCGCAACATGCCGGCACCGAGCGGAGGATGGAGAGACAATAGAGGAAAATAGACAGGACACGTGGAGACATGAAGTGAGACAGGAAAGAATGAGTCTGGTCCTGCGTCTGTCTATTCTCAGAGTGTACACAGACACACATGGTGGCAAACACACATGTTGATACACACACATGAGCCAGAAAGTAAGAGAGGAAAGTATTACCAAACAGTTCCATTAATAAATAACAAGTAAAAAAATCCAAATAATTTCTAATTAACTTGTACTTTTTCCCACTTATTTGAGTGAATAGGTTCTTTGTCTCTTGTCCCTGTGGAGTCAGCTGGGAGAGTCTCCAGCCCCCACGGCCCTGACAAGGATAAGTGGTTACTGAAAATGGATGGATGGGTGTTTGTCAGAGAACCAATGAGCAGAAATGAATGAACACTGACATGTTTTAACAATGATTTTGACACAAACTTGAAAAAGAAAATAATGTCGGACAGAGAGACGCTGGCATGTTTAGCATGAGGCCACTGAATCTGAACTTGTCTGCGAGTTTTACTTTGATAAACGGGACAAGAAATCCAAAACTACAACCAACCAAATCTTGAACCCTCTCTGTATCATCTAATTCCAATACTGACTGAACTTGAACCTTAACTTAGACACCTTTTTTGGTATACAGATATCAAAATAAAGCATGTGCGCAAGCTGAAATAATTTGTAATCTGCACCCAGATCCATGATCCAGTTCGACGGCTTGAACTTGTGATCAGATCAGAATCAAGTTTATTGCCACGTAGGTTTGCACTTACAAGGAATTTGACCTGGTGTAGTTGGTGCAGAATAAACATTAGGTAAAAAACATTAAAAAAACAAAATATAAACTATATATTTATTAGTTTATATTTTAATACTCAGTATCAGCGTGTTACCACACGTGTAAAATGAGTTCTGGATTGAATACACCCGTCAGAGTTCCTCCAATGTTTTTAATTTTGGAGCCCGCTGACATTTTTTAAACATCTGCCCCGAAGCTACGTAAGCTCTGTAAGTCAACAGATGGCTCTGAATCAGCTCTAATGGCCCTGGAATTGCAATGCGTCATGCGCGCTTCCGTTCTAATTGTAGGTGTAAAGTCAGAGCCGACTTTTGTTGTTTTGATGAATCCAGACAGTTGAATCAAGTGTGATTAATTCGTTGAATGGTCTTTAGGTAATGGCAAATGTAATCATCTCTGGCTGTGCTACAACACTAACAGAGTGGCTTTACATCAAACGAACTATAATTCAAGTGGAAATCAGACTTTTTCCACTTCCCCGGACCTCCGTCTGATTTATCATTTGTCGACACTCCACCCCCGAAGAGGAGGAGGTGTACCTCTCAGCATTAGAGTTTGGCCTCGGGGTTCGTTTTCCTCTTCTTCCCCTCGACAGGAGACGTGAACGTGGATTTCGCAGATGGCGTTCTTGCTCTTGAGGAGCGTTCTTCGCATGACGTGTCTCGACAGGCTCCAGTTTCACAGGAGCTCAGTAGCAATATTACCCTTTTTCCACATCATTAGCAAGTCGCCTCATGTGCCAAAGTGAGGGATCACAATGTTATGGCAGTAAATCTATACTTTTTAAAAGCCGACATGCAAATGTGGCATAAATATGCTAATCAATGTACGTCAGTGTATTTCTGTTGTCCTTGGATGATCTTGGACAGAGAAGGAAAGACTCACACACAGAAGAACATTGTGCTGCTCTCTCTTCATTGTACTCACTGTCAGCTCGGATTATTGCTCTAATCCCTCAGCGTATTTTTTTTATTTTGAAGATTTACAGATCACCTCTACACAAAATACTTTGCTTTGAATCATACTCTACTCGACAGGGTTAAAAACACACACCTACTGTTGCTCACTCTGTGCAGAGACTGTCAATATGCAAATATGAAGATGCCTCAGGCCTTGGGCCCGACCCACCACCACTGTGGTGTGGGTTGCGTGAGTGAGCAACTAACAGAGTACAAAGAACACATTTAAAGTAACACAATGTCAGTATTGGAAGAAGAAGTAGAATAAAGTCGTTTTACCAATTAAAAGTTGAATTCATAAGAAATAAAACATAATTATATTTCGATACATTCAAGCCTTATTAATTATTATTAGCAGATTAACCCTGCCTCACGCCCAATGTCAGCTGGGATTGGCTGCAGCCCCCCAAGACCCCAGTAGATTATGGTGGCTACAGTAGGACATAAGATGAATGTTTTATGTTGATGATATGATGTTTTACATGTACCTATTTTTACTATACATGCTTATATGATCACATAGCCTTGATTTATAAGAAGCCAAGCTGCATGTTTCACAGTCTGAGTGTAATTCTGGAAGCATGCTGTGACCGTCATATAAACTTTTTACTGAACTGGCTTCTTATCATCTAAATGTGCCGAGAGACACCGTGTCATCTGAACAGTGAGCTGGGTTCATTCTAACGATGTAAGTGTCTGATCTGAACAGAGTTTCTTATCCAGACAAGACACTTTGTGGCTTTAGACAAAGAGACATGAGATCCAAAGGAATCACGCTGCCTTTTATTAACAAAAGGATGAAGTCATTAAGTTTGAATATTCATTGAAGAGAAGATTTGCGCGGATGTTTTCCTCTAGCACCAGTATGTACTCGAGTATTTGTTCTGATTACATTACTTATGATCAAAAACCAGTGAGTCGACAACAGCTAAACATCAAGCAAGGTCAACAACACAAGACACAACAGCCAGCTGATATTCCTGACTAGTCCAGCAGCAGTCAGCCCAGCTCAGCGTCTGTCTTTCATCCTTTTATTTCACCAAGATCTCACCAACCACTACAAGTCAGTCCCAGATTTACTCTTGTTTGGCGGCTTCTTGCTCTTCTCTTTTGTCATTATGTTCATAGAGGCTGCTGAGCCTGGTTACATTTACTGCCTGGCCAGCTCTGGTTCTGGCACGACACTGGCTCGCCCTCTGCCAGCATTCCCAGACACTCTGGGCCTAAGAAAAACTCCCGTTGGTCCAAAATGGCTGTTTTGCATTTCAAAGGTGCTCTGAGCTCACGATAATAAACTGGTACAGTGGAAAACCTGCAAAGACTTGGAGGTTTATAGATTAATGGGTGACATCAAATTGCCTATAGGTGTCAATGTGAGTGTGAATGGCTGTACGGGGTGACCTGATCAGAGTAGCATCAAAATGATTTACGATCTGTTATTTTATGTTACTAAAGTTACACTACACATCAAAATGTCCACATTGTGGTTATGCATCTGGCATGTATTTGTATATACCGTATGAGGCATGCAAACTGGCCTAGCCTCTGTCATTGATCAAAACAGCATTCTAATGTAGATACTTTATGTCATTTTATATCATATACGTCAAACATTCAAGCGGTGGTAACCAACAGGAAAAACATTTTAGGGCAGAGGAGTCTTTAAAGTCAGGTTTAAAGAGCTGCTAGAGACTTTGAAGGGCATTGTGTTGGTTTCTGTGGTAACAGCGCTGTAACAATTTACTCGTACTCGTGACAAAACTATCTCACACTGAAAATGTCTCTGTCTCTGTAACTTCAACTTCAACTTAACCCCAAGCTTGACATGTAGATGTCAACATAAACATGGATTAAATCAGAATGTTTTCCTCCATCACAAATCCACATTTGGCTTCCATAGTCTGTCGTGAAACAATTTACCCTCCGTGATTCATGTGGATTTTGAGATTATGCGAGAGTCGTGAAAAGATTTTCCGTTTGTCTGACACCGAGAAAGAAAAGTTTCCAGCCTTCCCCGTAATCCTGCATACGCTTTTCTGTTGTCAGTGTTTTCTGCTATTTCGAGAAGCAAGATGTAATAACCGCTCCGTGTGTCTTCACAGGGAGAGCGAGGCTTGGAGGGGCCGCGGGGGCCCAGAGGACAGCCGGGCGCTGGAATCAAAGGAGACAAGGTAAGAGTGCAGAGAGGCTGTAAATAAGACGCCTGGCTGAAATGCCTTCATAGAGAGCACGAAGATAAAGCCAGAGTCCTGTAGCGAAGAAGGCCAAGAGTTGGCCGAGGCAGCGCTGAATGCATTCAGCGGTGTTATATAAGGAGGTCACAGTCTAAAGGTGATGAATCGAGGTTAAAGCTCGGACAGTGTAGGAGGAGTGCAGCTTCAAAGTTTTGTGCTGATGAATGTGGGAAAGCTGTCTCTGCACCGGCTGAGTCTTTACAATTACATGACGGTAGTATCAGATCTTCGCAGCTCATAGATGTTGATATGACATATTTCATCCTGTGTCACCAGAATATGACGCTGACATATAGAAATCCCTCAGAAACCATGCGTCTTTAAAAATAAACATACATGGGTGTTCTCGACACACGGCACTGACAGCTTTACTGTGGCCTTGTGGTGAAGTTAATCACGGATAATTGCAATGTTTTCGTGTAGTAATAACAAACCAGCGCCTGCAGGGTTTTCTGTGCGTTTACATCGCACGTTCATGATATTAATTGTTAGTTGCTCTTGACAGATGAACAGACAATAAATCAAAAGGCAAACGTCATCAAGTTATGTTTGCAAAGGTTTTACACATGCAATGTAATTAACTGTATATATCCACTGCTGAGCCAAAAAGAAATGCACGGTCTTGGCAGAGAATCCTTTAAAGTTGGGTGCTTTCCACCTGCAATAAATCACAAAAATGTGTCACTATTAACATTTACATGCTGTTATTATCGTTAACCTCCATTGTCATCTGTACCTGTAGGGGGATTTCGGGCCTCCAGGTCTTC
Organism: Collichthys lucidus; assembly: GCA_004119915.2. Taxonomy (NCBI): domain Eukaryota; kingdom Metazoa; phylum Chordata; class Actinopteri; family Sciaenidae; genus Collichthys; species Collichthys lucidus. The sequence goes on from CM014078.1 coordinate 26,195,572, forward strand.
CAGGGCATCTCGGCCTCCCAGGAGTTGGTATACAGGGCGAGAAGGCAAGTACTCGAAATACGATAAAATGTCTCCCACTGCAATAAAATTACAGATTTGCATATTATTCCTGAATGTGTATTCTTTTTAGGGAGGGTACAAAAATTATTGGAGTGAGGATGGGTTTGACTTTTTAAAAGAGGTTTTTGTCTTGGACCTTGAAAATGTAACTGTGTGAAATTGGTAGAACTTTTGCATCCATTGATAGACACTAAACAGGACATAGCATGTACTAGCAGCTAGTAGCAGTGTACTCCATCTTGAGCCTTTACATTAAATGTAAACTTTAAAAACAGCACATTTATGGCATCCAGAGCGAACTAGTAACTATTGCAGCCATTCTTTTCACTTTTTTAGCGACGGCAATATCCAGCTGTTGGTCCACCACTTTGATTTAGACTGAAATATTGATTAGTAAATTGGAACACAAATCCATGTCACTCAGATTGGGTTGTAATAACTTTGTTTGTCAGGCACCATTATCGGGTATGTGGTTTATGACCAAAGTATTAGTGATGTAACCATGGTAAACATTAGCACGCTAACATGCTAAACTATGATGTAACCATGGTAGACATTATATCTGCAAACTAAATTCCAAACAATAGAAATAAATATTAATTAGATAAGTTCTGGATCAATCAGGGAGCTGTGTGGATAAATTACCTCAAGTGATGTCATTTGAGTCAGTGTTGGTCACGGCTGAAAACTACTGTATAGTATATTCGGTGGTGATGCAGTTGAAGATGTTTGAAGAGAAACTCCGCCGACACTGTCTTAGTCGTATAACAAGTTTATTACAACAAGTTCAGTATCGTAACAAGTAAAATGTTACTTGGAGAGCTCCTGGCCGAATGATGAGAGACTCTTTCGGCCTATGCAGGACAACTCTTTATATAGGTAAGTTGGAAAGAACCTCTGCCTGAGGTTACAAGCTACATTAGCAGCTACTAGCACAACACATCTAAATCTATGACCAAACTGCTGGTGGTTAAATTGCATTATGGGAAATGTAGGAGCCAGATTTTGACAAGGAAGAATGTGTGGGGGAAAAAGACGGTATCTCGACAAACTTTATTGCAATTTTTACTTCGCTGTACTCAGACTATGAATATGTGCAACGACTAATAACTATAAAGATCCAAGGGTATTGTGTGTCTTTCAGACTTGACCACCTTCCAATCATTTTCACGCAGTCCCTTAGCCATCCGGGTTTTAATTAGTGTTCATTTTTAATAAATGGCCTCTTCTCATTACTGCATCTGTTTGTCCTTGCAGGGCATGGAAGGACCAAGGGGGCCACCAGGGAGCAGGGGCCTCCAAGGAGAGGGCATGCCTGGACCCAAGGTTTGTTAGGTTTCATGATAATTCCAAATCAACACCATCAAGGTCAATTGAGTTTTAGTATTTGGTTTTTAGAAATAGCAGTAATATTTAAAAAAAAAAAATTTGCAACAGTGTTGCTGAAATTAAGTTGTCTCGTCTCACAAAGGGGGATCAAGGTTTGCCGGGCGAGGTTGGCGCCCCAGGAGAGAGAGGAGCTGGAGACCCTGGAGCTAAGGTGAGGCACAACTCACATTGCTTTGAGTATTACAAGTACTTAAATCTTCTGGACAATGAAGTAACACATAACAAATCCATGAATCTGTTCTCAGGGTGAGCCAGGATCAATAGGAATATCTGGCGTGCCGGGCTTGCCAGGGGAAGACGGAGCCCCTGGACAGAAGGTAGTTTACCTAACCACCTGCTCTATCTACATGTTTCTATTTGCCGATATCAAGCCTGTAAAGGTAATAAATCGTGTCTGCTTGTGTCTTCAGGGTGAGCCAGGAGTTGTAGGCATCAGGGGACCAGAGGGGACACCTGGAATTGGCACTCAGGGTGAAAAGGTAAAAAAAAGAAGGAAAAAAAGTGACATTTCCTGCTCACTTTTTTTGCAAGTCTTGCTAAAACTTTAGCAAGTGCTGACCTGGATATAATAAAAAAAAGTCACAGCTATCACATTAGTAACTGTATTCCCAACGTGGTCTTTAAGGGCGACCAAGGCCAGAGGGGAATACGGGGCTTGACTGGTCCACCTGGCATTGCCGGACCCTCAGGACCAAAGGTGAGGAGCAATTAAGCTATCGTTAGCTATTCAATAATTCATTATGTGTGTGACCTTATGGAAGTGCATAAGGAGTTAATGATGTTAACTAGCGTTCATCTTCATCAGGGAGAACCAGGGGCACAAGGCAGGATGGGGTTACCTGGACCGCAAGGCCGCTTCGTCTCAGGGCCCAAGGTAACTACCCCCCAGCACCACAGTGTGTCAGGAGCCTCTGTAATACACTGTTACTGTGTTCGAACTAAGCTAATTAGCACCAACATGTCTTCTAGGGTGATATTGGCCCAAGCGGTCCTCCTGGTCCAATCGGAGAGACTGGCTACGGTCTTCCTGGTCCAAAGGTAACACACAGTATGATCCTTGAATCTAAAAAACTAATTCATGTGTTGGATGTCTGCCCGCCGACACACACTCGAAGCCAGGTTTTCAACACGTGGAGACATGTTGTCACAGCTGATCTTTATTTATTTATTTGTACGGTCTAATGAACGCGATTAGAGGTAGATCTTTCACCGCGATGATCATTCCACAGCACCGACAGCGAAGATATCAAAAAATCAAGGGGCCCCTGTTCATAAAAATCCCTGTTCATAAAATGTTACAGTGTGTTTTATAGTTTTCCTGTTTTGATCTATTGCACAACGCAGAAGTACTCAGAGGAGCGGAAAGCTCACTTGTGCATTTGCATCCACATTCCACTCCGGCTTCCTTTGAACGTCTCTCTGTAAATCACTTTGTATCCTTTGCATGAATGAATTATTGACTTGTACCTATTTGTCGGCTGCAGGGTGACCGTGGAGATCGAGGCCCTCCAGGTCCGTTTGGTCCCAAAGGAGACGGCTATCCCGGCCCCACGGTGAGTAACCGTGTCCACCTGTGCGTAAACCCGTAAATCTGTACCTTCATACCATCCATCCACATGAAGTCATCTATCCATCTGAATTTGGTCTTTCTTATTCCACACACCAGTTCTAGATATATATCCATCAATGAGACATTTATCTCCACTGCTGGCCCACATACATCTCCTGAGTATATTTTAATCAAGACCATAGAGAGGGAGCTGTAGAAGGAGGTACAGAGGAAATGTAGTCATGTGAAGGAATCCTCTGACATTTATATGTAGCTTTTTGCCAAGAGTTAGATGAGAAGATGAATACCACTGACATGTTTGTACGCTGAATATGAAGCTACAGTTAGTCTAGCTTAGCATAAAGACTGGAACCAGCAATCACAGCACAGTCTAATGTTAATAAAAGCGTAGTAACTTCCTGGTGCTTCCATCAGTTTCCTTTCAAAATGTGAAATTGTCCCTTTAACTTCACCAACGTCCATGTCCTGTGCTGTTTAGGGCCCTCCTGGTCTGCCTGGACTTCCAGGAGAACCTGGCCTTGAGGGATTAGGCATCCAAGGACCAAAGGTGAGATCTCAAACCAAAACTGATGTTTGTCATTGAGAAAAAGAGTCGAAGAGTCGCTGCCGTGGCGCCTGTTACAGTGTTATTTTGCTTGTGAGGGATTTTTTGAAGTCCATCTGAAGTCATTTCTCTTTCAAAATAAGGGAGCGAAATGTGAGTGAGATAAGTTCACTTACAGGATATGATAAAGGCGAGAGGGTTGCAATCCACAACTATACCACTAGCTGCCACTAAATCCTACGCACTGGTTCTTTAAAGACCCCTTCCAAAAATCCAGACTCCATGCACCACTGGACACAAGATGTCTCCTGCTGCTCTGTAAAGTCCATTCTTAGCTCGTGGTCTGGGGGCTTGGCTCTAAACTAGTGATGCACTTGCTTCTAATTAAAAATAACGTCCACATACATTACAAAGCATTAGCAATATAACAATTGGAAAGCATCTTGGTGTTGTTCCACAGTGTCTCACATCATGCTTTGGCTCAGTTTCACACCAATGCTGCCAAATTGTACTCATACACGAGTCATTGCAAGAACAGATAAACTTAAATGTGTCATTTTACGAACATATTTAAACGACTCTCTGCCCGTGTTCCTTTAAAACAAGCTGAGGTAGCTGTGACTTGTGGCAGAGGTTTTATTTTTATAGTCTGCTCTCGCAAAATAAAAATTACAGACGGCACGACCGGAGGCCTCCTCACATTCTGCATGAAAACGGCGAAGGCCATAAGCTAAGCTAATTAAACAAATAAGTGGCTCACTAGTGCGCACAAAACAACTCAACCCGAACGCGGCACACCTAATTTGTCACCATCAACGGCCCGTTATATCATCCACTGCTGTGCCAGATGCTGATGGAGCACTTCTCTAACAGTGGAGGTACAGCAGAGTGTTTGACACATCCACCTGCATTCTTCACACACTCTGACGATTTACTTCTCTACATTTATACTCCTTCAAACATCGACCTCTGCATGAATCACACATTTATTGTTTGTTCCGTCTGAAGGAAGTGGCCACTGCTCGCTCTCCCGTTCTGATGAGCATTAATTACCGAGCGACAGCATCGTTTAATAATTCATTTAACGTAACAAAGACTCAATTCAGTCCTAAGCAGACTGGGTGTTTTCAAAGCAGACGATGCATTACGGCGTGATGTATCACCTAATATGACACGGAGCTACTGAATGTTGAAAGTGGAAGTATCTCCCCAGCAAAGATTTGGTCATTTGTTTGAGGAAACTAATTACAGGAAACAAGATTTTACTCCGCACAGAAGGTAATTTATTTGACGGATTGTAAATTGCCATGTTGTAAGTGTTCATATATCTTCACTGTGTTTTCTCCCTTGCAGGGGGATATTGGTTTCCGTGGGTTGCCTGGTTTACCAGGACCTCCAGGCGAAGGCCTCCAAGGACCTCCGGTAACTCACAACTTTCAGCTTTTTTCAGATATTTACAAACCAAAACGACTTATAAGTCATAAAAAAACATTCTGCCCCGTTTCTGCAAACACAAGTCAAGGACAACATCGCAGTGTATTTATTTATGCAGGAAGCCTTCTGTAATTTTATTTGACATACAACCAGATGGTCGTGATTGAGTCATACTCTCTGGCGAATTAAGTCTTTGCCGCAGTCGTATCCAGACTGGAGAAAGAAAAAAGGGGCGCTTTATCTTGTGTGCTAACATGCCCACCACAGGGGCCTTCTATCCAAAGACTGCCACTTCATTTGTTCGGGGTATTTATCATGATTTTTTTCCCACAGCACTCTGACACATTGGTGCAGGGTGTGAATCTCCGCAGACATATGTGTCTGATGAGAAAGCACTTGGCCTAACAGGCCTGAACTGAAGCAACACCCAGCACCCACATGTCCTCAAATATCACGTCCAGATTCCCCCGTAGGCTTCAGACCAGCGTTTCCACAGGTCCCAGCGCTGTCACAGCCACGCAGCGCTAGGCAAGATTTAATTGAGGACTCGACTGCAGCCGTCAAATGGGAGCAAATGAGAGAGCAGATCACGATGGCAGACTTCAGCCCTTATCTATGTTGAGAGAATGGTGGTGTCATAAATTCATGAGTCAGGATTATGAAACAGGGGAAATCATAAATGACTGGTTCATAGTGTATTTCACATTTTATATGAAGAACACTGGTTACTTACTCTATGTGTGATATCATGTGTAAGATTATTGATTACACGTGTGTTATATGTAACAAATATGACTCACATTGTGAACTGAGGTCACAGGGGATATGTCAGCGCATCAACACTTGGATTAGGTTTGACCTGATGGTTGAAGTGTGAGAAGAAAAAAAATGCCTGAACATGTTTGGTTTTTCTGGCACGCTGTGAAAACATATCTAGTATCATCACCCGTAGCACATTGTTACCCACTGCCGTCTCAGGATATATTGTTATATCCATATGGATTCTTTGGATTCAGTAAGTTGGCGTATGTAAGTAAGTCATTTATTTAAATAGCAAAACTAACAAAAAAATTTCAATAAGTTCAATTAAAATAATAAATATTTAAAGGTCCAGTGTGCGTAAGATCTATGGAGCTCTATTTACAGATTATAATAGAGGTGAGAGGGTTGCAATCCACAACTATAACACTAGCTGCCACTAAATCCTACACACTGGCCCTTTAAAGACCCCTTCCAAAAATCCAGACTCCATGCGACTGCTGCTCTGTAAAGTCCATTCTTAGCTCATGGTCGGGAGGCTTGGCTCCAAACTAGTGATGCACATGTGCATTTGATGACCCCTCCCCAACAAAACATTAAAGTGACAGAGGACTTTTTTTTTGATGGACCACTAGAACATGTCAGGCCGGGACTCAAGGAGGACTCAGATGCAGAGTTGAGCAGAGAGCTGTTTTATTCAGATCTACAACACCCTCGAAAAGAGTGAGGCTACCTAAACTAGGTGAAACAAAAAATCAATCCAGAGGAGGAAAAAACTCTGAACTACTCTTATCAAAAGATTAACGAAATCAAAACCGCTCACAACGAGGAAAAACAAAAGGCTATGAAACATTAACTTAAAGCGCTCCAATGAGGCTGAAAAAACACTAGGCTAAAGACAAAGAAACCAAAAGACTAGACTACCAAGTACAACAAAAAATCACTCTTTCGAGGAAGGAAAACAAAAGACACAATAGCTATGACGCTTTGGCTATGGGCTATGAAAAAAGGCTTAGGTGAACGCTGCACGAGACGAAACACTTCGGCACGGGACAAAGGGAGACGCAGACAAAATATATACAGGGTAATGGGGAACAGGTGGAAACAATCAGACCGGTGACACATGAGGAAGGGCAAGGGACCTGAAACGAGAGGAGAGTTATCTTTCAAAATAAAACAGGAAATGACAAGACATAACAAAAACCCAGCTTGACCTCACCGCGGTGTGACAGAACACGACTCATAGATGCAGCGATGTCTCCAGTAACACAGATATGTACTCAGCATGGGTGCATTACTTTACATGAATAAAGACATTTCAATCATACGGTAAATTAGTGCATAATTTCAATTAAATTCACCACAATCCAGAAAATGAAGCATTTTATGCTAAAAACACATTTAAATAAACTGTGACATGTGGCCACAGAGCTCGCTGTCGATCAGCAGATACACTGCCTCACTTTGAATACACTCCGCCCTGCTGTGGCAGGAATCTGGTACTGAAGACAAATTGGACAAAAATCCTAAAAACTAAAAGAGAAGACGTGACAGTGAGTAGACACGTCGGTGGCTGTGGGTAGAGCCATCACAAGAACGGCCTCAAAGACCTGACTAAATAAAAGGCAGCTTTGAGATGGCTGTACTGTTCTGGGTTCAGTGTTTCAGACCTTGAAGTTAGCACAGAGGATGGGCTTTTGTTAGAATAGTGTGTAAGGGAAGGTTATGATAGTATGTGAGGGAAGGTTAGGATAGTGTGTAAGGGGAAGGTTATGATGGTATGTGAGGGAAGGTTATGATAGTGTGTAAGGGGAAGGTTATGATAGTATGTGAGGGAAGGTTATGATAGTGTGTAAGGGGAAGGTTATGATAGTATGTGAGGGAAGGTTATGATAGTGTGTAAGGGGAAGGTTATGATAGTGTGTGACGGGGAAGTGTTTATGATAGTGTGTACGGGGAGGTTATGATGTTGTGAGGAGGTATGATAGTGTGTAGGGGGGTTCTGCTCGTGTGTGTGAGGCGGGCCGTTCTGTAGTGTGTCCGGGCCGGTTCTGTGCTGTGTGTGGGAGCGTTCTGTCGGGGCGGGAAGGTATGTCGTCTGGGGAGGGTTCGCTCGTAGGTTGGGGGGAGGTTTGCTCGTCTGTGCGGGCCGTTCTGCTCGTGTGTCCGGGGCCGGTTCTGCTCGTCTGTGCGGGCCGGTTCTGCTCGTCCTGTGCGGAAGGTTATGATAGTGTAGGGAGGTTATGATAGTATGTGAGGGAAGGTTATGATAGTGTGTACGGGGAAGGTTATGATAGTATGTGAGGGAAGGTTATGATAGTGTGTAGGGGAAGGTTATCTCGTGTGAGGGAAGGTTATGATAGTATGTGAGGGAAGGTTATGATGTGTGTACGGGGAAGGTTATGATAGTATGTGAGGGAAGGTTAGGATAGTGTGTAAGGGGAAGGCCAGTGGTGGCTGACACTGCCTTGGTGATGTATGTCAGGAGAAATTTAATAAAATTAAATTATAGAATAAGTCCAAACAATGTGGTTCTTACTGTATTGTGTGTCCTGCAGGGTAACACTGGGCGGCCCGGCCCGCCAGGGCCAACAGGTCCACAAGGACAAGGGGTTCAAGGAGCAAAGGTAGGTTATGATTTGATGTTGTTCATATTTCGTTAAACTCTGTCTGAGGGGTTTAATTAGTGAATGTGTTTGATTTAGGGTGAGCAGGGAGCTCAGGGCGTGGCAGGACCGAGGGGGTTACCCGGAGAAGGCTTTCCTGGAGCTAAAGTGAGTCACCATGTTGTGTCTGGGACTTTTCAATGTACATTTATGTGAAGGTATTCTAACCGCTGACGTCTCACCGTGCAATGTGCGACAGGGCGACCGTGGCGGAGGAGGGGAGCGGGGGCTGAAGGGAATCAAAGGAGATATGGGAGACCCTGGCCTCTCAGGACAGCCTGTGAGTGACATAATGATGCTTTTATAGATTTATTATGCACTGTGCAGCCAATCTCTGCCTGCTCAACGCAGCCACTCTTGTTTGAATTTTCTATTCTTATCTCAGGGACGACCAGGTGCCAAAGGTGAAGCCGGCCTCACCGTGAGTCGTCTGTCTTTGTCATACACTTTTCCCAGTAGTTAAACAAACATTTACTCATGTAACAGAAGCAGAACGAGTACTTTTACTTTATTGTGTTATAACTCACCTCAAGAAAGCAGGACCTCCTCTTGTAGTATTTTCCAAGTGTGGTCTGGCTTTTTTTCTGTTACTTCATAAAACATCTGAATACTGACGTCTTCATCAGTGTCTGCTCATGTTTATTTATACGCTCTCACTGTGTTGGTGTATTTATTTCAGAGAGAGGACATCATTCGCATGATCAAAGAGATCTGTGGTAAAGTATCTTGTGATCTTTGCAATATTTATTTCATCTCTCAGTATTGACTTAGCAGCACAAATGTTAGAGGAGAAGATTTAGTTTCTCAATCTGAGCCGCCACCTCGTCTTATCTGTGAATCGTTAGATCAGATTCCAAAGAGTGAACCTCGTCGAGCTGACATTTGGGCCATGATCTCATATATTGATGTGATGTGATTCCAGGATGTGGGATCAAGTGTAAGGAGAGGCCCATGGAGCTGGTGTTTGTCATTGACAGCTCTGAGAGCGTTGGCCCAGAGAACTATGAGATCATCAAAGACTTTGTGAACGCCCTGGTGGACCGAGTCACAGTGGGCCGCAACGCCACCAGGATCGGCCTGGTGCTGTACAGCCTGGAGGTGAAGCTGGTGTTTAACCTGGCCCGCTACGTCACCAAACAGGACATCAAGCAGGCCATCAGGAACATCCCGTACATGGGAGAGGGCACTTACACCGGCACGGCCATCCGCAAAGCGACCCAGGAGGCCTTCTACAGCTCGCGAGTCGGGGTCAGCAAGGTGGCCATCGTGATTACTGACGGCCAGACGGACAAGAGAGAGCCGGTGAAGCTGGACATAGCCGTACGAGAGGCACACGCCGCCAACATCGAGATGTTCGCTCTGGGGATCGTCAACACCTCCGACCCAACGCAGGCTGAGTTCATGAGGGAGCTCAATCTGATCGCCTCGGACCCGGACGCTGAGCACATGTTCCTCATTGACGACTTCAACACGCTGCCAGGTTAGCTGTAAAATGACCTGCTCAGTATTTTATGTGTTGATGTTTTAATATCAACAGTGGATTATTATTGGATTTATCTTTCAGAAATATCAATCAGTACGAGTGTTCCTTGTCCAGAATCTGTCAGGATATATTAGTATGTAAATATGGCTGTACATGATTATAACTTTTGTGTGTCTATGTTTCTCAAATGATTTTAATTCAACTCAGTTCAGTTGGAAAACTTTCAACAGTCAAAATAGGTTTTACATTTCTTTTTTATACAGATTAAACAAATTAAATATAACAACAATAAACAATATAACAATAAACTTCAACTTTCGAGGCGCTATCAGGGAATTTTCTTTTAACTTCGGATACATCCAGGCTAGCAGTTTCCACCCGTTTCCAGTCTTTGTGCTAAGCTATGCTAATTTCAGCTAGTGTTACCTGTTAGCTCAGGCTCCAGTTTAGCGCACAGACATTAGAGTCGTATAGATTTCCTCGTCTAACTCTCAGTAAGAAATTAAAGATTTCCAAACATGTGAAACTATCCGTTATTTTATTGTTTCGTCGTAATTCAGTTGTCGGGAAAGCCTGCTTCCATTTTTGCTATGCTTTCGACAATTAGCATATATTTAACTAAAAGATGCAAAAACTCAGCTGTGGTCTTTTCATACCACAAAATCCTTGATATGAAATATAACCCCGGCTTCAAACTAGTGTTCCTCTTTGTGCTAACTTTACACTAAGTACAGTGGAAGCTGATGGGAATGTCATTAATTATGGAAGAATAGTTATGGGATCGTCAAACTTATTACAGTTCATCCTGAGGGGGGCATGAATGTGCATATTTAATGGCAATCCATCCAATAGTTGTTGAATATTTCATCCTCAAACTGACTGACTTTTCTCTTTGGTCTCAGCTCTGGAGTCCAAGTTGGTCAGCCAGTTCTGTGAGGACGAGAACGGAGCCCTGATATACAACAAGGTAACCAACGGCTACAACGGCTATGGCAACAACGGCAACAACGGCCACAGGAATGGCAACAATGGGAACTATGCCATCGGTGGTTATGGGTACCGGCCTCTGACTGAGCAGCACATACCGAGCGGAGGCAGGACTGATATCAGCACGAGCACCCACAGCAACAGAGGCCGGGTAGAAACCACCCAGCAGGGCAGCAAAGGGTCCAGCACAGCACACGTATGGAACATACGAGCTCAGATTCATGTGTGGGTTATAAAACGTGAAAGTGTTTAACGCTGTCTGATGGTTCTGTCCCCGTCAGGGTGGAGGAGGAGGGCAGCATGTGGACACTCGCTTGGACACATTCACCATCCACACATCGGACGTCAAACCCGTCCCTCCTGCCAGAGAGGACCCCTCCAGCACCCGAGGCTCCTCATCCTCATCATCATCATCATCTTCCTCCACAAATATAACCATATCATCCTCAGGTGTCTCTGTACATCACGTACCCGCTCCGAGGCCCGCTCTGCCCAAAGGTACAAACACTCTCCTCCTGTTCTTATACTTTATATTTTTCTTTAATAGCCCGCGCACGCAGATCCACGACGCCGTTACAGATCCATTCTCAAAGCGGAGCAGTCATCCACAACAAACTGTCTGATAATAATTACAAGAAACAACCATCAACAAATGAAAATGAACAACAAGTGAAGCCGTTTGCTGTAAATGACGCCGGCACTCCTCGGGCAGCAGAAATCAAACGAGTCACACCTCCAGCTTTCATTAGAACAAAGTGACAGTGTTTGCATTTTATTACAGTCTTTACGAGGCTGTCTACGAGTCTTTAAACGCACCGCTGCTCCAAGCCACACATATTTGGCACTATTTTTTCAAATGACTGTGATTTATTAAAAAAAAAAGCTACATTTGTAGATTTTTAAAACATCAGTTGTTTTTCTGAAGCAGCTCTCGTGTTATCATGCTGGACTACACTTTGTTTTCTAGCATCTATTGTGGCATATTATGCACAATTAAGCCGTGGTTTAAGGTTTAAAATCACACCGGCGTGGACTCTTAAAGCTCGACGCTGTGGTTTAGAAGGGAAGCAGCTGCCGTGTCCTGTAGAAATCACCACACACCACATGTTTAACTTCGGCCTACAGTATTTATTCCACCTCAGGATGTGCTAAAATCATCTGTGTCTCATTCTTAACTAAGAGCCAGTGAGGGACAAGGATTTACCTTACATCATTCCTCCAGTCCAATCCAGAGACACTGAATGTCTTCTATTCTCACGTGGAACTACCAGCAATCACATTTCTATATTTGAAACGTACATGTGTATTTAGGGACGAGATGAGCAGGAAAACATTCCGCTGCAGGTAGAAATCGTCTAAAAAAGAGAAGCTACTGTCACAGTGCACTGTGACAGGGGAGGTGTGTGCAGCTGAGATCATGTCATTAATTTCTCAGAGTTCAAATCACACGTCAGACTAATGTAACTGTGTCGCAGGAGCTCTTCTCACGTCAGCTCCTATATTTGACGTAATCTAAGGAGGAAGTTATTGTTGTATCACAAACTGTTTATGAAAATGTAATAGTGTTATGGAAAAGTACAGCTGGACAGTAATTGATAGAACAAACATCGTATATTGCTCCAATATTCTCACTAAACTCTTCCCCCGGCTGTCATCGATGAGGTCACTCGACTGGAAAATGTGAAACCAGTTTCCTTAATTATGATTCTGTGAGCGAGGAGAGCGGCTGTTCCTCCGAATCACCTGAGCGGGGCGCAGCATACGGAACAGGGACACACACAAAATGTGTCCAACGGCTGAGTTCGGCTGGCTCCGGCAGCGGACAGTCATGAGGAAATCCACAGAGAGCGTAACAATGTTGTTTCCTCGGGCAAACCAAGGCGCCTGTCGATGTCCTCACCGCTGTGGGTTTCCAACAGGTTACTCATTACTCGCTCCACAGCATCGTTAACAAACCCCAAATTACGAGCTGCATTTCCTGCTCCTATTTGTCATTTGGTGCCACTAGTCAGCACCTGTCACCGGTTGTTACCATGGAAACATGGCCCTTAGTTAGCCTTGGATTAGGGGGTTAATATAATCTGAACAGGTGAGTTGTATATAAATTCACCCTCAGTACAGTTGTCATGAACGGGGAAATTAGCTATAGAGACCAAAACTGTTTTTTGTACCAGGCTGTAAACATGTTTATTTCTGCATTTATCATGGGGACTTATGGAGACTGACTCACTTCTGGAGCCAGCCTCAAGTGGACGTTTGAGGAACTGCAGTTGGTTTTGGGCACCTCTCTATTGGTTGCCGCTCGGTCTTGATAGATGAATCTCCAGTGAAGCTCCAGTCCAGGTCTCGTGTGGTGGAGGGTTCCCTACTTGAACGTGGACTTTGTTTCGAGTATGTCTGCGGTGCCCACAGTGAAGGAGTAATGGCCTGGCTCCAGGACTTTTGATAAGTGCTTTGTGATTGACAGGCTCGGTAATGAGGTCATAGGCGAGGAGCAGCGAGGCCAATTATTTTTGATGCAGTATGGATGAGTTTATAGAATGTGGTGCGAAACAGATGTTACCTCAGCAGAGGCTTCTTTGAGGTGGGATTAGGTGGATCAAAGGAACAGACCCTTATTTTTCCAGTCACGTGACCTCTGTTCCCCCCGCAGAGACCGTACCTTTGGACCCTCGCTGTGGCTTGGTCCTGGACCAGGGCACGTGTCGGGACTATCTCATCCGCTGGTACTACGACAAGCAGGCCAACGCCTGCGCCCAGTTCTGGTACGGAGGCTGCAACGGCAACAAGAACCGCTTCGACACGGAGGAGGAGTGCAAGAGGACGTGTGTGATCGGCTGATCAACAGGTACACTCTCATGAGTCATCCCCGCCATGCGAACACCATTTATGTCATTCACACCTTGCAAATCTGTCGCTTTTTCTTTCATTTTTTTTTGGATGCATGCAGTTTCCTCCGCCGAAAATGAGGCCATAGGAATTTCATTGGTTCCAAATGTTTCTGACTTTCCTCATGTGTTTTCTCTTTCCAGGAGGCTGAGTGAAGGCATCTGCCATACATCTGCTGTAGATACTTCAAGGAGGGGCAGCTAAGCACCAACTATTCTTCGTAGGGTTATGTAAAGTTCCGCATAATTCTCACATGTACACTGATGTCCCCTTACATTTCAGTTCCTCTTTGTGCCCCTCCCCTCCTGTAAGCACTTATTGTAAAGTTATCCTCCCGTATTTACAGTGAAAGAGAGCCGAGCTCTGACAGATACCTCCGTCGTTGTTATCGCAGACACCCCCATCCACTCAGGAATACAGATGATCACCTTCACCACGTGTGTCCACTTCCACTGATGATCCCCACACCTTAGGGGACCTTCTCTCTCTCTCTCTCTCTCTGCCTCGTACACGGTGTGCGAGAGATTGTGAGTGTTTGCTCAACACGGCCAGTAATAACTCTGGTGCCTTGTCAACGTCAGAAACATAAAGCGCAGCGATCAATCAAAACAAAGACACAGCGTAGCTACTCGTTCCCCTGCTCAAACAACCACTGCAGGGTGTGCCAGCGCAGGAAAGAGAGCCAATGACATGCAGCAGACTGAAGCCTCTTCTCACTTATATCATGAAATATTATAATAGTTTGCTTTTATATTAAATGACTGACGCTCTGTAGCTTCATGGAATAATTTTAAGCATTTGAATGTTTTGTTCTGAATGAAAATGTGATGTTTTGTGTTTACATTGTCTCTTTATGAACACTTACTGTCTATACGACAGAGGACAGACACACACACACACATATGCACACTGCCCTCTACTGGGTAACACAAGCTCATGTCAGTGAAGCTGCCACACAACAACACAGCCACACAGCTGCACCGATTGAACCCATAATGTACTGTTAATACACGGTCCGATGTCAAACATGTTTAATAAATCTGATCTGAACTAATACAGTATGTGCCAAGTGTTCATGGTAAGGGACTGTATTGACAGAGGTTTGATTTTTAATTTTTATCCAAGCTGAAGGTGGTCTCTTTAAATTCAGCCTTCCTTTGTGAGATTTATTGTTATTATTCCGTGAAATAGTAAAGAGAGAAGGTCATATCGGATGAAACTGCCGTGTGAATGCTCAGTGTTGAAGCCGCCGGCTCTAAAAGTTGGATCTTATCAACGATGCGTGAAATCTACAGAATATTTTAAAGCCTGATGATAAACTGCATGCCCGGCTTTACGCCGAAACAGCTGAAGGAGTCTGAAAAATGGAAATGAGTCATATAAAAGAACTTCATTTTAAGGTTTGAAGGGGTTAATAAAAGTTCAGCTTGGAAAACTGGGTGAGGGAGGAAGAATTCCAAATATGATGTAAGCTCGGAGCTAAACTGCACAGCTTGGCTAATGGCTGCAAGCTAAAGTGCACGGCTGTCTTGACAATACACGAAGAGGCAGCTGAAAGCAGAGTTTAAAAAGAGGTCAGAGGTGTGATGTGAATGAATGGGAATCAAAAGATGAATCAAACTGGAGCAACAGAAAATACTATACATAGTTGTAAAAGTGAACGCTTGTCCTCGGATCCGATCCACCTCAGTGACCCTGATGAGGATTAACGGATATGGAATGTGAATGAATAGCTGCCTCATGGCTTGAAAGAGTATGAAAAGTTGAGAAAGTGTGTGTGTTACTGCAGTAATTTATCTCAGTTTGCCATGGGAATGTGTCAGCTGTATGTCAGTGTGTGTGTGTGTGTGTGTGTGGTCATAAATGTGAGCACAGGAGCAGATAAGAAAGCGTTAATATGGGAGTCCATGCAGCAGTTAGTTGGCACTCCAAAAAAAGTGTGAGTGTGCTTGTTTCCGTAGATACGCGTCTGCGACCAGCGCACACCGCACTCCCGTCTTTATGTGTAAATGATGTTGGTGGGGGTGAAAATTGCGTGTGAGAGTTTTTGCAGTCTATTTCGGAACAGTTCATCTCACGCACACTGATACAAAAAAAATCTGAGAAGAACTTTTCAGGAACTTCGAGAACTGTGACTGTGTGAAAAGTGTGAACGCTATGAACAACTGTGCGAACGTTTGAATGGAGTTTCTAGCTGAAAGTATGAATGTATGAAAACATTCCGTCCATTCAATTGAACAGAGCAAAAATGCCAAAAAACGTTTAATATTTCTGAAAGTATGAAAGTGATTAAAGATCTTAATGATGGCACAAATAGATAGTAATAAAGTTCTACATTAAAAGAGAGGAAAGAAGTTAAGTGACGTAAAGCAACCATAAAAATTGGCCAATTGCTAATGTCACATCTGCCCTCGCTTGTGTTTTGGTGGTACGTATTGTAAAATATTAAATGTTCTATCAGGATTTTAACCTCACAAATTGGGGTACATCATCTTAAATTCTTTCTGTTTTGCCTCTTGAATTAATTAAAGGATAAAAGAGAGGCAATCTTTGCTAATGAGGTTATGTTTTCAATGCCGTTTGTTCGTTAGCAGGATTAAAGAAAAACGTATTGTTATAAAACTTGGTGGATGGGTGTAGCACGGGGCGGTACACAAGTTATTTTTCCGTTTTCGTTGACATTGTGATATAGGTCAGTTGTCATAGAGATATATATATATATATAGAGCGGTTGCAGATTTGAATATAATACAGGGCTGGACTATTATCCTCTGCAGAGCTCTGCGCTCTAGTTAAAGTAATGTTGTTATTATTGAACATATTGGGAGAGAGGGTTCATTTTGACACAGTCCCTAAATACTCACCAAAAATGAACCCATATGTGCCAAACATGTTTCGAAGACTTTGCTTTATCCATCGTCTAGCTGTGGCTTTATGGAAAGTGACAGAGCTTTCTTACGCAGAATCTCCTCTCCCCTTCTCCTTAAATTACAAGTTAGGCACTCCTCGACAAGTGGCGTAGTCTGATCTATCTTTAGTGCTGCCCACGGGAGAAATGTTACCTAACTCTACACACTTCTCACACTTCTCAGACCACAGAAATAAGACTTAACGGCGTAAGGTTGTGTTGATTGGGACACGTCGGTAATGGCCTTTCTTAATTGCCAAATTGACGCCTAAGTGAGTTTAGATTTGAAATGTCAGTGATCTGTGTGTGTGTTTTTAACTGCAGAGAAAACACACTCCGACACAGTCGCAAAGACCGACACACAACCAAAAGCAGCTGGACAATAATACACCCCCACAGGGGGGGATGGGGGGAGGGTGAATAAAGGGTAGAGGCGTGCTGATTGGTGGACAGGACAGCTTGTGTGTGTGTTGCTCTCACCTGTTTGTGCGCACAGCTGCTGCACCCAAAACCTGTCTGCTCCATTTTTAGCAGGATGCTTTAGTGTCCTTCAAAAAACTCACATCGTGACACGCTGTGGGGAGATTGTGAAGTGATGTCAGGGACTGTGGCAAAAGTAGCGTGTTAAGACACGAACTATTATTATAAGAATAAAAACAAAAAAAAAACTTTATTATGGCTACAATTATTTTATCTATCATTATATTATCTATACTAATTGTCTTGCTGTATCTGAATATAACATTAAATTATATTAATGGATGATATCAGGTAGAAACGAGCGCACCATCGGTCAAAAGTCAAGAGAATATATTTTTGAGTGTGACAGCGACATCTCTAAATACCCTCCCCGTCATACGTACAACTTGAGGCGAGCTATTCGAGGCCTTTGACAGCATTGTCTCCACTGTCAGTCGGCCACATGACACTTTGGGAGCTGAATCATGGTGGCATATCCCACAGCCTGAGCCAGCCAGTTGCTTCTTTCAGTCTGTGACAGCAGCTGCTCGAGCCGAGGCCCTGTGCTTGCACTGTGATTTGGTCCAGTCAGATTCCACCGGAGCTCAGGCAGATGGAGCTATATTTAGGGTGGGGTGGGATTAAATTGCAGGGTCTTCACACTGGGAACTTTTCCCCTGCCCTGCCTTTTCTAGCCAGGACCGACTGCCAAAAGGACCTGTGGCCGCCGACTCCTTCCTCTTCCTCACAGACCCCCTTTGTTCGCCTGTTGTTTCCCCCTCCTGACACGCCATGGACCCCAACGCCATCAAGGAGGAGCTGCGCCTCTTTCAAAGCACCCTGCTCCAGGACGGGCTGAAGGAGCTGCTGAATGAGAACAAGTTTGTGGACTGCACCCTGAAGGTGGGCGACCGCAGCTTCCCCTGTCACCGGCTGATCATGGCCGCCTGCAGCCCTTACTTCAGGGAGATCTTCTTCACGGAGGACGGGAAGGAAGTGGAGAACACCAAGGAGGTTGTCCTGGACGATGTCAACCCTTCCATCCTGGACATGATCGTCCAGTACCTCTACTCGGCTGAGATTGACCTCACCGATGACAATGTACAGGATATTATTGCTGTGGCGAACCGATTCCAGATCCCTTCTGTCTTCACGGTCTGCGTCAACTACCTTCAGAAAAAGCTGTCCATGAGCAACTGCATGGCCATTTTAGGATGGGCTTGGTCCTCAACTGCCCCAGGCTCGCTGTGGCTGCACGCAGCTACATCGCAGATCGTTTCGAGCTCCTCTACAAGGATGAGGAGTTCCTTAAGCTCGCAGCCCATGAATTGTTCGCCATCATCGGTGGAGACTCGCTGAATGTGGAGAGGGAGGAGCTGGTGTTCGAGGCGGTCATGGCCTGGGTCCGTCATGATAAGGAGCGCACCAAGATCCTGAAGGATGCTTTCAACTGCATCCGCTTCCGCCTGCTGCCAGAGAAGTACTTCAAAGACAGGGTGGAGACCGACGAGATCATCAAGGCCGACCCAGAGCTCCAGAAGTCCATCCAGGTCATCAGGGATGCCTTCAAGGGGAAACTTCCAGAGGTACCCAAGAAGACGGGGGGAGAGGAGGGGGAAGGCGAGGAGGAGGACAGCCCATTCCCCGGTTTTCTGAATGACAGCCGCAGACATGGCATGCACACACGCGACTTCATCCTGATGATCAACGATACGGCGGCCGTGGCGTACGACGTCAGCGAAAACGAGTGCTTCCTGGCGGCCATGTCGGAGCAGGTGCCCCGCAACCACGTCAGCCTGGTGTCACAGAGGAACCAGCTGTACATCATCGGAGGACTGTTTGTGGACGAGGAAAACAAAGACGTACCCCTGCAATGTTACGTCTACTTGGTAACTAAGTTTGTCTTTCATTTGATTGACATATCCGCATTCACGTCCTTGACGAATCTTAGCCGAGAAGATCTGTCTGTGTCACATCTTAGCGTATCTTTAGTTGTGCTGGTATTTGGAATTTTGGTCTACATAGCCACACTCCAGTCTTTATGTTAATCTAAGCTAATGGGCTGCCCACTTGCTTTTATATTTATTTGACAGACATGAGAGTGGTATCAGTCTTTTCATGTAAGCCTCAGCAAGAAAACAAATAAGCGCATTTCCCAACATGCCCAAGTATTCTTTATAAAACAGTGTTTGTCTTAAAGGTCTGTGGTCTTAGCATTAGATCACAAGCTGGCCCTCTCAGGCTGTGTTTTAGCTCAGCTACTCCTCCTTTTGTACTTCGAGTACAAGAAAAACCTCAAACCACAAATAAAGCAGAGAAAATGGAACAGAGATTTAAAGCAATTTTTCAAGAGGCTCTGTAACCACAAGAACGACTGAGATACAGTTTTTCCTAAATCCCTCCACGATCAATCGATGGTTTATGTTTCCCAGGTTGGCCATTCGGCCTAAACACCGCAGACACTGAAGGAAATGATACAGGCTTTAAATACCTATATTTTACAGCATAATCGATATGTGGATACCCTGCAGTATGATGATTCATTCTGTTCATGAGCTAATGGGGTACAAAGAAGGCGAGTGTCCTAATGTACATTTTTCCCCACAGTTGGATCCGCTCACATCGGACTGGGTCGCCCTGCCGCCCATGCCTTCTCCGAGATGCCTCTTCAACATCGGAGAGAGCGAGAACCTGCTGTTCGCCGTGGCTGGAAAAGACCTCCAGACCAACGAGTCGCTGGATTCCGTGATGTGCTACGATGTCGAGTTAGTGAAATTATTCACTTTAATAACGCGCGTTTTTTTCTTCTCGCCCCGTTTCTCACCTTTTGTGTAGTTTCCAGGTGACAATTAACTTCAGGAAATGAACAAAACTGCTTCTTTTACACACTGACAAAAGGAACACGTGCTGTTTACGAATAATTAATGCAATCTGACCTTCCTAATCGGATGTGGTTGTTCCTTCAATAATTACAGAGCTGTTTTTTCAGGGATTTAGAGTCGGGATGTTTAACTTATTTACTGTACGTAACACAAACCCAGATTGATTTTGCCACATGGGAAATCACACGCGAAACAATTAAACTTCTGAACATCAGCAACAAATCCACTGGAACACTGTAACTATAATGAATTGTCATAATTTAAACTATCACTTCAATGTTAATCCTTCAAGCAAGATGAGGTGGAGTGAGACCAAAAAGCTTCCTCTGAAGATCCACGGCCATGCTGTCATCTCCCACAAAGGAATGGTCTACTGCATTGGTGGAAAGACAGATGACAAGTGAGTAAACGAGCATGTGTGTGTGTGTGTGTGTGTGTGTGTGTGTGTGTGTGTGTGTGTGTGTGTGTGTGTGTGTGAGACCTCACGCTAGGAGCTGCAGCTGCTTGTGGTCTATCATCCTGGCAGACTACAGGGCAGCACAGTACGTCATAGACAACAATTACACTGCTCCAGTGCCGGACTGTCCAATATGTTACAATAATGGAAAATACTGATCTGTACATCTTCTGAATGAGACACTGATAGTAATGTGTGTGCTTATTTTCTCTGCCGAAGAGCAAACCAGTGAACAGAACGCACACGCTGTAATCTAAACTGTGTCCGCAGCCTGCAAAGCTTCCGGATTTACTTCATACTGTATCTAATAATACGCCGATCAGTCAGTGATTGCAGCTAATCAAGAGGAAACAGGCATGATTGTGCACTGATGTCAAAGAAAGAAGGTGTGAAAGGCTTGGGCAGAGTTTGCAGAGGACACACACCGTGCAACTAACAATTAGCAGGAAATCAAATCAACGTGCGAGACAAAGAGAAGCTCCAAAAAGCAAGAAATAACTATATGAATTATATGAACAGAGACAATTATAGACAGACTACATATCCTCGTATACTGTTACATACATAAAACAACATATCAGCAAGTATATAGGTATAAAAATATGTACATATTTCAGAGAAAAATCAAATATTTTACATTTAGGATGCTCCAGTTTTACTTCAATCTTAACTAAAAGATGTCCAAAATCACATTAGAACCCCCTCAACCATTCATATTTCTTAGAAATGGACATTGGACTCATATAATATTCCTCATCTGACGACCCAAATTGTCTCCAGGGGAAACCACATAAACGTGTGCCAATAAATCCACGACCAGTCCTCATCTTCGACTCTACAGTTTTACCTGATGGTGTGATGAATCATCTTGTAAATGCATCCAAGGCAAGACAATATCATGAATTTCATTTTCAACCAGCTGCACCCGGTTATCTTCCAGATGAGGTGTTGTTGCTATGAAACTGTCTCATTCCACATATCGACCTTTAAACAGGCCCAATCTGAACACCAAACTGGCGCGAATAGAATCTAATCTAAAAAAAATAAAATATATTTAAAAGATAAAATAACTCACTTTTTTTGTTTTCCCTGTTTCAGTCCATTCTAATGTCTTTCTTAGTTCTAGCAGCTATTTGTTTTATTTATTAAGTATTTTTCCCTTTTTTATTCACTTTATTTTCAGTTTTTTTTCTTCTTTTTGTTTGGCCATGTGGAGCGCCGCTTCTCCTCACAGGTGGAACTGTTTTCCTGCTGATTGTCAATTGGATGCTGTGTCCTTTAAAAAGAGAACTCAGTTCTGGTCTGATGAAGGCTCCATGCTGACCGCACACACTGTCGCTCCATTAGCAAACTAAGCAGAAATGATGAAGACGCGAGGTGACGTTTTAATCAGAAGTCGCTTTTAGTCTGAACGTTTGAGGGAAAACAAACACAGATCATCATAGTTACAAAGCAACTCATTTCTTAAGCAAACAGTCGTGTGTTTCTTGTGTTTTTAATGGAAAAATGAGCTTTTCATAACAATCATGTTGACATGCAAAACGCCACCATCGTCTTCCTCCCTGCGTCTCCACAGCAAAGCCCTCAACAAGATGTTTTCCTACAACCACAAGCAGTCGGAGTGGAGGGAGATGGCGGCCATGAAGACTCCCAGATCCATGTTCGGAGCCACCGTCCACAACGGCAAGATCGTGGTTGCTGGCGGAGTCAACGAGGAAGGCCTCATTGCCGCGTGTGAAGCTTATGACTTCACAACCAACAAGTATGACTGTTTGAACTTAGTTTGCCTTTTTAGTTGAGGAATACATTTCCCATAAACACCCACAGCGCTCACTGTTTTTGACATTTACATAAACGGTAATCTCAGAACGATCACCTACTACGGAGGCCCAAAGTGGTCAATATTAAGTACTGTAAATAAATGAGACATTATGAAATAAACAGGTGAATAAATATAATAATTAACATGTGGGGGGTCGCTGTTCCGTTAGTCTCCACTTTGTTACTCTAGCTAACTGGTAATTTTTTATTTCACGTATACATTTTACATAACTTATATATTCCGTATTGAACTCTTTGGGCCTCCATATGCTGTACTACACCTCAGCTATCTCAAACTCATTAAAAAGGACTGAAGTCTGACACACAATGCGTCAACATGAGCACTCCATCTTGCATGTGACCTTATCCTAATGTCGCTTCTCTTCAGGTGGGAGCCCTTCACAGAGTTTCCCCAGGAGAGGAGCTCTGTCAACCTGTTGAGCAACGGCGGCGCCTTGTACGCCGTGGGCGGCTTCACCATGGTTCAGATGGAGAACAAGGAGGTGGCTCCCACAGAGGTCACCGACGTCTGGCAGTAAGTCGTCTCATTATGGAAACAGAGATGTCCATGTTGTCATTGGTTACCGCTGTGTCTGAGATCTGTCCCTCTCCTTGTTAGGTACGAGGAGGATAAGAAGCAGTGGAGCGGCATGCTGAGGGAGATGCGTTACGCTGCCGGCTCTTCCTGTGTGTCCATGCGCCTCAACGCTATCAGGATGCCCAAACTGTAGACA
This sequence comes from Collichthys lucidus, assembly GCA_004119915.2. Taxonomy (NCBI): domain Eukaryota; kingdom Metazoa; phylum Chordata; class Actinopteri; family Sciaenidae; genus Collichthys; species Collichthys lucidus. Next base: position 26,218,614 of record CM014078.1, read on the forward strand.
GAACACCCCCCCCACCCGCTCGGCTCCACCTCCTGACTCCCCCGTCCTCCCCCAGCGAGCTGCCTCCGAGGCGTCTCATCCTCTGCACTCGGGATTTCTGTGTGTCGAGTTGATCTTTGACATTAATTTTTCTCTGAACTCAGACGATTTTTATCTGTACTATAAACACTCGGTTCTTGCTGCCTCTTCAAAGACTGCACCATCCCTACAGTTTAGAAGGCGAAAAAAAAAGAAGCCACGGTTTAGATCTCTAAAGCTCTGTTTACATCATTTCTAGCTCTTCTTTTGTAAAATAAACATTTGTAAACTTCAGTTTCTCTTACTGTTTTTTTTTTTTTTTTATTCTGTGTGATCAGCAGAAAAGTGACATTTCACTGATCGGCTCAACACGTCGAGAGCGGCTGAGGAAAAATGTATTTGTGTAGTTGGTAGTTTCAGGTAAACAAGGAAGTAGAACGCAGTTAATGGCCAGTGAACTGTTAACATGTAAACACAGCGTAGTGATCTTCAAACACGCGTCACGTGTTCACATGTGTGTCAACACATGGGTTAGAAGCAAATCGATGCAGTTCCCACTCACTGAATCACAGTTTTCACACTTACACGTTGAAGAAGAAAATTGAAGAAGAAAAAAAAAAGGAGCTGAAAGATTTGACACCGTATTTAAATACATAGTTTGAATGGTTTGCGCCTGTGCTGTGCAGCTGTAAAGGAGACGGGAAACGTGCCATTACACTCATTAACAGTTAAAATGAATAATTAGGGTAAGAGCAATTTAACTGCCTGTGCGACTGGAAATCTAACTGTGCTGGAACTCGACCTAGAAAAAGGAGTGTTTTGTGCAGTTGAACTATAATACCTGAGAGAAGGATGAAATGGCAGTTTTTGGAAGGGCTGCAATAAGTTGAAGTGTCAATGTGAGTGGAATGAAGTGATTTAAAGCACTACAGTGAGGCTGAAATAGCAATCGAAAAGTGAAACTGTTGATCAGTCAGTTAAACTTCAAGCATCGAAATAAGCCGAAATATCAGTCAAAGTCGAAACGCTAATAGAAATTAGTGCCAGTTCAGCTGAAAGTGGCGAGTGAATGTTGTTGGAACAGAGGAAGTTGTGGAACTTTAAAAAATGTTGAAAGAAACCAAAGTTGAACATCTGCTGTGCAGCTACGGACACTTCCCTTTGTACTAGTGTAGTACACTTTGTACTTTCTAGTGTACAATTTGCTGTTGTTAAACTTCTTTGCCTAATTTTAAACCAGCTGACAAAATGTGAATTTAAAACGTTACATTGTATATTAACAGCAACCACTCCAGCTTCAGTAGCTTCCCCGACCGCTATTTTCTTCAATACCACCGAGATAGCAAAAATCTTCTGGCTTCTCTTTGGCCCAAATCTGGCTTTTTCATTTTGGCAAAGTTATGGGTGGATGTCTGGGCCATAAATGGCCCAAATTTGGAAAGCCAAAATCATACCAAAAGGGAGCCAAAATGCACCCAAAACAAATCGTGGACTTCCATAAATATAGCCATAAATGTTCCAAATCAGCTGTTCCCGCTCGCGCCCAATCTTCTGGCATGCCATAAACATGCCTTAACTCAGCCATATATTGCTGGCGCCTCCTTATCTATTATGGATAACCCTAATCATACCACAGTTAAGCCAAAAGAAAGCCAAAAAATGCCAAATTATGCCATAATACAGCCAAAATATTTGCTATCTGGGCAGTGGCCCCTTCTGTTACGTAGCCAAATTGGTGACCATAGAGGCCAACTCTGAATTACCAAGATAGCTGCTAGCCTCTAAAGCTTGAGTAATAATCCGACTAGCTGGTTAGCTGGCTCGTGTTTGTGCATTGTTAACTTAAATAAAAGTTATGAGTTAATTGTGAGTTTATTTACAGCAGCAATTCGAGCCACAGCAAAGCAGCTAAAGCCGGATATTTCCCTATATAAGAGATAACAGTTGGTGGAGACCAAAACCGAGTTAAAAGCAGAGCGATTATTGAACTTCAGCATGTTTCTCAGTTATTTCCAGTCATCTAATAATGCAACTTTAGCTTTCATTTTACGTTTGTACAACAGAAACACAAACACTGTTACCGAGTGATTATAGAACAATTAAATTCTGCCACTGGGAGCCACTAAAGCGTGTTGGCAGACCTCACAGGTACCCTGGACAACACAGCAGGTTTCAGTGACGATAATTATTAGAGAATTTGGAATCGAATCAAGTCGCTCGCAGAGCTCATGTGGCAGCTGTTCAAAACTATAAATCTGAGTCTGGATACTTGTTTGATGGTGTGAAATGACATCACAGGTCTGAAAAGTAACAACACTTTCACAGATGACAGTGTTATTAAAGCGTTCATTTCCCGCATTCTCCCTAAACTCCCCTACTACTTTAATCAGAAACCAGAGTGTGTGTCTGTGCCAGATTTAGCTCTGCGGTGTCACACTGAGGTACTCACATGCTTCTTCGAAACAAATAACAAAGACCTCAACAGAAACTTGTTTTTTTTTTTTGAACAAAAAGCCTAGACGGGAAAGTTTAATCAGTCATAAAATGTGTTGCATGACTCACCTCTTTTCTCTGCATATTTACCTGAAACCTGATCTATGTGTTTAAAGTGACCCTTGAGCTTTATCAGCTCAAGCATGACACCAGGAAGTCGGTGCACTTGGCACGAAGGTGAAGCACACAACGGTGGGCTTTCAAACAAAAGTATGCTGGAGTTTCCCCTGGGTGTAGAAGACTGGAAGAGAAGAGGGAAAGAGAGGAGGAGGCGTGACAGAGGGATGGATGGTGAAAACAGACCTGAGACGCTGAATGTTTGGGGTGAGCACTGATGAGGACACTGTAGCTAAAAGTGAGTAGAAACATCTCTTTACCTTTATCACTGTCTTTTTAAATGCATTAACAGAGTTTGTGTTTATGAGTGCAACTTCCTGCCTATCAAATCCGAGTGTACATGCGATGTGTAAATGACACCTCGCACATATCTCCTCACATCCATAATGAGAGCAGATTGCACCGACAGCATTACAGGAAGCTGCCATAAAGCCGGGATGCCATAGGCGCTGTCATATCCTCAGAGGCTTTCAAAAAAACAGACCGTTGACAAGGAGAGAAGAAATTTTAGTTTGCTTCTTTCCCACTGAGTTTGCTTGATTGTTTGTTTCTTTCCTAGTCTGCTCGCGTACGGCTTTCTATCCGCGCTCTCTCCATCCTTCCTCGAGCAGTAATTGCCAATGACATTGATATGACAGCTGAGGGAAAAGGGGAATGATGATTTGCTCGTAGCCTATTTTTTTCCTCTGCTAACAACATGGATGCTGTATGCTCTTGAAATGGAAATTGAAATAATTCACAGGAATGGACTCATCCAACTAACACACACACACACACACACAAAATGAAGAAAATCCCCATTTGTTCATATTTGAAAACATTAAAGCTGCACTCTTCAATAATTTTACATTCAAGAATGAATCAAATCACTTTGTTATGTGAAAGTTGTCACCACCGAGTAATATCACCTGACTCCGCAGTTACCTTCAGCTCCGTCGAGAACACTTTGCAGCTTATTGTTTCGGTTTTAGCGCCCGCAGCTTTAATGCTTTGGGTCATTCTAACTGCTCTCATTGGGGTCGGAGCAGGCAATTATTTCCAGTGAAAACTTACATTAAAAATATACCGACACTAAAAAATACACCGACAAATTAGCAACTAGCTGGTGAAAACAGTAGAGCGTAGAGCAGGCGAAAAGGCAAAATATCTTTCTCAGGAGATGGTGGAGACCAAAACAAAGCTTAAAAGAGGGTGACAGTGGACGTTTGCCAGACTCCAAATTAATCCTGCATCAGTGTTTTTTGTATATTTCTAAATAAACACCCATCTCTACACCTTCTTGTACTTCCCTCAAGTGTCCAAAAAAACACAGGTTCCCATGAACCAGGAAGCAGAATGTCGTTTGCTTCCCCACAGCAGATAACAAAAGGGACCTTTAATGGATATTGAGTGTGTGTTACACAATGCATGGATGTAGCAGTGTCTAGCTGGCTCCTTGCCTCTCTGGGCTGAGTCCTGATGTCTGTAAATCACCTGAGAAATGTAGCATTCTCTGTTGGGATGTGCTTGAACCTGGGCCGGTCCATCATCTGAGCCCAGTTCTGTTACCTGCTAACAGCAGATTCGGCTAGCAGCAGTTAATTACAGGGTTCCCACGGGTGCTTGAATTCCTTGAAAATGCTTGAATTTCAATTCAGCGTTTTCAAGGTTGTAAAAAGGCTTGAATTTTTTGTGAAGTGCTTGAAAATGCTTGAAATTTGTGCGATGTCTATCTCAATAAACCAAGAGGAAACAAAAATGTTTCCTAAGCGGCTACGCGCTTGATCCGATGCCTTTACATGCAGAACTCAGTTATCATACTCGCTTGGTGTTCTGCCGAGAAATAACAGTAGACTACTATCCACACCTGTTGGTCACTGTTATTGCGCTATGGTAGTTACACAATACACCTCTCACAAGCTGAGAATACAAGCCAATTCACAATTAGTTAAAAATCAAAACAGTCAATCTACCACCATATGAAATAATGCTAATTAGACCCATATTATTATGCCATACAGTGGCACCGCTGCGCTTCCCATGACCATCATGGCAAACACAACTAGTAGGCTACCTATTTAAAGGTGCTAGAAAAATGGAAAAACTGGTGCTTGAAGGTGCTTGAAAAGTGCTTGAATTTGTTCATGAAAAAGGTGTGGGAACCCTGTAATTAGCAGTTAGCTACATTAGCAAGTGGTTAGGCTTTTAAACCGTAATCAGTCAGGCCCGGCCATACATAACCGAGAATTTCATTGGATGCAAAATTAGTACACGCACTGCCGTAAGTGCAGAGTAATCAACAACTTTTGTTTACCAGGACTAACTCTAAAAATATCATGATCAAGTACCAGGTTTGTAGCTCACGGATGTTTCTCAGATTTTTCAAGAATGGTTTGTAAAATTGCTTTTCATGCTCAACAGGGCTTAGCCATGGCTAGCATCATCTACTACGGAGAACTTCACAACTGCACCAATGTGGACCGAGTGGTGAAACGCTATTACCTGCCAGTCTCCTACGCCATCATCTTCGTCGTGGGCCTGGTGGGCAACATCATCTCTATTGGCATCTACGCGACGAAGCTGCGTCCCTGGAAGAGCAGCAGCATCATCATGGTCAACCTGGCGCTGACCGACCTCCTCTACGTCCTCAGCTTGCCCTTCCTGGTCTACTACTACAGCAACGGCGATTCGTGGACGCTCGGCGACTTCATGTGCCGCTTTGTGCGCTTTGGCTTTCATTTTAACCTGTACGGGAGCATTCTTTTCCTGATGTGTCTCGCAGTTTTCCGATATGTGGTTGTGATCAAACCTTTGATGGCAGCACGGGTGCAGCAGAAGATTTGGGGTATAATTGCGTGCTCGGCCGTGTGGGTCATTGCCGCAGCTGAAATCACACCCATGTTGACAATGATATCTTTGGACACGCACGGAAACAAGACCTACTGCTTGGACTTTGCCAGCGCCATATCCACCGATGGTGTGTGGTGGTATGGTTGGATGCTCACTGTACTCGGATTTCTACTTCCTCTAGTTGTGGTATTCATGTGTTACATAGGCATCGTGAAACAATTGGCGAAGGGGCCGAACACAACCAGTCCAAGTCGGACACGAGCGCGGCGTGTGACCGTGCTGATCCTGGTGGTGTTCGTGGTGTGTTTCATGCCATATCACATCTTGCGTGTTTTGCGGATAGAAACTCGAAAGCCGGAAGAATCATGGTGTATGCTGGAACGCATCGTGCACGCAGCATATATTATCTCCAGACCTCTGGCTGGACTCAACACATTTTCTAACCTGGCGCTGTACACTTTTTCAGGCGATAAGTTCAGGAGCGCCTTCCTCAGCATTTTTTACTGTGAAAACTGGCTGAAGAAGGCCAGGTCCATGCTCCACCTGGCCATCGTCAGCAAGACAAGTGGTGACATCCCCACTGCCTGACTGACAACTGCTCTTCCTTTGGTACCCTTTGACTCATGCTGTGGACACATTGTAAACCTCATACCGACATGATGTCTGGAAGACTGCATGACAGCTGTGACTGTCCAAAAGAAGGAGCGAAAACTGCCAAGAACCTACTGTGAGCTATGTGAGCCAATAGCTCATTGCGGTAGAGAGCTCGTTTGAGGTTCTGAAGTCATGGGTTCAAACCTTATGAGAGCTGTGGATTTCGAAGGTCTCTGTCCAAAAGAAAGTGAAAACCACAAAGATGTAATGTGTCTATGTTAGCCAATGGCTCAACTTGGTATAACGCTACTTTGAGCTTTAGAAGTCATGGGTTTAAATCAGGTATTGGACACTTTTGAGGTTTCTGGTCCAAAAGAAGGAGTGAAAACTGCCAAGAACCTATTGTGAGCTATGTAAGCCATTAGCTCATTGCACTAGAGCGCTCCTTTGAGGCTCTGAACCCATGACTTCTGAAGCTCAAAGGAGCGTTCTACCAAGTTGAGCTATTCACATAGCTAAAGGTAATGTCTTTGTGGTTTCCACTCTTTCTTTTGGACAGAGACCTCAAAATACACACCTCTCATAAGGTTTGAACCCATGACTTCAACACCTCAAAAGAGCACCGTGTGTCAACCAGGGACAATAAGTGCTTTTGGTTTCTCTTGCAGAGAAACTGTGCCAACACCTGAAATGTAAATATAAATGACTGAAGGTTAAGGCTGTAAAAAGTGCTTGTTAAGTTAGACCTTTGTCTAACTTGTGAGTATAACATATCAAACAAAGGGTTCAGTTTGTTGTTTGAGGTTGTAGTTTTACATGTTTCGACAAGAATTTGACTGATTACAATGAAATATAGTGCAGACATCCATATCTGGATGAATTGTAATAACAGCCATCATTAAGCACGAATTTCACTTTATGTTTATATATTTAGTTTAGCTAATATTGGGATGCTACCATGCTAAAGTGGTGATAAAATTTGTAATGTTAAGATGTCAAGAGCACATTAGCATGCTTCATGCATCAAATCCCCATTGTGTGAATTAGTTTTTCCTGTGTGGCTTTAATAAATACTTGCATTTTTATGCTAACATGCTGTTTTGTACTTCAAAAAGTGTTTTTAGAATAAAACAACAGTGATTTTAGTACATTTTCAGAACAATATCAAGAAGCTAAAATTAAAGTCAAGTGCTGCAGACTTGTTGAACTGTAGCTACCTAGCTCATGTTAGCCTACCATCACTGGTTCGAAAATAAAAATGTAGTTATCAGCTGTATGTTATTAAGTTATATTTATGATAATGAAGTGAACAATAAATTTATTTATTATTATTTTGGCCTTTTTATGCCTTCAATGATAGGACTGCTGAAGATAAACAGGAAGCAGGGGGCAGAGAGAGGGGGAGTGACACGCAGCAAATGCCCGTCCGATGCGGGATTCGAACCGGGGCCAGCTATAGCGAGGACTGCAGCCTCCACACACAGGGCGGCGGCCCAACCCACTACGCTACCAACTGCCCGAACAATACATTTTTACTCTACAGAACTCTCTGAGCATATCATTTACTTGTAATTTTCATGTTTCATGAGACGGGTTAGGTTTTCTTAATTTATAATTCATCATTTAACACTTGTGTTTTGCATTTTCCATCATCTTGGTTTGCTGCATTTGTCTCCCCGACAGTGTGATAAAATGATTTTACAGCCCAACAACACCTACTGCAGCTACTGAGTTCCCTCTGTGCAGATGCATTCACCTTCCCCACGAGCTAACAAGACAGGCAGCACATTCTTCATTTTGAAATGCCAGAAATCTAAGCTCTGTGAATGCGGCGCTATTACCGCATAACACGAAAGTGCAAAGAAAATGCTTCACTAAGATGAAATCTGTGGGTAAAGAAACACCAAACGCACGTCTATCTTCATCTAATGTCCTGGAACAAATTCTCCCTGCCAACAGTGAGACATCCTCGGTAGATAACGGAAGCTGTTACATTATTTGTCTATCAAACCTTTATCCAGGACACCATATGTCATTGTGCTGCAATAACCCTGCTATGCTTTATGGTCGAGATCACAACTCAAAACAATTAGTTGTGTCAAACAGAGACTCAGAATCTTACCATAAGATGGAATATTATAAAGTGTTTTTGTGTGCATATGTACACAGAAGTCAAATCCAGCATCATTATCACAGGCTTATATAATTCTAATCTTCCTCTGCTCCACGCTGTGCAAGTAGAATAGAGACTGCAGCTGGGGATGGAAAGGCTATTTTCGTCCGTGGACATAGCCATTTCCTTTTCTGCCTCCTGACTGATCTCCCATCTCATCCTCATTTTCCTTCTCATGAACAAAAAACGTCTGCGTGTTCGTGAAGTTTTTATTACAGCCACAGGATATTAATATAAAGCAATCATTCCTCGGGTCTCGGCGGCCTGTGTGTGCAGAAATGCGTCGAAATAGATTGTTTTTCTTACACGGGAGTGCAAATGGGAACGTCAGTCGAGCTGAGTTTTGTATGTTTGTCAGATTATGGAGGGGGGAAAAAAAACATTGAGTGAGCTACTGTGTTTTTTTTTCTTCTCTCTCTCTATTTTCTGCTGCGCCAGCGTCACGGTCAATTGAACTCTGAATGATCAATTTGCAAGCGAAGAGCTTGTGATCAATGAGCTAATGGTGGAAATACCAATGTTCTCTCCTTTGTGATGTAAGTGCGCTGAAAGGGGCTCTGACAGCCTGTCTTTCAGGCCTTGCAGCCTCTCTCTCCTTCTCGAGGAATGAAGAAAAAAATTAAAAAAATGTGCGTCAGTGTGTCTGTATGTGCGTGGATGTGGAAGAAGTTGGCACACCGCGTGAAGATTTCAGATTTTTATGGTGAGAACATGCTGTGAAAAAGGGAGCAAGGCAAGAACACGTCTATGTACACATGCGTACCAGAGAGAGTCCATCAGGGACAAATTTACATCACTGGATGCTGCATTTTTTTTTATTGAACACATTTCCTGCAAGAAAATTTCCTTGATTGTTTTTTTTGTATATTGCAGCTTAATCAGTCGGAAAAAGAAAGAAACACACACACTGCGGACTATTGCCAGGGTTTGTGCTTTGATATTCTTATGAAGCCAAACACCACAGAGTAACTACAAGATTTCACTGATCAACACGGCGCTAGATCACAAACATGACACAAAGAAGGATCCTTTCGATTCGTTCACCATTTTTAAAATAGACTCAAACCGGCCTTCCCCGTGAAGCGTTACGTTGTTATTTTCTCCACCTTCACTAATTATGAGCGAATTTTTAAGAAACAGTTCCACCGCTTTGAGAAACATTCAAAGCACTCGCTAATGAGTAAATAAATAAATAAATAAATAAATACGATTCACAATTGCAGTGCCAAAAAAAATAGCCATGAGAAAAGAACAAATACAAAATGTTTATGCTGCCATGACAATTACATCCATCATAAATATTAAGACACCTTTTCGGCAGTCCGACGAAGCGCTATGAGGCGATGAGGGCGGGAGGTTTTGGCAGATTCACAGCAGAGAGACAGAGCGAGACGGAGGGAGGGAGGGAGGGAGGGAGGGAGGGAGGGGAGTAAAGCAACAGCGATCAGTCAGAGCATTGGTGTTTTTTAGTCCCTGTAGTCTCCTCACCACCGCACCACCTGGCTGCTGTAGTCCTCTGTAGTGGCTACCTCCTGTAGCACCTTCACCTCCTCCTCTTTCTCCTCCTCCCCTCCTCCTCCTCCGCCGCCTCCTAGTCTCCACAGCTGAGCCAGATATGTCCTGTGCAGCAGCTGCCTCTGCTGCCTCTCCTGCCACCTCCTCAGTCGCTCCTCCTGGTGCTGCTTCTGCCGGCTGTACTGGTAGCGCCGCAGGAACAGCTCCTTGGCGTACTCGTACAGCTCCACGTCAAGGGCGTTCAGCCCCTCGATCCGCCACCGCACCTTCTCACTGATTCCGACGCTGGCGGCGCGCGTGCTGTTGATCTGCGTGAAGGCCCGGATGAAGCGCAGGCCGAACGTCCGCTCGAACAGGTACTGCGTCTTGCGCTGGAACTCCGTCAGGCCGTAGAAAGCCATGTTGCGCAGGTTGGCCTTGGCGCTGGCGAGCAGCACGCGGCCTCGCTCCAGCTCGCTAACGGAGGACATGTTGTAGCAGCCCACCAGGCTGAGGTCGGCCAGCATGCGGACCTGCCGGTTGTTGGCGAGGTTAGAAGGGCAGCTCATGAAGTCCGCCAGGGGCACGCCGGTCCAGTCTTCGCCGCTGTAGCAGGCGGGGAGCTCGTCCTGAGTGGGTGGGCGGCCGTCGCACATGTGGAGGGCGGTTTTCCAAGTGGCCCCACGCTGCACGTGCTTCCACTCACTGAGGTAGCGTGACACAGGGTCGCGTAGCATGGTGATGTAGTAGAAATTCCTGCGGAGACAGAAAGAGATGCGTAAGATGAGGCGTCGCGTTAGCTCAAGAACATTTTTTAATGCTAAGCTAAGCTAACATCTGTCTGTAGCGTCACAACTAACCCCAGGCATGAGACGTATCAATCTTCTCGTCTAACTCTCAACAATAAAGTGAGTGTGTTTATTTCCCAAAATATCTCTTTAAATATTATTCTTTATTATTTTCCCTTCAACCTGTGATATCACACAGTCGCCAGCTATCACCTTTTGTGATTCACTTGGTTTGGTCTTTGTATCATGATGATGTCGGGCCAACAGATAACTCTGTTTATGGAAATGGTTTTCATTTCTAACTTTATTACTTTTTTTTTAGATTTGCATAGATATAATTATTTTTATTTCATTCAAACAGCCCGTGTATTCTTAAACTGAATGGCAACAGCATACTGTATTAAGCTGAGATGGTACCTGTGTGTCGTGAATGATACAAAGGTTGAAAAAACATTTCGAACACAGCGAGGGAGGATGAAACTATACATCAAATTTCTCATATCCTGCTGCAGATAAAAAAGAAATATGAGCAGGAAGAAATATCACAGCACTGGACGTATATAGAGAGCACTAAAGGTTTGATTAGGGTTTGAATGAAAAACATCATCAAGTACATTTGAGGGTGTTAGAGAGAAGAGAGAAGCAAGTATAGCATTTAATATCCTGCAGATGTAAAATGATTTTTGTTTTCGTCACACCAATTTGCTCTTGCCTACCTCTCACGAGTTTTTTTTTTTTCTTTTTCTTTTCCTCTCTCTGTCTGCAGCACCTTTCATGTTTCTGGATCGCTCTGATCTGCCATGAATGGCGCTTCAAAAATTGCTGTAACCCAGCTGCACGAAAACCTTTCAACTGACAAACACAGCTTTTTCCGCTCTGATCTATCGAGTTCAGAGATGACCGGCATAAGAGTGAGGTGACTGAAGGAGTCAGCGCCGGGGAGAATTTCAGCCATTTTCAAAAAAAAAAAAAAAAAAGTTTCTCTAAAGGAAGACAACATAGATAAAAGGGAAATTGAAAATGTTCATCTTGTGCACAAAGATCACCGTGACCTTACAGTGTCGGAGAGAGAAACTAAATAGAAAGCCCAAATAAAAAGCTGAACATTTTATTTCTTTCATTCCTCAGGGCTATAGTTTACCATCTGGGAGCTTCCATTCAACGGCTAAATAAAGAATTCATATTCAAGGACGTTTCACTGCAATGTGAATAATTCTCTTTGTAAGTCTTATTAAGGGGGGACAATTTTCAATACATGACACATTCCTTACAGCCCTATAACTTCTTGTTGCTGCTACAGTACGGTGCAGCAGTGATTTCCATTCGATTTCCTCTCCTCGTGAGTCTCTGTGGACCGAATTTGGCCAAGAAGAGCACAGACTGCTGTGATGAGCTGGATGGACTCCCGAAAAAATCCGAGCCCTTACGGTTTGTGGGTTCCTTTGTGGACAATATATACACACTCAGTTCCCGTGGAAGGCTTCTAGGTTTATTGATTTAAAAAAAAACAAACAGTAACTCGATGCATTTCGCCAGGTGAAGTGTGCCAGTGTGCGTCTTGGCACTCCTCGCCTAATCACACAGACTCAATCACTGGCACACTTCACCTGGCGAAATGCTTTGAGTTACTGTTTTTTGTTTTTTAAATCAATAAACCTAGAAGCCTTCCACGGTTATATGAAGGCCTCTTTTGCTACAACGGTGAAAAACTGTAATTATGAATGTTTTTTCCACCTTTTGTTTGCTCTGCTGTCAAGGGACCGTACGGAAAAATAACTGGGGTGGGGAAAGGGTTATTCAGTCTTTTGTTTTCTAATACAACAATGAACTTAACAAAACGAACAACCGCCGATCTTCACCCTCCCATCGACTGACGCAGGAATGAATAAATCAATAATTGAATAGTAAGCGGTATAAGAAAGTATATAGTATGAAGATAACAGAAAATCTGCAACACCTTCCCTCAATATCGGAAAATAACCATATAAAGAACACCCATTCTATATTTTGCTATAGCACCCGGGAGCCCTTGTCATTTTAAAATCATTCCCAGTGTATCAAACACAGAAATTAATTAAACAAGTCATGAGCTTAGTATTGTAGATACCAGAAATATTCATGATTACATTGGTATCTAGTTTTTTAGGTTTTTTTGAACCCCCACCACTGCAAATCTAAAAATGGCGTCCCCAGGTTTACAATCTTATAGAAGCACTAAAGCTTTGGTGTTAGGAAGACCCTGACCCAGCGTACATAGTGGAAAGACGCGTCATATAATCACATCATCTGCAAACAGCGTGACTTAATTGGCTCTCGCTGCTGAGGGTGGATGCTGTTTTTTTTCCGGCGTTCGCCAAAGAGTCGACAGGGAGGGCCGACTGGATTCCCGCCAACTTGTTAAGATCTTTTCTCATATGTTGCCAAAGACAACACTGTTGTTTGTTTAGAACATTGTGGGTTGCTCAAAATTTCATCAGATAATTACAGTAGACAAACAAGAGGGACTTACCCAGCTCTCGCTGCCATTGACGGAGGCTGTTTTCCAGGGGGCAGTTCACCAAAGAGTCGGCAGATAAGTTGCTTAGATTTTTACAAATGAATATGGTGATTTTTCTAATTCTACGGATGTATAGAGCAGTGGTCCCCAACCCCTGGGCCGCGGACCGGTACCGGTCTGTGGATCAATCAGTACCGGGCCGCACAAGAATGAATTAGTTATTTCTGTTTTATTTAATACGGTCATTTCGAAATAAAAAAAACGTTTCAAAATAAAAGACCGCTCGACTTAGACTGGGACTATAATAAAGGGGGACTTACTACTTCATCCACAGTTGGTAGGAGAATAAGAAAATATTAAGTATAAATGTAAATTACAAAAGATAATTAATTGTGCGAGGTAGTTGCTAATTATTTTTGGGTTGATAATTTTTAATTGGATTTTACAGGCAACAAGCTACAATGCCTACTACATGTTCTCCGCGCTCTTTTGTTATTTGCATTCATACTTAATATTTTCTTCTTCTCCTACCAACTGTAGATAGAGTAGTAAGTCCCCCTCTATTATAGTCCCAGTCTAAGTCGAGCGGCCTTTTATTTTACGTGACCCATTTGTCAACAAACCAGCTGAATCCAGCATGTCCGTGCAAGAAGAAGACCAACTGCTGGAGATCGCAAATGACGGCGGCCTTAAAACAGTGTTCGAGACAACAACTCTGACGGTGTTCTGGATTAAAGTCATGGCAGAATACCCAGATATCGCTAACACAGCGCTGAAAACCCTGTTGCCATTTCCAACATCCTATCTGTGTGAAGCGGGGTTTTCTGCAGTGACATCGACCAAAACAAGGCAAAGGAGTAGACTAAACATAAGCAACACACTTCGGGTGTCTTTGTCTGCCATTACCCACAGATGGGACCATCTCGTAGCAAAGAAACAAGCTCAGGGCTTCTATTGATTTGGCGTTACGGACAGTGTTTGATGTTATAATAGCGTTATATTGTTGGAGCAATGTGCTAATAAAGTCCCCCCCCCCTAACTACATAAGGGCTAACTACATAAGGAGTAAAACTGTCATGTTTATGGTAAACAAATGCGTTTTATCAAATATTCCAGCTCCGGTTTGAACCAACAGACATATATTGTTGTTCTTTGCATAATGCACATTCATGACCCATAGCATTTTGATGTTTTTGATCTCTTATTTATTTGATAGATGTCACAAGGGAAGGCTGAATTACAGTATTGACACCCTTGAGCAAAAATGGGCAAAACTTTCCATACAGTCCCTAACAGCTCATGTCATTTCCGAACATGTAATCCGCTGCCTTCCCATTGTCCCCAGTGTGCTGCCTTCTTTACACTTGAACTGACCACACCTGCTCTATATTGCCTCATCAGCTCTGCAGTATACTGTATATACCTGCCCTTTAGTCATTGTTCGCTTCTAAATCACCCATTGTGCTATCTCAGCCTTTAGGTCGTCCTGTACCTCCCTGCTTTGTTAATGACCCCTTTACCTGCCTCTTACTAAACTCGGTTTCCAGTCAATACTGCTTCCTCCTTGCTGTTTTTAAGTTGTACATTTAAGTCCTGTTTTCATGGGCCTTTGCAAATTTTCTCTTTGACTCTTTATAGCTGAAGATTTAGCTTATTTTGCGGATTTTTTTTTTTTGCAATAAAAGAAAATGCTGTGGCGAAAGCTTTATTCAGACTGCAGTCATTTATTTAAAAAGAAAAAATCTGATGATTGGTTTCATTCTGCTCGCCGACTGACGAGTCAGTTTTGGACTAAATGATTGAATTATTTTATTTATGATGATATAAGCCACTACACCACGGACACGCTTGTCATTTCGTGACACAAACATGATGAATTCTAGTAAAAAGCATTGATTAAAATGTGTTATTCTTCTAAATCTGCTGTGTATTAGATGTAAAAAGCAGCAACCATGTAGAAACTATAGAGCTTTTACCGTGAGAGCGTCTGCACAGCCGTAATTGTTTCGAGTTCACCGCTAAACTGAGAAATTTGATTAATTGAGAGAGAAGTTGTGTTACCGAGCAAAGAGCACGCAGCCAAACGGCCTTAAAAGGTCCACAATTTAGCAATTATTGCCAGGCGGCAGATATCAGTCAGCTGTGATATATACTTAAGTGAGTGCCATGATGATATCATGGCAGAACACACCCGCAGACAGACACACCACCCACAGATAATGGCCATCCACAGTGGAAGATAAGTGAATTACCCTGCCATCTTCGCCGGGTTGAACGGAGAGCGCGAGATGGATGGACACACACCAGCGCCTCACAAAGCGGCGCCCCTTTGTTGTACTTCCTGGAAAACAGCTCAGTCTTTTCTTTTCCTCCTCCTGTGCCTATCATCTATCTGTACAACTAACCGCGAGACAGCCGGATCAATAGGTGTCCATGCAACCCCGCCTCTCTGCGTCTGTGCTTTCATCGTGACCTATTGACAAAGAGCAGCAAATGTCAAAGCTCTCCTCTTACTCATGTCAGGGACAGAGCCAGGGTCAGATTATGAAGGTCAAGAATAATTACTCGTTGGGAGAATGGCGAGAGGTTTTTTTTTCTCATGCAGGAACCAGGCGACGTCACTTTGATCTTGTGTTTTCTAGAATTTATTTACTTGAAATTGTTCATAGCTTCTGCTAATACAGTGATCCCTCGTTTATCGCGGGGGATACGTTCTAAAAATAACCCGCAATAAACGAAATCCACGAAGTGAGTTTTACAATTATTATACATGTTTTAAGGCGGTAAAACCCCTAACCACACACTTTTATACACCTTTTTACACGCATTTTGTGCAGTACTCCCTTAAACAGGACGCAGAACACATGTGCGGTTCTCCCTTAGCCAATTTAGGATGCAGAACACAATGCGCGTTCATACTGTTACAGTACGCTGTAAAAAAAAAGCATGCAAAATTACACTGAAAAAAATCCGCGAAACAGCGAGTCCACGAAAAGTGAACCGCGATATAGCGAGGGACAACTGTAATAGATTTTTTTGTCCACTAGGGGGCAGAAGACAATCGGGAACCGCAACACCGAAAGATTATGACCTTTTAAAGTCGATATTATGTGAGTGAAGCATTTTTTTATAATTGCTTCTGGTTGCCTAATGAACATAATTCCAATATTCACTGTCCTTTAACCATTTTTTGGTCTCCACCACCAACCCCTCTGTTGGGTTTTGTTGCTAACTACCACCTCTTGCCGAAGGAGAGCTGTTCTTGTGTACCTAAACTCTCCGGTGGCCCTTGTGAAATACTGAATGCTTCCCTGAGCTAAAACAACTTCTCTAAACCATCCATCCCTCGTAATCCGTCATTCGCCCTGGTTTATTCCATGCCGTCGCCCAAGCTCTTTGGGCTAATGTGCTAAATGGCTCGCAAGTCTTTCAGGCCTGAACGAGACAAAGTGGATACCTGATTGATTGAGCCGAAATGTAATGTTCACAGAAGGATCTGACTCTACTCTGTCATGTAATAAAACAATCACTGTGTGTGTGTGATCATGCATGGCTGTTCCCAAAGTTAAACCTAAATCAGCTTGTTTCATTTTGCTGCCGATCAATGTGACGCCTCGTTCATGCCGTACACGCTGCCCGTCGCCTTTCTCCACACAGCAAACCTGCAAACACTATTGATCTCCCTCTCTCTCTCCGTCTCTCTCCCTGATTGTCTCTCTCTCTCTCTCTCTAAATCACCATCAAAAAGCTACTGAGGAAACTCACAGCAAAAGATCGATATCTGCCTTGTTAATTCACTCACTACCATCAAGGACACAGTCATAAAAGCCTTGATGGAAAGTATTTATGCCGCTGAAGAGGCAGTCCATACAAAATGTGTCGAGATGGGCAACAATTTTTATTCATTTCATCTTTTTAAAATTGAAAATAAATCATGTTGCTTTTAGTCGAGGCTTTTTCTGAAGAATGGTCTCGCCGACGCGATTTCGTTCCAGCCATCAATGAAGTATCGCTTTCAAACGTTTCTTTTAGCCAAGTTGGGAGAGAAAGTGAATTTGAAAACAGGAGGACTGTACATCGATTTCACACTGAAGTCAGGGTGTTGATAAAGCACACAGTTGGAGGAAATCCATTTTCAAGGTGTTTCTGTGCTCACAGGGGGATAACAGTCGCTTCCAAGCGGGAATTACTATCTGACCAGAACACAAAATAAATGTTTAAAGCTGCTATCTACAATATTCTTACATAAACAATGATTCACTGAATAGACATTAGTCATTTGACGCAGTCTTATAGAACGTTTTAGTGTCTTTCAGCAGCCTGTTTTGGTTTTTACGCCCTGCAGCTTTAAAGTTCTGGTCCTAAATCTATTGTAGACTATGTGTCCAACAGTTAGCAGCGAACTGGTGGAGCTTTAAGCAACTAAAGAGCCAAAAATGTCACACAGGAGTTGGTGGAGACCAAAACAGAGCTAAAAGAAGAGTCAATGTTGGACTTAAATGTCTCCGGTAAGGAAATAATAATGTTTGTAGTTTAAATACCAGCTTTTATTGGTATCTAGTGGTGAGGACGAAGATTATAACCAAGTGAATACCGCTCAACTTTTATGTTTTTCCTACCTGTTTGGTTAAGATGAAGGAGCTTAGTTGGAAAAAGATGATGCCATATTCCGAGCATTATTTGGACTTTATCGATATTTTAAATTAAAATCTGATAACGATTGTTGGGTTAATTGCAGATCATCGTCCACGAAGTCCGCTATGTTGAGCTGCCATGTTTCTACAGAAGACAAACCAAATGTAATGACTAGCTCGGGTTTTTCGTGGCCACCATAGTCTCTCCTACACGTTTGAAAGGCGAGACTGAGGTGGGGAGTCTTCAGTTAGCTGCACTCTGCAATCTCACCACAAGATGCCACTAAATCCTACACACTTAACCTTTAAATCTGATTAAATCATCCTGATGAAGCAGATTCAAGTTTTTCGACTCCTGATTAATATATTCTCACTAATGAATTTTTAATCTAATAGAAAAATAATCTGACTCGAAAGAAAATGCCAAACACAAGCCCCGAAATGAAACCAAATCTCTCCTCTGAAAACAGCCATGTTTGCAGTACAAAGGGAAGTGTTGAATTCCAAAAAGAAGCAAACGAGACGGGCGATTAGACGAATGAAGGGGAATGTCAGAGGGGACGGATTCAGCAACGACGTGTCTGCATGTTAAAGGGGATGTTATCGAGATAATGGAGAGAAGCTGCTCGGCTGCACAGTGACCGGGCGAGTCTCACCACATCAGTCTGCCAAGAGGTCAAGCGGGATCCATTTTCGCTCATCTGATTCTCTCTCTTGTTCTAATTTAATCTCTGTCTGCCAATTAGAGGCAAAATGATCCCCGTGCCCATCTGTGCACAGCGGGAGCGCACGTACACAAACTACAACACTCTCCTTCAGCACGGGACGATCTGCCAATGGCGGCCAGTTGTCAGGGGTTGCATGTAAGATGATTTGATAAATCATGGTGGAGCACAGATTGAGATGGAGAGTTGTGAGGAGAGGAATGACGAGCAAGGAGACCGGTGCTGCACTGTGATCTTCATTGGTCGCAGATATGAGATGCTATTTTGGGCGATAAAGGAAAAGCCCCAGGGATGCTGGTGTGGAGACGAGGGAGCTGAGAACACTTCCAGAAAGACGAGGTGTCCAGGCAGGCGAGAGTGTGAGGATGTGTTTTTTTTTTTTCGCTGGAAAGTAGGTGATAGACTATGTGAGGAGCTGCAGTCGGCGTGTACTTACACAAACTAAATTATGCTGCGTATTCCAGGGTTCAATCATCTTTGCATAGGAAATCTTGTTCAGGGGGACAGAGTCATCCATCTGTTTTTATTAAAACGTGGCTGCGTTTCAGGTAGCTACATCTCTCCAGCGTTCCTAGAGTCCTCTTTGTTGTTTTTATTTAAACCCACCCAAACATAATGCCGAGGCCGTCCGCGCAAACGACAACCTGCTGCGTGCGGCTTTAGCGTCTTAGCCTTAACCTTTGGTTGACATCTTAATCTTTGCGGCTTTGTGAGGTGTCAGCCGGTCTTCTAGGTCCATGTAGACATGGAAAGGATAAATGGGAGACTGTACTCCGCAAAGGTCACATCTACCCACACAAACTCCTGAGGAATTTCTGAAAAGCAATACACTCTTTAGCATTACGTGAAGGCCGCTTCCAACCCGGCGATTCGACGTTGAGTCTTTGAAAGTAAATTGTGAGTGACTCACAGCTCCTGTGTTTATTATTACACTGGGAAATTACATTAGAATTGAATGTACAGTATGCTAGACTGTTGAATCTGATGCAGTTTCATTCCATCATGACTTATCCGTCATCCGTAGGCAGTTTGATGGACAGTACATGACGATCCATCCAGCGCAGACTTCCAAAATCGACACACACTCTTTGGTAAAAAGCAATCTTCAGTCCGGTCGACAGGTTTCTGAATAAATCTGGACTTCTGGATTAATCCACCCCCCTCCACATACACACTCCTCATCCTGCTCCCCACCATAATAAAACCTCAGTCTTTGACTGTCCTTAATCCCCCCCTAAGGAGTGTTGAGATTATCAAGATCCTCTTGAGTATCTCGCATTTCTTACAAGAATACAAGACGCCGCTCGCGGTCGTGATCGCAGTGCACAGAGGGGTTTGATTTAACATGAACAACACACCCCGTGTATGAATAAGTTCTTTAACTTGATCCCACACACCACCGAACAACCTTTTTTTATAAAAATAAAAAAAATCAAGCTCTAATTATGGGATTAAAACTAGAATCCCTCAAGCATTTTCTCCTTGTTCTGCTCATTTTGACCAACGCATGCTTTCAAAGTTCACTTCAGAGCTTTATGTAGCTCCACTTTCATAGAAGCATGTTCTGTCGACGTACACTCCAATGAAACCTGTTTTATGGAAGAGAAAAAGACTTTCTTTAATCATGAAATGCTGTTTGTTTTCTTGTTTATCAGATATTTAAGAGATATTCGACTGCTCTTAACTGAACTTTGTCAAACTGTCACAAATCATAAGATAGCATCAAACAGTTTTCCATAATTATGCCATACTATGTCAAATTATGAGACATTCTTATGTCCACTTCACTGCTGACTAGAGGGAATATTTAACCTGTGTCATTTTAACTAATTGTCTTCAGCCATGTATATTTTAGAAGTGTCGCTTTGTATGCTGCCAACTACAGCGTGTATTCACAACGGATCTGTGGTAATTACTAGCAGGATATTTGGGAATTTTCCCACAAGACTCCGACTGCATAAAGTGTGTCAACACCAGCGGTAAACAGGGCACATAAAATCCACCACCGCTGGCAGAGCAAGGTATTAGAAATTATCAGTTCATTATCATGCTCACACTCGCGTACTGCAAAAGACGTGCATAGTTATTTGCATATGGTGTCATTTGTGTACTTGTAAGTTGTAGGCAAAGACGTGGATCATTGGTGGACCTGAGGCGGGCCGAATGAATCCTGGGTGCTCAAACAAGCAAACTGTTACGACCACGCTGTTAATTCTGCATAACTTAATATCATTTGAACAGGTGAGTTATATAAAAATTACAGTACAGTTGTCATGACACTTAAAGGTCCGGCGCGTTGGGATTTAGTTGCAGATTGCAACCGACTGACGCACCTCGCCTCATCCCCCTCTACTAAAGTATAAGGAATGGACAGAGCATGAGTGACGTCACCTACAGGTTTACGAAGAGCTATTCTGAAGCTCAAAATTTGGCTGCTGCCTAGTTTCTCAAGCAAGCCATCTATAAAGGCTCCCACCTGTCAATCAAAGCGGCCATGCTGTTAATCCTGCATAACTTTAAGCCTTAATATCATTTGAACAGGTGAGTTGTATATAAATTCACCCTCAGTACAGTTGTCATGAACGGGGAAATTAGCTACAGAGACCAAAACAGTTTTTTGTACCAGGCTGTAAACATGTTTATTTGAACATGGGGACTTATGGAGACTTGACTCACTTTTGGAGCCAGCCTCAAGTGGACGTTTTTTTTTTTGTTTTTTTTTTTTCAATTATTTTTTTATTTGTTTTCAACATTTTATACACATACAAAGCCCAACAAAGGAACATGAGGGCAAAGTGAAGACAGAAAAACAAAATCAGCTAATTGGACACACCAAAACAAAATGAAACCAAGATATAAGTAAAATAAGATAAAATAGAATAAATGAATAATAATAATCATTTAGAAAGCAGCAATAATACCCATGGTCACAGTTCAAATGTCTCTTATGTATGGAATCCAAGCACGTCCTACTCGGCAAATGTCAGAGGTCCATAAACGGTTCCCATATTTCCAGAAAGGCCTCCCCCTTGTCTTTGAGGGTGTAAGTACGTTGCTCCAGTCTTAAGGTGTCGTTCAAGATTTGTTTGAACAAGTCGAATGTTGGTGGTCTTTGCTGATTCCACTTGAGTAGGATGCATTTCTTCGCTATATAGGATATTATACTGATCCTCTTCGTGTGTGTGGGGTCCAATGTTATGTCCAGTTCCGTACCAAAGAGGTAACGTATTGGTGAGCTGTCCAGTGGTGTTCCCACCACCGTAACAGTAAGGTCATGTACAGCCTTCCAGAAATGCCTTAATTTTCCACATTCCCAGAAAACATGCATTATTGACCCCACACAAGTTTTACAGCGATGACACCTAGAGGATGAATTGGGAAACATCTTACTTAAACGCAGCGGAGTAAGGTATATCCTGTACATAAATTTATAGTTCTGTTCTATTATTTTGTTACATGACAGTGAAGTAAAGACATTCCCCCAGATAGTGTCCCATTGGTCCTCACTAAAGTCACACCCCAAATCTCTTTGCCAGATATTCTTAAGCGAGGTCAGGGAGGTACTGTGATGTTCTAACAAAGCCTTGTAAATTACAGAGATTTTCCCTTTCAGTGACGTGGAGTTAGTCAGAATCTTCTCTAGACTTGTCGGCCCGAGCAGAAGTCGTCCCTCCCCTTTCAGGGTGTTAATTAGATGGCGAATTTGTAAATGCTTATAAAAGTCCTGCTTTGGAATGTCAAATTCTGATCTTATGTCTGCAAAGGATTTAAGTGTTCCTCCTGCAAACAACTGCCGGAACTGGCATAAACCCTGCTCTTTCCACTTCGCAAGCAAACATCTCCCAATTGATGGCGGTAAGTCTGGGTTGGAAGATAAAGGAGCAAGCCCCGAAATTTTGTCTGAGGTACCACAGAACTTCTTAACATCCTGCCACGCCCGAAGAGTGTTGTAGACTACATATGTCCCTATTACCTGATGTAGTGCATTTATATTGTTAATGTACGGTAGCGAGGCTATGGGGATTGGGAAGCAGAGTTCCTCTTCTATGTCAATCCAGTGGGCAGAGTTTCGTTTTTGCAGCCAGCTATTCAGGTCTTTTGTCTGTGCGGCCCAATAGTACATCTGTAAATCTGGTAATCCCAGCCCCCCTTTCTCTCTAGACTTGGTCAAAGTTTTGAAGGCTATTCTAGGTGAAGAGTTCTTCCAGATGAAAGAGGTGAGCACCTTGTTTATGGATTTAAAGAACCTACTATCTAGATAGCAGGGCAGGGACTGAAATAGGTATCCAAAACGTGGCAACACGTTCATTTTAATTACATTAATGCGTCCAAGAAACGAAATGGGAAGCATTTTCCAGTGTTCTAATTCTTCCTTAATCTTTCTAAGTAATGGGATGTAATTTGTGTTGTACAGATCTTTAAGTTTCGAGGACACACTGACCCCCAGATACCCAAAGCCGTCTTGAGACCAGGCGAATGGCGAGATGGTCTTAAGTTTATCAGAGATAGGTGAATTCATTAGTAAGGCGTTGGATTTTGTCAGGTTGATTTTATAACCCGAAATTCTTCCAAATTCAGCAATTAATTCTAATACCACTGGAATTGACCTCTCTGGGCTGGTTAAGTATAAAATTACGTCATCGGCATATAATGAAATTTTGTGTTCTGTTTTCCCAATGTTAATGCCGTTGATTCCTTCGCTAGCCCGTATGGCCTCGGCGAGTGGTTCTATCGCTAGATTAAACAAAAATGGGGACAACGGGCAGCCCTGTCGACAGCCTCTGGACAAACTGAATGTATCAGTGAGGGCGCCATTTATACATATTTGAGCCTGCGGATTGTTGTACATGGCTCTTATCCATCCGATGCACTTTTCACCAAAATTGAACTTTTCCAAAACGGCGAACAGATACGGCCACTCGACCCTATCGAACGCTTTCTCTGCATCAAGCGATAGTAACAGAGCTGCTTTGTTGTGTAGGGCCGAATGGTCAATTATATTCAATAGCCGACGGACGTTATCTGATGCATAGCGTGCTTTGACGAAGCCAGATTGGTCAGGGTTAATTATCTGGGGCAGTAAGCCCTCCAATCTACGAGCAATTAACTTTGATATTATCTTAAAGTCAACCTGAAGCAGCGAAATTGGACGGAATGAGGCACATTCAGTAGCATCCTTATCCTTCTTATGTATTAATGATGTTATCGCCCTCTTCATAGAGTCAGGAAGGATTCCCTTTTCAAAGAAGTCTGTGAGCATGGGCATGAAAAGTGGCATTATTTGTGGCCAGAAAGCCTTGTAGAATTCCACAGGATACCCGTCCAGACCCGGAGTTTTTCCGGAAGGCATAGACTTAATCGCCTGCAGAACCTCCTCTGAGGTGAATGGGGCGCTCAGTCTTTCCTTATCAATGTCTGAGATAGAGGGTAACGACACCTTTTCCAAAAACGTATGGATATCCGTATCTACGGGGTTTTCCGATGTGTAGAGCTGTGTATAAAAGTCGAGAAATGAAGATTTTATTGAATGTGTATCATATTTCAATTGGCCTGACGCGTTCCGCACGCATTTTATTGTACTATCCGCGCGTTCTTTTTTAAGTTGATAGGCTAGAAGTCTGCTGGGTTTATTACCATATTCATGAAATTGTTGCCTAGTGAAGAACATAAGTTTTTTAATGTGCTCAGTTTGAATGAGATTGAGAGTAGTTCTGACCGCGTTTAGTTTTTTCAGATTTTCCTCTGAAGGGAATTGTTTATGAGTCTGTTCAATATTAGTTAGCTCCTTTTTAAGTTGTTCTGTATGTGTGAGAATAGATTTCTTCTTTGCCGATGTGTAGGATATCAGCTGACCCCTGATTACTGCTTTAGCTGCGTCCCACATCACTGCTGGGGTAACAGGAGAGGCTGCATTGTCCTGTCTGTAATGTTCCAGCCATTGCCTAATGTTGTTACAGGCCTCAGTATCTGTGAGGAGTGAGGAGTTGAATCTCCAACGTTTAGTTTGGCGTGTTTGTTGCGGGAGGGATAGCTGGAGATAGACCGGTGAGTGATCGGATATAAGAATGGGCCCTATTTTGCAAGATATTACAGATGAAAGATGTTCCTGCGGCATGAAAAATAAGTCTAATCGAGAATATGATTTGTATCTAGCCGAGTAGAAAGTGTAGTCTTTCAATGCAGGGTTAAGTTCCCTCCAGACGTCGACAAGACCTACATCAGTCGAGGCCAGCCTCAAGGTCCTAGACGCTCTGGGATTAGACAGTACAGGTGAGGTCCTGTCCAGGTTACTATCCATACAGCAATTGAAATCCCCAGAAACTATTCCAAAGTCCGTATTATATTGATTAAATAATGTGATGATATCCATCATAAATGCGGGGCAATCTTCATTAGGTGCATATATGTTAAGCAGTGTTATTTCTTGTCCATATAGCGTCCCCTTGATTAGCACATGCCTACCCTCACAGTCAATATGTTGTTCCTTAAATTTGAAGGGCAAGTGTTTGTGAATAAGTATTGCTGTCCCTCTTTTATTACTAGTGAAGCTGGAGAAGTAGACCTGCCCGACCCAGTCTCTTTTTAGCTTTTTGTGTTCTTCGTTGGACAGGTGGGTTTCTTGTAGGAAGGCGATAGCTGCTTTTTCCTTTTTCAAAAATGTAAGAACTCTTTTCCGCTTAATTGGGTGGCCGAGGCCCCTGACATTAAACGTTATTATGTTAAGTTTGTCCGACATACTGTGGCTTGCATACTATATTGAGTATGTATGACCATGGTGTTTGAAAAACAAAACAGATAAAAAGAAGTTAACAGACTAATAAAAGAAAAAAGGACAAAGGTAGAGTATAGGGGGCCCCCCTCTACCCCCCCCTCCCTCCCACCCCGTGAACTTAGCCCAGTCCCCAACTGACAAGGCAACCCCATCAAAACAAACAATACCTGTAGCATGTCCGACAGACAGCCACTAATCATCAACTACGCACAGTTCGTTCGGAAAGACTGTCTCTGTGCAGATCTGGCACCAAAGAAAGAGTGGGCTCGGCTTTCCTAAGTGTTTCACTCTACAAAATCTAGGTGTGCAGGTAAAAGGAAAAGAATAAAGTAGAAAAATAAATAAACAATTATAAAAAGCATAGCAAAGTGGGCCTCACTTAAACAAGTGCTGACTGATGTTAAATTATATTTACCAAAAGGGTCAACTTAAATCGTGCTCCACCTTCACTACTTATAAACATATCCAAAGCCAAGTAACAGTCAGACAAATGTTCATTGAAAAATAAAGTGTCTCCATATCAGTTCAGTTATGACCGATACCTGCCAGTCATTGTTCATGCCACACATTATTGTAGAACAGATTAACTTATGTAGCAGCCGAGCCTGAGAAAGTTTATGCACAGAGGTTGTTGCACTCACCACTCTCCTTTAATTGAAAGAACAATCCGAGCCTGGCCATATGCGTCTCAGCCGGCCGTAATTTTGCGGTGGAAATCCACGGCGTCTTGAGGGGAGGAAAACAGATGAATCTTTCCGTTGTGCAGCACCCTCAGCTTGCACGGCTGGAGATGAAATCCTCTGAAGTTTCCCATATCGACGAATAGCTTCTTAGCTTCGTTGAACTCCCGTCTCTGGCGCATCGTTTCGGCTGAGAGATCCTGGGCAAACCCGAGTTTTGATCCGTCGTGTGTGATGACCCGGTTCCTCGTGGAGCGCAGGACGAACTCCCTGTCTTGAAAGCTGAGAAAACGGATGAGGACGGCTCTGTCGCGATCGGGTGGTGCTGGAGCCAGAGTGCGGTGGGCTCTTTCCAGTTTAAACTCTCTGTCGGGTCCGGTGTCCAGCCACTGGGGCAGCATGTCATGTATGAAGTCCCGGAGAGGACGCTTACCCTCGGCTCCTTCTTTAAGACCGAACAGCCGGATGTTTTTCCGTCTCCCACGATTCTCCAAATCCACTGTCTTCTCTTCCAGGTAAGCAAGCCGCTTTGCTGCCGCCGCCAGTGCGGTCTCCGTCTTGTCTAGCATTTCCTCCGTAGCGGCTATACGGGCCTCCGCCTCTTCGATACGTTTTTCATTAGCCGTTACTTCGTGTCTAACTTCACCCATGTTGTTCTCCAGCACTGAAATGGAGTTTGCCAGTTCTCCCAGCCGGTTATTAATTCCGTCCAGCTTTGAACCGAATTCAGAGCGGAGTGATTTTAGCTCCTTTAGCACGTCGGCTACAACAGCCATGTCGTTAGCTTCAGCGGCGTCGACCGGCTGTGTTTTCTTTGCGCTTCGTGAGCCTGTCGTGCGAGCTCTTAAGAAAATGTCGCACTCCTTTGCTGCTGATGGTTTTTGCATAGTCCGTCTGAGGTAGTTGGCCAGGTTCAAGTTAAGTCATGGTGGTTTTTGTGCGAAGTTGTGAAGAGCCTTCACGCTATGCTGCCATCTTGCTCGGGCTCTCTAGCGCCCCCCCCAAGTGGACGTTTGAGGAACTGCAGTTGGTTTTGGGCACCTCTCTATTGGTTGCCGCTTGGTCTTGATAGATGAATCTCCAGTGAAGCTCCAGTCCAGGTCTCATGTGGTGGAGGGTTCCCTACTTGAACGTGGACTTTGTTTCGAGTATGTCTGCGGTGCCCACAGTGGAGGAGTAATGGCCTGGCTCCAGGACTTTTGATAAGTGCTTTTTTGATTGACAGGCTCAGTAATGAGGTCATAGGCGAGGAGCAGCGAGACCAATTATTTTTGATGCAGTTTGGATGAGTTTATAGAATGTGGTGACTTGACTCACTTCTGGAGCCAGCCTCAAGTGGACGTTTAAGGAACTGCAGTTCTTGGCACTCCCACATTGGCTTCACTTCAGTCATGGAGGTTGCCACTTTGATCTAGAGCCAGTGTTTGGTCAGTGTTTCTGCTGTGAAGTTGGACATTATGGGGACCTATGGAATGGCTTCACGCTTGTATTAAACATGAGCATACATCAAGTTATCAAAGGGTGTACATTTGCTTTATCTTCAGATCATAATAGACTAATACTGCACATCTAGCTGTAATAAGCAAATAAAGATACATTTTTGTTGGTCACTTTGGTATCAACATTAATAATTCATAACCAACATATTCCCCTGTAGGCTGCTTGCCTCCACAGGGAGTTCAGAGGTCTTTCAGCTCTCTGTTGGGCCTAATTGCTAATATTATCATCAATCTGCTATAAGGCACGTGATCAAGGTCACATTTCCTCATGGCATTGGCAGAGCAGACTGTGGCGTAAATTACCATATGGCAAGTCATGCGAACGTTGACATTTCTAATTCAGCCAGACGTCACGGACAGGCCGGTGTCATGGGTGTGAAGAGACGCGCTTGTAACATATACCTCGGAGTGAGCACACCTAACATCTACACCTCATTAGCGACGTTCGATGTCGCCGCTTCGCCTGCCGCACCGCGGTAAACCAGCGTCACGTAATTAGAGGAAACACTGATAAAACACTACGCTTTAACAGCCTTACATCACAGCATCAGGCTGCAGTATAGGCTCTAAAGAGATGTACATTCACCCTTTGCCAAAAATAAAACTCCGGTGTCAGGTACTGTACATATACTTTTCCACCCACAAGAAGTGACGAATCAGAGGTTCAGTGAAATGCATCCTGTGTATTAAACAGCAGTGAATAAGAAATGAACAGTACTTTTGCCTCTTTTCGTTGCTTTAGCTCCCCTAAAATGAAACTTTGGCTACAAGTGGCAGTGCTGTAACAGTATCACAGGTGGAACACGGTTATAAAGACTTCCAGGCTCGCTTTAGTACATCACATATCCTCTGGGAGCACTTTGAATGATTTCTGGCTCACAGAAGGTCACATTCTTTTTGACAACCTGCACTCTCGTCACATTAAGTTTTTACAACAATGTGCGTTTTTCCAGCAGGTTTGAAATAACTCGGAGACCGGCGTTGCAGTCAAAAGCAACGTTTGACAGCGTCGAGGCCTAAAGCGTCTGAAATAATATACGTCCCTCTCTTTGAAATCTCTGCATATGTCTCTCTTCAGCTGAGGATTTAAACCGACTCGCTCCAACTGCAAAAGGAGATTAATGTCAAAAACTTGCGACCAGATGTTTTTCACCATATAGTTCATGCAGTATTTCTGTCATGGCTCAGAGAGAGGAATCAACAAATCTGCATTTTGCATAACTTCATCCCCCGTTTGACCACTAAACCTCAACTTCCTGCATATTTTAGCATATTTTAACTCCTTTAGTGTCATGATCATCATCATAATAGGGTTCCGTCGCCAAATGAATGTCTAAAACCACCTTAACTGTGTCCAGAATGAGCCGGGCTAATTAGACTCAGGCTGATCTTGTTTTTTTGGCCAGCCTGCATTCTTAGCTCTAATCTGAAATAATGAGGTCAGTAATAAGGTTACACACTCTGACTGCTCAGTGTGAGGCCGAGGCTGCCCGAGGACGAACAGGGCAGCTCGGCAATTGAAGCAGGTCCGACGTCTGGCCTTACAGCAATTACGTAGCCCGCTGCGATGTGAATGCTGCGGCCCCATGCTGCGAGCAATACCCTGCAGGAGCCTCTGACCAGAGGTGTGCCTATCAAAAACTACTGGAATCGAAGTTAGTGAGGGACATTGCCAGGTGTAAGGAAAAGCGCATGAATAGATGCCTGTGTTAAGTCAGGGGAAGAAAGGCGCAAACAAAGGAAAGAACAACAGGAGGTGAATTACACCATCTCCATATAAATGTGCTCTAATTCATGACCACAGTTTGCTCGAGTGCCCTCCAAACGAGAGCTAAAAATTAACGAATCACAGTGATTTGACTAAGATATGCCGCTAATACCCGTACAGCTTTTCTACCTGAACTTCGAGGAAAATGGAACCACTTGCTATGCCGACCCTTCTGCTAACCAAGGAGATAATTAGCGATGAAATCTTTCATGAAGTGCGGCATCGGGGTGAATCCGGGTTATCGGATCGTGAAGGAGAAGTTTAGGCTGCGTACAGTCGGTGTACATTGAAGAATTTTTAGTCACACTTCACCTCATTTCACGAACCCCCTGAGAGCAGAAAGCATTTCATCAGGGGACAGAGAGTAAGGAAATCAGGCAGCAGCCGAGTGACACGAAGGTGGATGTAAAAGCATTGTCACTCGGTAATAACTGGTTCAGCAGAAAAATGGCAACTGTGCTCGACAGTATCTCACACCGTCGAGTTATCCAGTTTGGTAGTTCAGACGAAAAGACAAAAAATGTTTTGGGATTATTTTGGCTCTTTCGACCTCAAACAGTCAAATAAAACAAATTGAAATCATCCGTTTAGTTACTGAATTACATAGAGACTATAACCTTCTTCAGATTGATACACAAAAGAAATATAAATGTCATATCTGGGCCATGTTCTCCACTTTTATTTGAGCCATCGTCGTTGATTCTTCTGCAAATAGTTTAATGGCACCCAACCGGAGAATTAGTGCCACCAACTGTTTCCCTTGATGTGCCAGACCACTGACTTTATATAATTTGTGGACAGAGGGTCAATGAGGAGAATACTCATGAGTATTGTTTTTAATGGTCAGCAGGGGGCGACGGCATTGGCTGTAAAAAGAAGTCCAATTGTATGAAGACTTATGGTGAAATTACCCTACTATTGATTTATTACCACAGTTAACTGTTTCCTCGTGAGTTTATGGCCTCAATTGTTAGTTTGAAGTCTTCTTCCACACAGCATGATGTTCATTTTTTTAAATTATGGTCCCATTTAGAGTAAAATAGACGATAAAGCAGGGTGTGCTTTATAGGGTGGCTACTTTGTGACTGACAAGTCATTCTCAGTCAGTCTGGCCGGGCTCACAAAACTCAGATCAAACTGTCAAGGCAGCGTTGATCCAACATGAATCAGGATTGTGTTTCCGCTTTGCCAGTTTCTCACCTCGGATGTTTTCACAAACATCTTTTTAATGTACCTGTTATCTGTAATATGAGAGTCTGTGACCTGGCAGGCCGCCATTGGGCCGCCAGCCTATAAACAATACTATCACCCACCAGCTCCACACCTTCGTCCAAATATGGTCACTTAACGCTCCAAAAAAAATGATGATGCCAAACTTGTGGCTTCAAAATGGTCGTCCACAAACCAATATGTGACGTCATGGTGGGCTCGCATGCATTAATTTGCATTTTATTACTCTGATCTTCTGGAAATGTGAACAAATATGTTCAAAACTTAGATGCAAACTTGGCTGTAGACCTCTGAAACACTAAGCCAGTCACACTGGCTTAATCTCCAACAACCTAATGCATATATTTCCCTCTGAAATGTAGTAACATGGAGCAGTATCTCCGGGATGGATTTGTAGGAATACCATATGTTATAATAAAGCAGAGGCTGAGATGGGACTCTCGAGAAAACTACATCACCCCTCCTGGATGCAGCTTTGAGATAAGCGTGGGCGTCATCCATTCCCATGATGTTCGATCCCTGACTCTCTGCAGTCCGACAGCTGTATGTGACTTGTATAAGACAGGAGTCATCCTTCGATATCAGCGCGCTGTTACTGAGCTGGATTGTTTTTTGGTTTTTTTAGCAAACAGATTAGGACAAAATGTTTGGAGTTGAGCATAATACAGCGAGGATTATGTATACAGTGAAGTGGAAAAAGAGCTCTTTAACCTCTCTTAAGATTTGATGGATCAGGGCAAAAATACGAACAGAGTAGCATTAAAGAATGAAATATTGATTAAGCCGACACATTGATACACGCATGCACAAACTCACTATCATTCCCTCTGCACTTCCATGATTGGTAGAACGACAGGACAAGAGCCTTCAGGTCCGATAAAACCACAACACAAAACGCTCTGTCATCTTTATTCTGCAGTTTTTCTATAACGTCTAAAATTCTATAATTATAAATCTATAATGACAGAAAGCCTTTCGCCTAATGTGTGCGTCTATATCCCGTAAGGCTTCCCGTGATTAATATTTCTTCTTAGGTGTGAGGACAGAAAATCAACCGGGCATCATCCTGGGGAAATGAGAACTTCATGTGACAGATTTGTGGCCGTCGTATGAGTTATGACTCATTGCTCATCCAACAAATTAGAGTGTATAGAGTGAGTTATGTGTCATGGTGCGTTTGGCTTAAATGTGATACCTTCCTGTCAAATAAATAAAAAAATATCCCGCATCTGCTCATATGTGACAACAAGACAAGGCTTCATTTGTAAAAGCTGTAGAAGATCTGCACATTGCAACGCCCTCGTCGATGCAGACACGTTTGTCCTTGAGCAAGACACTGACCCCCTAAAAGCTGCTCAGGATGACCTCTGACCTCCCCATGGAGGGGGGTGGTGGGAGGCGCACGGACCGATTACTTCACAGCGGGGATCAATGAAGTATCACATGATCCGCGAGCACTCTCAGAGCGCCCGCTCTGTGCAGTGACGTATCGGATATCGTCTGGTGCTGTGACAAACCACAGAGAGATCTCTCTGTAAGTCAACACCCATAAGAGTTCATCCACTCATTAGCTGCATGAGAGGAAGTCGACACTCCCATCGTCAAAATAATTAACCAAACGACAGACACTTAAAGGTCCGGCGCGTTGGGATTTGGTTGCAGATTGCAACCGACTGAATGCACCTCGCCTCATCCCCCTCTACTAAAGAATAAGGAATGGACAGAGCATGAGTGACGTCACCCACAGGTTTACGAAGAGCTATTCTGAATTTGGCTGCTTCTCAAACAAGACATCTATAAAGGCACCCACCTGTCAATCAAAGTGAGCACGCTGTTAATTCTGCATAACTTTAAGACATAATATAACCTGAACAGGTGAGTTGTATATAAATTCCCCCTCAGTACAGTTGTCATAAACAGGGAAATGAGCTACAGAGACCAAAACAGTTTTTTGTACCAGGCTGTAAGCATGTTTATTTCTGCTGTGAAACATGGGGACTTATGGAGACTGACTCACTTCTGGAGCCAGCCTCAAGTGGACGTTTGAGGAACTGCAGCTTTTGGCACATCCACATCGGCTTCACTTCAGCTCTTGATCTAGAGCCAGTGTTTGGTTTGTCTGTACTGGGCTACTGTAGAAACATGGCGGTTCAACATGGTGGACTAAGAGGACCTGCTCTCTCTGTGGATATAAAGGTTCATTCAGGGGTAACAAAAACCATAGCAATTCGATTTCTGTCGTACTGTGTAAACAGAGCCGCCTAAAATCTGACACGCTGGACCTTTAATCGTGGGGAAAATTGCTGCATATTTAATTCCTGTCTTTTTAAAAAAAAGCTCACGTCTGCAATCACAGCAAAGTGCCGACGGTAATGAGCACTGAATTTGCACCCACTATTACATTGAGTTGACAAGTGTTGACCGGGGTGCTGTTGATTCACTGGTAGTGCTGCTCGGAGGCGCCTCTTCAAAACAATTTAAAAGCGTTAAATTAAGTCTGATGGCTGCCACTGAGGACGGGTAACGGATTGGGAGGTTCTTAAAGGCGCTGGCCGTCCTCGTCGACCCCCCTTTAACGCTCTTGGCAACATATGGAGATTTGCTCTCTGAACCCACTGCAAGGTAAATTGGCTTCAACACACACACACCTCAGAGGACCGTACCCTTCTTAAAGTGATTTAGTCCTTTAAGCTCAGATCTGTTGGTCCTGTAATTACAGGAAATTGAAACAGAGCTTCACACAGAGAAGCCGGTCTGTCTTCTGGCTGCTGGTGCTGACATACCATGTTGTGTGAGCACTATAAAGAGCTCTATGTTCTGCATTACATGTCAATAAGAACACACATGTTGGGCGGAGGTGCCACAACCTTGATGGTTACAAAATCTGGTCACCTTTGACCCAGTAAAGGCTTCACGGCTCAAACCAGCCTCGATGAAGCTGCTGCTAATTATTTTAATAATCAAACGATTCAGTCAGAAAACTATATTTAAAAAAAAAAACGTATTCAGTTCATGCAAATTCATTTCAGCTCAATAAATCATGCACAATCCATTTGTCAATTAACTAATCAATCACGCTGATTACACTCTGTGCCAGTGCAGTGACCTCATGTAAATCCACTGTGACTGATCAGTTAATGCTGGATAATGTGTTTCCATTTAAACCTCCATGTTCAGTCACTCATTCATTCACATGAGTGACTTAAGGGGTGAGTTAGTGAGTGATCAGGTGTGAGTGGATGAGGATGCATCCATAATTAGTGAATGATTAATAAACATCATTTTATTCCACCTGTCCTGCAGGTCACACCCTCACCTCTTGCTCTTCGGCGCGCTCTTCTTGTCCCTCTTGTTCATCACCACGGGCACGCAGCTCGTGAGCTCGGTCCAGTCCGCGTGCAAACCGCAACTCCAGCCCGTGGAGAACCGGGAGAAGAGCCACGACTCGGCTTTACCGGGCCGGTGACAGGTGCATTTCCTCTGGCCGGGCAAACAGTCGCAAGGCTGCTCCAGCTGGATATTCTTGACCAGGTGCCGCCCAAACGTGGTCCCGCCGGTCTTCTGGATGTGCAGGAACACCATCACATCGTCTCCTCGGATGTTGAAGTCGACGTGCCGGTCCAGGTCCCGCTCCGTGAAGTTAAATCTGGATGTTATTTTAGAGGGGAGGTCCTCGTCCGTCTCCTGCTCCGTGTAAACTAACTCAAACCCGGACGAGTACCGCTGGAAAAGCCCCTTGTCGTCACTTCGGAAGTAGCAGGTGTTGCTGTCCGCCGGGCACACATACTGGTAGCCGATCATTAAGAAGAGCACCGCCGCGATGGGAATGAAGATGAGTCGGTTGAACTTCTCCTCCATGGTGGAACACTGGGAATCACGCCGGTAACGGTAACGTGATGCTGCCCCCCTGCCCTCGTGTCATCCTGCACTTTCACCTCAGGTGCGCGTGTTCGTCCAAAACATGGACTTCATGGAGTCCCCGCGCGCGCTCAGGTGAGAAGGAGGGCGCAGCTCTGAGGTCAGGACCACTTCTCAAACTTGAACCCGTCACACTGAACAACTCACCGCTCTGCTCAAACAGCATGCAACATTAAATGTGTCGATCTGAGGGCACGGGGCGCGCGCGGTGACACCTTTCCACACGTCAGCGCGAGACGGCACATCCCCGCGCGAGGAGCGTTCGGGCTCGGCTGTCCTGCCCGAGCCAACTGCTGATCTGAGCCCGGAGCGCGAGCGGCAAGCTGCACCGGGTGGACGCGACGACTTCCTGTGGAGGCTTTCAAAATAATAGTCAATACAAACGTGTTAAAATGGGACGGAATCGTTTCGGTCTTATTAGACTAGTTTTTATATTTAGAGCTCTGCAACTGGATTCAGTTCAGTTAAAAATAAATATTAGTAGTCTAATGTTTTAAATAAATAAATAAAATAAATAAAAGGGTATAAAGTGGAATATAAAAAGGCAATAAAATCACAAACGTCTTAATCTTCTTGACATCAAACGCCACATTTAGTTTAAAAATCGGATAGACCTCTTGAAATGTGTATGTGAACTCATTGTTGGCAGCATTATTCTAATTATTTAACTCTAAAGAATGACACTTACCTTTGAGTCTAACAGACATCTGCTATGTAAAGGCTGGAATCATGAAAACTCTTAAATGATTTTGCTTCCTCTGGTCCGCGTCGCTTTTGTTTTGAAGGTCAAAGAAAAACGAGTTTCCGGTTTTGTCCTCGCTGACTTGACGCTACATCTGCGCCAGTCATCTGTCCCGGCTGCCGAGCCGGTGACGCAACCGCATCTCTAATCACACACACACACACACACACACAAACACACACACACACTTTGAGTGGCCTGGAACAACTGCCGGGCGGAAAATCACTAATGATACCGGAAACATATAGAAATAAATTGACGTAAACAACAGTGTGGGAGAATGGTGGGATTTAAAGTGTTGGGTGTTTATTCCATACTAACATTTCATTGTGGTGGCTCAGGTGAGCTGAGCTGCATATTGTCTGTGTATTATTATAATCAGTGTCCACTGGGTGAGCCTCTGTCATAAGTTTCCGTACACATCCTGAGGCGCGCCATTTCAGCACCATGGACAGATTCCAACATGTCAAGTCAATAATTGGCATCCAGTGTGAGAGAAATTCACGTGGGCGTGCACTGACTCACGAGAGCGCGCGCACGAGTGTGTTTATATGTGTGTGTGTGTGTGTGTGTGTGTTTTGCCTACCATTTCGTCATCTTCCCACATAGGTTTTCCTTCACTGACGTGAGCACGTGACGCAGTGCAGCTGATTTGACAGTTTACTGTAGCACTAAAGGCATTCAGGCCTCAGTAATGGATTTTTTCTTTAAGCTGCACCGATCACCAAGCTTTTGTTATTTTTCCCTCCCATCAGGAGGATTTAACCAGGATGCACTTTGCTATGTATTCTATTCAATCCTCTTTCTGCGCTCAATGCACTTTGCCCTCCTGTTCAGGCCGCTGACTTAATCTGCACGGGAGTTTAGCTGGAGGCTCACCTCTCTTTGTGTCCGTGAGGAGTCACCCTCCCTCATCCCGAGGGAGCAACAAGGAATATGTTATGGAAAGCGTCAGGGCAAGAAATATCTAATTTTCGGAAAGGTCATGCTAAAGTGAACTGCTGGACGTTGGGTCCTTTGCCTGGGTGATGATAACACCCTGTGTCAGCATGCTCTTTACCTGTAAGGCCTCTCTCGGATATGATATGATAAAATACAGAGCTCGTTCTGCAAAAGAAGCCTTTTCTACAAATGGCACGCTGATTAAAATCTGAGCAGAATCCCTGATGGGAAAGAATCTGCATTAATGTTTTGTGCAGCGTAGCGAGACTTGTGTTGTTCTGGCTGTGCAGCTGGGATATTTACGAGGTCCCTGACGCTCACTACACAAGCCTTATGAGAAATAACCCCTGGAAGTGCTGATTCAGCTGGCTGCTGCAATGTACAGGGCTCCCAATAATGGAACTGAAGCTTTCTGGAAATTATGATTGGATTGGTTTGGGGATTTCTTTTTTATCTGTTTTTGTCTTTTTCAATTTCAGCGTGGCCGGTCCGATGCACCTGTATGCGTGTGTGCGTGTATGCATTTTGTATTTATTGGAATTAGTATTGATTTTTGAAATGATGTTGAGAGGCACCGAGAAAAGTTCACTTTGGGCCTCTTGCAGTGGGACCTCTGGTGAGCTTTCTGGGCGTTTCTCGCAAATGAGCAGCCTGAGACTCTATTACGGGAAGCAAATGGAATGTAAAACTGCTGCACAAGAAAAAAATGAGAAAATCTGAAGGGAGGGGGAGAAAAAAATCACTGCTTTTGCTGATTCATTTAATAGAGTATGAAAAAGTATCCAAAACTTAACATCAAGAAAAAATCCTCCTAGTTTATAGAACAAGACACAAACAAAGTCTGTAAGATTATAGAAATGTATCATTTTAATAAGTAATGTGATAACCACAAAACCTGCAGCCTAATCTGCTACATCATCATGATTACATGTACAGATGGAGGGTGTGCATATGTAAAATAAAGTGTCGTGCATGCAGATGTGCTCTGTAAGCTGTCACCTTTGGAAAATGTACAGATGGCTGTGCTGTTATGGCAACAGCTGCTCCTTCGTCTTGTGTTTTTTTCCAGCGCTAACCCTCACATCACACTCTCTGTCACGCCTCACCTGTCCACTGTATCTGCTGCTGCTTTGATCAGCTGATCGCCACCTGACCGCTCATCCTCCTCATTAGTCGCCGTGTTCATGATGGCCACGTTTCCTGCTGTTGTTTGTCACTCATTGCTGCAGTTTCTCGTCTCATTTCCTGTCGGCGTCCTGGCTGCTTTCTGTCTCTGATGGTTTGTTGCCCACCTCTGGATTTGTTTGTTGTGGCGACTGGCAACCTGTTGCTGATTACAAGCCCAGAGTCTGCTTATTGGTCCCAGTTCCTTCATTACCTCTTACAGGTGCTGAAAGTACCATAAGGGGAGAGTCAGAATGTATCAAAATTGTGTTTTGTGCTTTTTTGGCCTTTTATACATCACTTTTGAGTTCTCTGCTTAAAGTAGTTTTAAAAGGACTTTTTTGCTTCACCAAGAGGTCTTTTCTTGACCTTCCTTTGATAATTTAGCACTTGAATTGCAGTTTGGCACTGAAACGATAGGAAAAGGTCAGGACAGCCATATTATAGGAGCAAAAAGCAAAAGTTAACTATAATGTTTTTTAAAATATGAAGGTTTTCAGGCATTAGACATGAAGAAAGTTATTTGTATTTCGTAAGTTTAGCTACTAACAACACTTAAAACACCAGTGAGTCAGAATTTGATCCAACAGCAAAAAAATTAATAAAGAAACAACCATATCTTAAAGGTCCAGTTCGAGAACGTGGGCTGTGTCCGAAATCACTCCCTAACCACTATGTAGTGCACTATATAGTGACCACGCCATTTTGTAGTGGTGTCTGAATGTTTAGTGTCCACTATATAGTGCACTGAATGTATCCCACAATTCACTGCGAAATGTAGTGAACATCCGATGGTCACTTACCGAAGAAAGATATCCCATCATGCATTGCCAGAAGTTCTCTGGGCGCGGAAAGGAACATAAATACGGGAGTCAGCAGGGGGTGTAGTTTGACGGAGGATGGTTTATTGAATTCATTAAAGAAAATGATATCTACTCTAATTAAAAAGGCGCTAATTTGACAACGTCTTGATAGTCTTAGAAGAGCAGCACATCTTCTCCTTTCTCGCTCTCTCATTATTCTAGTTCTCCTCCTGATCATCAATAATTGAATTATTGATAAAACACAAACAGCCAGACTGACAGTAGACGGCATTTCTATAGCGCTACGAGAGTTTTCTAGAATAACGGTGTGTGAATAAGTGTTTTTTTCGGTGGGAGGATGAGAGGATGAGAGGATGAGAGGCGCGAAACAAATCCATGAGTTGTGGAGCAGTACAACAGTCACGAGACCAGTTTATTCTATTGTTTATTTTATTACACATTTCAAAATAGCTTTCTACATTCATTTTAAAAAAACGAACAGCATATAATTAAACATTGCAGTAGATTACACTGTAACTTTCTGTTACTAAAGAGCCAAAAAATAAAAATATGCAAATATAGAAAACAAAACCCGAAAATAAAACGTACAGGACAGTAATCAAAAGACTGTAATTTAATAAAAAAATGCAGTAGTAAATGGACAAGTATTATGTGAGACGACATTAATGTGGTACGTTTTAATTATGCGACAGCAATGACGTAATTACCGGCGCCAAGAGAAGTGTCTGAAAGTGTCCGAACATTTCTTCTGTTGAGCTCACTCTATAGTCAAAAGTCAATATCTAGATCAGTTGTAGTTTGTCTGTTCTGAGCTACCGTAGAGAGCTACGGTTCAAAATGGCGGACTCCGTGGAAGAGGACCCGCTCTCACTGTAGATATAAAGGGCTCATTTTATAGCAATGAAACACAGCGATTTACAGTATATATTCAGGTTATTGTACACTCATGAAAATATACTAATGAATATTGTATTCAACTCTTGCAAAGAGCCGAGGGTCTAAGGACAGAGGGTGTCACTCCCTGTACAGATTGTAAAGCCCTCCGAGGCAAATGTACTTTGTGACTTTAGGCTATACAAATAAAATTTGATTTGATTTGATTTGCAAGTAGCGCCAATGCTACTTTGGTGAAATGTAGCAAAAATTTGGGACTGTTGGCTACGCCCACTGCTAGCCTTAGCGACATGCTATTTAAATAGCCTAAATTAGCTGCTATACTACATTCAGTATTCCGTGTATAGCTCCTGTTTTAATTGGCTGAATTATTCAGATGTGAGTAAAATCCCAGCCATTTATCCAAAAGTTTGTTAAAACTTAGAAATATCGTAGCTGTCTGAAATTCTTGATATCTCAGACTTAAATAAACGAGACTTAGAAATGAAATGTGAAAGTCTTTTTTCTGTTTCAGTTGCTCCTAATTACGGTCTGAATTCCTGCAGTAACAAGTAAACTGAGGCTCATGTTTTACAGGGTTTTGGTCATGAATCAAAGAACTGGACAGATTAAGACCGAGCAAGCCAGTTCTTCCTGCTGTGCACCTTTTATTGACCTTCATCTGATTCGAGCACATTAAGAGGCGTCTTAGCATCAGCTCATTCGCTCTGCACCGTTGTGACAGATTTACTTTCTTTATCTGCGAGACTATCCGCAGAATGTTTTGATTGTAAATCCTATTATTAGATACCATAGAGCATGTTTGGTTTTTAGTGAAGTGACAAGTCTGGCCGTTTGCCCCAGCTGCATGTGGCGCGAGTGACTGAAGATGTGTGAACTCTTCACCGCGGGGATCCAACAGCAGGCCCGCAGACCTGCGGCGCGATGACGGCACCACGCCAACCTGTGCTGGGTTCCCACCACAGCCTCATCCAAAACGCTTAATCAAAAGGGACATTCTCCCCACTTGGTCCTGCATGAAAAGGAAGCTGTTGGCCCATGCTGTGCACCTTGGCAGCTCGACAGAGAATAGCCCAGATTGGTCTGCTATCCGCTGCACTGCGAGGACATTGGAGAGGAGGCCTGTGATACAATCTGCATTTTCTAGCAGGTAATTGAAGCTTTGGGGACACGGTTGATAGTGATGTGTCCTGCCATGGCCTAATCAGCCTTCCTGTCTTTACCATCAGCACTGATGGATGTTTATCGTCTCCTCGAAACAGGGCCTGCATGTCACTTCCGCACATAAGTCGATTCGAGCCACTGAATGAACGTCACAGCGAAAATGACTGTAATTTCGCTCGTCGGGCTTTATTGTGGCATGCACCCCGATATTAAGGTCACCTTTTTCTGGCTTCACAGATTCCTTTTGACACAGCGGCACAATTTCACTGCCAAACCACAAGTAGGTTTTCTTTTTTTTTCGTCTTTTCATCTTCAAGGTTCTTTTTTTGTTTGAATTGTCTCTGGTTTCTGCTCCTAACATTCATGCCTAATTTAATAGCTTGAGAAAATATTGCTGTAACTGGTTGTAAAGCTGTATTTTTTTTTCTCCTGCACAGAAACCAGTTCCCTTCAGATTATCAAACCTGAACTGATCACAACACTATTACATGTAGCTTCT
Source organism: Collichthys lucidus (assembly GCA_004119915.2). Taxonomy (NCBI): domain Eukaryota; kingdom Metazoa; phylum Chordata; class Actinopteri; family Sciaenidae; genus Collichthys; species Collichthys lucidus. The sequence continues at coordinate 26,259,072 of CM014078.1, forward strand.
TTAGATACTTTTTATTTTATTTGACTTTTTTACTATTTGCAGTCAGGGGCGAGGGGGTGAGGGGTAAAAGTGGAACAAAGTACCAAAGGCCAACATAGGGGGTGTCCTCAAAAAGCTAGCTTTTATCTGCATTTTTTAAATTTAAAGGATACCATACACACAATCCAAAGACTATCAAAAAATAAAACTGTCTCAGTATCGGTGCGTAAAGTAGCTCGCTAGTTATACTTAAAAAAGTTAGCTTTCTAAACCTCTCTATAATCGGATATCTCCATCTGAATGCAGAATCTGTCGGCAAGAGACCAAGATTTTGGCACCAGATGTGTTCTGTTTTCCATCTATAGTATTGACCAATCACATTTGAGCGGGCTTTGGGTGCAAGAGTCCACGCTGAGGGCAAAAGAAGTGGAACGCATTGACTGGAATACAATCTCAAAACCCATCGGCTATCGTCTGAGATTAGCTTTTCAGTAGTTATCTGAATTCATATGCAGATATCTGTTTGTCAAAGTCTTGGCCCAGAAACATTAGAGATTGGCTAAAACGTCAATAGATGGATAGCCAATGGGTTTAGAGTTTCCGAGACAGCTGCAGGTCCAACATCATCATTATGTTGCCATGTTGCTGAGGATTTCAGGAAAGATCCGTGTTCAGTTTTGCGGTGGCAACAGGTTCAGCGGGGTGTCCTGCAAGTGTTTCTCTCCCCAGCAACATAATCCAGCTCTTCCTGAGGTGTTCCCAGATGGGCGACATAGTCCTTTCAACAATTCTTTTCTCCTGCCAGTTGGACATGCCTGGAACGCCTCCAAAGGATGGCACCCAGGAGGTATCCTAATCAGATGCCCGAACCGCCTCAGCTGGCTCCTTTAAACATGAAGAAGCACCGAGGACGCGGAGCTCCTCACCCTCTAAAGCTGAGCCCAGGCACTCTATGAAGGAAACTCAGTTTCGGCCACTTGTATCTGCATTCTCATTCTTTTGGTCACTATCCAAAGGTCATAAACAACGTTCATGAGCCTTCTGGCTTAACTCCCTCTTTATAGCGTCACTCGCCCACGATACTCCAACTCCTTCACTTGGGGCAGCAACCTGAAGGGTGGAGAATGAGTTTATGATGCTTATAAAGTACAATATTTCTAAAGCTGCTGATGGAAATAAAACTTTTGGCAATATATGCATCATTAGCAGCGCCGGTCCTGGCCACATTTGCGCCCTGGGCGACCCCCCCCCCCGCCCCCCCCAAACCCCCCACCCCCGGACGGAGATTTTCTCGTGCGCCCCTGGATGCGCCGTGCGCACCGATCGGTCTGTCCCAAGTACCCCTGGCTGCAGCCCGCAGATCGAGGCGTGCCTCAACGTTGAGCCACGCCCACATTGAGCCACGCCCCCAACGCTTGACTCCTTTCCGGGGGCCATCTGGTGGCGGAGACTATGAACTGCAAGTGGTCGCTCTGTGTAAATAATTTTTTAATTCTGTGTATATAATATAATATAATATAAATTATATATATATATATAGAATTACATATTATTTATTTTTGTAATTGTTTAAAAAATATATATATATATATATATACACTGGGAGATGTCCATAATTTCAGTGCAGAAGGACTCATGGTCTTCCTGCAGACTAAAAAGGAAGAGAAATGGCTCCCGGACCCTTTCATTCTCCTCTTCATCGAGGCCTTCGGATATTCTTAGGCGTTCCACCGCTCTCAAGCGACCCTTCTGGTCCATTGCGATTACTTGAGGCAGGAGAAGTTTCCCCTTGAATTTTGCTGCCTTCATGGTGTCGCGTAGCAGTGCATCCTCCTAATCAAAAATAAAGAAAACAATTAAGTAAGGGTTGGAAAAATGAAATTAAAAAAGCCCATAGCAAGCAACATACCTCCCTCCCTGTTCCCAGTCCTGGTATGTTATCAGCCTCCACTAGAAAGGAAACAGATTATGGTTCTTATAGGCACAATAACAATGCAAGCTGTAAAAAAAAAAAATCAGTGTCTTTGATTTTTAGTATACTGGTGTAATGAAAATAGAGAAATGACTCTCTGTGACATGATGTACCTCTACAACTTTGATGGATGTGTAAACAACAACTGCTTGAACAATACCTGATGCTTCAGAGACAGATTCTGAACAGCTGAACCTTTTCAGCGGGACCTCTTCCACATCCTGAAATAAGTGGAGAGGTTAGGCTTTTGTCTTCAAGTAATAGTTTGAATACATAATAACTCACATGACCTCTCACCTGAGTCTTCTTTCTTCTCGTCGCCTTTTTCTGTCACGCGATCTTTCTTCCTCAGACCTTGGTGATTTGAAAACATACATTCCTGATGAAACATTTTTTTGCTAGTCAGCTGACACTGAATAAAGTAAAACAGGTGATTTAAAAGGTTATGATTCAAAAGTGTGACATTGAGGGCACTTACGGCATGGGGAAGTTCTCCAGGAGAACAAGGCACCACCATCTCCTTATCTGCATCATGTATTCCTTTGTAGAAGGAAATGCAGGAAGATTCAAATATGTTTAAAAAAACATAACGTAACATGACATAATTGTAATGTGTCACAATTTACACATACCTCTCTGAAATCGCATTTGGCCCCCATGACAATGTATAGAGCTTACTGTAAGTCAAGAGGTACTGGTTAATATACCATAATATCATTCATTTTCACAAGGATACAGTTTTTCAATACAAATAGTGAGAGATAGAGAGAAAGAGAGAGAGAGAGAGAGAGAGAGAGAGAGAGAGAGAGAGAGAGAGAGAGAGAGAGAGAGAGAGAGAGGAACAAATAAAATATAAATCCAAAAGACAAAATAGACAAAACCAAATAAACTGACTAATAAAACATGACTGGATTCACAAACAATATGTATGACGCACCTCTGTACTTCACTGACGAATGATGATTTATATGGTAGTCCAGTTTTGTTGTAGCCGCATTTTTGCAAAAAGAGCAGTGGAATAGCCCACTGCTGGTGCATTGAAATATGCTTGGTGAATCACCTTCCAGAAGTATAGTGACACGTCTCTAGATATCAGAGAGGAAATAGACACAAAAATAATATTTAGAAATCCACAAGACCAAAAATATTAAAGAATTTTTCACCTCAACAACAACAGGGTTGTCACACGACCTCGAAGCTATTAAGCTAAATTCTCATATTTAAAAATGGGTGTAGGAGCATAGTACAACACTTGTTTTATGAGACACAGCTTTTTAATGAAATTTAGGCAGTGCTCGTTTGTTATGAAAACTGGACCTTTCCACATTCTGTAGTAGGTTAGTGCTGACTTTCTCAGTCATCTACGTCTATTCGCAGTCTGTGATCTATCTGCATTTGCAATGTTGGAGCTACTGGCTTGACTACAGTGTAGAACGCAAATACATACAGAGCTTAACCTGTTTCAGAAATAAAATAATGTTACTTCCTTGCCCCTTGCCTATCACATATATCACAAAATAGCACGTCAAAACAAAAAAAAAGATACCTTGCTTACCTCCATTTTGCAAACTGATTTATGCGCACAATATTCTTTAGCGGTCCTCAGAGCGGCCACTTGCAGTTCATATTCTCCGCCGCCAGATGGCCCCCGGAAAGGAGTCAAGCGTTGGGGGCGTGGCTCAATGTGGGCGTGGCTCAACGTTGAGGCACGCCTCGATCTGCGGGCTGCAGCCAGGGGCTTCTCGTCTGTCCGGCGCCCCTTCTAACTCGTCAACCCCCGCCCACGGGGTCGCCAGCTCCGCTAACGTGATGAGCGGTATCGAAAATTCGCGAGTTTTTTTCATTTTCGGGCGCTCGTGCGCCCTCCACGGAGACGGCGCCCTGGGCGGCCGCCCACATTGCCCATAGCTAGGACCGGCCCTGATCATTAGGCCATGTATTAGGACCAGTGGGGCAGTCTGAGCGTGATGGGAACTCCTAACTGTGTTTATATTTGTCTATTCTAAAGTTTTATTATGCTCCAACAGGCTGAGCCAATGTGGTTTGTGGTCTGACAAGTCTGACAGGTGTGAATTTTTTTGATCTGGACCTGGTTTGATGTGTTCTGGATTGGAGGAAAACTCACCCAGTAATTACTGTGTGTCGAGAGAACATGACTTAAATATGCTGAGAGTTCACATTGTGCAGAATCTTGCAAAATAGGCACATCATTGCTGATTACTCCAATAACCACTACAAATGCACGTGTTTACTTGCTGATTCAGTTATACGTCCTGGCGTGACAATGGCTGTATTAAAAATGGACATGTACGGGTCACAGATTTCTGTGCTTGTGGTTTGTTAGAGGCTAGTGATGCCTGAAATGAAATCTGTGGCTCCTTGTTTAATCGCCAGGCGGTAGGTCTTGAGCACATGGACTGTGTGGGCGTCTCCACCTGCTAGTTTGGTTTATGTGAGCAACGGCACAAAACCCAAGAGGGGCTGGGTGAAGGTGAATATAGATCAGAGGCCGTGGTGATTGAGATTCATTCCAAGCTAATCAAATCACTAGTCTCATTCTCGGTCAGCAAAGAGTTCAACAAATCGAGCGTCTGATGTGTGTGGAGGTGTGTGAGGTTATGTCATAGCAGACGTTTGGAGGTCCTTTAATGAACACAGTGCACGGTGTGTTGTGTGTATCAGCGCTCGTCCAATCAGAGGCTGCAGATTCAACAACGCACGAGTCCTGCTGCCTTCAGGTGTTTGCGGGAAGTTAATGAAGTCATACAGTGTGAAGCAGCTGTGCACACTGTGAGAGTCATTTATAGATACATGCAGACAGATTTACAGATGTTCCTGCTCATTGAAATAGCTTATTTCCATTTAAAACATTGTGTTATTTAAGTATTTAGTTTGTGGTGCCAAAAGCAGATGATTTAAAGGACCAGATTGTCATTGGTCTTTGGTTTCATATTTAGTGTTTCCTGTTTTATTTTGTAATTCTTCCCTCTCCTCTTGTCTGTAACTTTACTTCCTGTGTCCTTGTCCCTGATTGATTTTTCACCTGTGTCTTGTTGTCCTTGATTCGCTTGTGTGTTTCTTTGTTTCAGTGTCAGTTCCAGCGTGTCCAATGTTCAGCCTTGGTGTTTTTGGATCTTTGGTTTTCTGGACCTCGCCTTTTTATTTTATTTTTTTAAGCGGTAAGTTTATTGTTTTAAAATTAATTTTGGACTGCACTGCCACCTGTAGTATTTGGGTCCTTCTTCTTGAGTTACCTTGGTTGCACAATTGCAGGCAACATGTATGTAGGATGCAGTGCCATCTATAGTTTGTGTATTTTCTAACCCCCATCACCTCATCCACTTATTCCTAGCATGAAGGTGGAACTGAGGTAGTATATAGTAAAATATCAAAATTCAAATAAATTAAATAGTAAATTTCAGTCAAGATTTTGTTAATTTATAGATTTTTTCCTCCTAAATTATCACCAAATTATAAATTAACACCTTCAATATATTTTTGTATAATTCACCACATATTTAATTTGATCAATATTGTCATTTTACATAAATTTGTATGTACGAAAGCAGAAAAAAAATAAGTAAAATGTAAATAAAATAGTTTTTCTATACAAAACTGAGAGATAACTGTAGAGTTTTGTGTTTATATATTACAGTGTAGTGTAACTATCCTCCTTTTAGGTGATTAAAAAACATTATGTGTATTTAATATTTACCATATACTGTAAATGGAACCCTCTAAATCTGACACACTGGACATTTTTAAGACATTTTCCAACAAAATACAGGCGACTCTCTTTGCACGTCTTTATTTGAATGAACCTGCCATCTGTTTGTACCATGCTCTCTGCACCGGGCTTCAAAGTGCCACACAGAGTTAAAGAGTGTCTTTCAAAGTCAGACAATGACAAACTGTAAAAGCGACATCAGACATCCTTAATTACATCCAGTGAAAGTTAAATAAGTGATATTGGCTTATTTTAAATAGGCTTAGTCTTCAAACCCAGGTGTCTGAATTGCTGGCCCTGACACATTTCTAAATTAGGATGCACAACGTTTAAAACACTTATTTATGCTCTGCTTTCTTAATGAAAGAGATGAATTAATTGCTCGCTCAATGCGCATTCACTAAGTAACTGCTGATTCAGAAAGAGGCTTTAATGCTGACAGGCCCAAGGACAGATTAAATGTACCGTGTTAGAACGAGAGAACAAACAGGAAAATAATCAGATATAGAATAAAGGAATAACGAGAGAAAGGGCAGGAATCGTTCAAACCTTGACATAAATATCTTTCGGTTAACGTTCTTGTGATGGAAAAACATTAAACTGCTGTCTATCTCTTGTGCAACTCATATGGGACTTGACTTATCTTCTTAAATAAAATAAAACTCTGCGCTGAGCTTAAAACCTCTTATTTCTCACAAGGGAATTATCCACAAATATCCAGCACTTCATCCTTGAGAAAACATTTCAAACAGGTTTCTCATGCAGAGTGATCTAAAGTGTTCAAAGTGAAAGCCTGAGGTGAAACGTGATTATCGATGCGCGTGAACCTGGAGTCGTGATCAAGGCAGAGAAAAGAAAAATATCATCATGTATGCAATATTTGACAGTTGTCAAGGCTTTTGTAGTTTTTATTTCCCTGCCTTTGTTAACGCGTTCTCTAGCTCTCAACAACTCGCAGATCTACCAAAGCACTCGTGTAATTCTGGATCAGAAAGTTTAATTGGGTCAGTGTGTTCTGAGGGTGTCTGCGAATGCTGTTTTTCTCTTTGAACATAATTGTGTCAAAAACACTTTTTCATCTTAAAGCCCAACCTGTTACTGCAGGATGATGCCTCCTTTATTTTATATTTATATATATATATATATATATATATATATATATATATATATATATATATATATATATATATATATATATATATATATATATATATATATATATGTATGTATTATGGCATGCCGTTCAGGAAATTAAACCTTTGAATATATTGAATGAAGTCTGAATATATGGAATGAAGTCTGAATATATGGAATGAAACCTTGAATATATTGAATGAAGTCTGAATATATGGAATGAAACCTTGAATATATTGATTGAATTTTTTTTTTAAGTGTACATGTTTGTTCCCACTGGATCTTTTAAGATGTTTCTAATTCTAAAGTTCATCACCTGGATTTCATAAACCCACTGTGAGAAGAGCATGTTGTTGAGGCTAACACTCACAAAGAATTACAAGTAACAAAGATTGATTCATTTATTAGGATCCCATAAACACATTACTGGGGTCCACACATGACTTAAAGAGGCACTCAAATGATTTTTTTATTGCACTTCTGTTCGGTCAAAAGAGTCAGATTTTTAAAAAATATGCTCACAATAGAAGAAGCAGAGGACAGAATATCCTCATCCTGTCCTCAGTATAGCCTCCTGAGACCTGAACTTTTGTTTGCTGTGCTTTTTAAATTTCTAAAAAGCATTGTCTTTGAACAATTAGTAGTTTTTACAAAACCCCGACCACTAGATGGCACAGTAAGTGTCCCTGAATAAGGGTGATAGGTCTAAGTTGAACAAAATACAGTATTATGGGTGCAGGGAAGCCAAACTCTAATGTCCCCATATGAGGATGCAGGGTCGTGGGAGGATAGGTCAGAAATAGAGGCCTACATTACCCATAATGCAACTCAAAAGTGCCTTTTGCTTGATTCTGACTGGCTGGTAAATACCTACTTTTTCCCAACTTAGTCTCCAAGCCCAAAACCATGATGACATCACTGTGACGTCTAAATGAAGGCTGCAGCTAAAAGATAATTTGATAGCAGATTAATTAAGATGTTTTGGTTTTTTAATTAATTAATCACTTGTGTATTTTTAAAATGTTGAAACCATATAATGGTGACGTCTCCAGATTTCTGGTTTTGTCTAACAAACAGTTCAAAACACAAATATTCAGTTTACATTAAAAAAAAACTTCAAATTAGTTTATTCATTTTATGTAACAATTTTCCTAACCCCAATCCAACATATAGTATAACTGTTAATGACGTTAATATAATGTACATTTGTTGTGTTGCAGCATACTCAGATCATATTAGCATAAAAATGCCTGCTTTCCTAAATTTTGACTTCTATATCAGAAAATTGTGCAGACACAAGCATGTCCGTTAATTCCAGCGAGGTTCCGACTGATTATGGCAGTTAATGGTCCATCCAGCTGGTGTGTGTCCGTGCCAGGTTAACCATGCCTTTTGAGCTGCGTCAGGGACTGTCTGGGCCACGTGCCCAATAACTCTGGCAGTCAACAGATCACTATTTTACAGCCAATATACAGCAACGTTGCTTAAGACTGCATGCCGCATGAATCCGGTCATCGCGCATTCCAGGCACGCGTGCGCTGGAAGCCGTCCCCGCTCCTCAGCCCCGTTTGTGCTTTAATTTTTCTCCAAATTGCATCAATGCCAGCTACCTGGCATCCGGGCCTCTTTGTTGTGTTAGCCACAGAGACGGAACAATTAATGTCCAGGCCAAATCTGGCATGTACGCTCACGCCAACGGGTCATGATTAAACTCATGTCACAACATCCGCAGGCCTTTAGTGAGTATGATTTTTTTTTTTTTCTTTTTAATGAAAAAGTCTCACTCTTCGGGTGAGGTGTGAATTGAAATAAGTCATTATCTGCAGAAAACACCTTCCCAAGAGGCAGCGAGGAGAGGCTTCAAAAGGATACTTCTTTTCGCAATCCAGACGCACTGCAGAAAATAGGAGAGGAAGGCGTGCAGGGAGAATCTCTGGGAGGCCGGTTATGGCAAGCTGCTTAGGTAACTGCATTAGACAACCAAACATCAAAGCTTTAAATATTCAAGGAGCCCTGAGATGGCGAGACATGTACAAATGGATTATTCCTCCTTGGGTAAACACACACAGACTGTAGGCAAGGGTGAGAAAAACGGTGAGCGAGGGAGCGTTTGGCGTCGTCGTTCAAGATGAAGGACAATCTGATGAGAGAGGAGGAATTCGTTCTCGAGACAAGATGTGGTGTTCAAACCGAATCTGGCGCCAGCTTTCACCGGTAAAAACCAATTCCCACATTATCCAGCTGTCACCGCTGACAGTGTTAATATTGTGACACTTCTGTTGTTCTCCTACATTAGGAGCCACTTTCCAAGGGAGCCCTTCAACAAGGTGTCAGGAGGGCCGTGATGAAGCATAAAACTCGCAGCCCACAGGGACAAGTCACCGTATCAGCAACGAAAAATGAGCCCGTGCAAGTTCTCCCGGATGTCCGGGGTAGGATCTCATGATGAATAGCTCACCTTGTTGCCTAAACTCCGCGCTCCTGTGCAGCAGCTTCATCACTATGCAGCTCTATCTTCATACATCTGACTCGCTCTCCTGATTTATTGGAGGGGTACGGCGGAGTCGCTAGACCTTGCATCAAACTCCATACGGCACCTCGTGCGCGAGTACAACTGCTTACATCCGCCGTGCGAAGAAAGATACATTTGTAAGACGGATGAGCGTCGCGCATTTGAATTGCAAAGCGCTCATTTCGAGGATTAATTTGTTAAAAATGTGGCAACGTGCGCAGGTTGGCTTCGGCTGAGGCGCGTTTCCCACAGAAATGATGATTGATTAGTTCAATCTCGGCGTCCATAGCAGAGGACTGACCTTTCTTTACCTGTTAAATATTCATGCTGTCTTGTTGTGGAGGTCCCTTCAGGATAGACCAACATCAATAAGAGATATTTAGTCAGGTATTAATGGCAAGGAGCTTTTCGAATTTTATTCAAAGGGGACAGAGTCTTTAAACTTGCCTGTGATCCACAGTTAAGACGTGTATTACGACCATCTGGTAAAGATTCAGAGTCCCAGAAAGCTTGTCGCCCACTCATAAAGCTCAGCGAGCCCTATCCTGTGTCGCACTATTTAAAATGCACCGTGCATGCGTGGATCTCTTCTAAGGATAACAGCCAGCGTAATATACAATCCAAGAAGATTGTTCTGTAAGCCCTAAAAGATCATATCTGATAGAAAAGAGATGAAACCATTTCAGACAAAGCTTAACGTGAGAACCTGTGCAAGAGGTGCAAGACCAGAGGCCGGGTTATTCTCTTATCTTTGTGGCCGAAGCTCTCTGGCAACGCACTCCCCCCTCCTGGCATTTAAAACACATGTCTGCGATAACATCATTGGTTCTTTTCTCCCTCCCTCCGGCCTCCAGAGAGAATCTCTGAGCATCTCTAAATGTCACGTTAAGTGCTTCTCTTGTCCCGCGCTGACACACAAACGCGGCGCTTTCTGAATACAAAGAAGGCCCATTGCTGGATGGCTGCCATAGCTCAAAGAGACCGACAGTTATCTTCTCTCTCTCCTCTTTTCCTGCTCTCTCGCTCATTTGTTCAAACTGTCAGAAGTAACATTTAGTGTCTAATAGGGGTACCCGAAGGACGGCGAGAGACTTCCACTCGCGGTCCGGACTAAATTTGACTGCTGCCGCATTCATAAAGCACGAGTCATGGAGGTTTAACTCAAATTAAATCACTTCTCCCTGTAGCGCAGGTATATTTCAAATCAGCAAGAGCACAATGCTCTAATTGTCCCGTAACTTAATACTAAGAGGAAATTATAATTAGATCCTCCAGGTAAGAAATCAAGTGAGCAGCGGTGTAGAAATTCTGACTCCTTTTTTAAATGCTAATGTCATAACAAGGTGCTATTTTAGTCGCCTGAAGCTGCGAGCGAGAGACAGAAATAAGATTCCACCATGTTGGTTCCCTGTTAATGACTTGTTTCCCCCGAGTGCTGTTTTTATCATCGTTCACGTATAGGAAAACAAAGGTGAGAAGTGTACGTAGGGAATCAGCAATTTAGAAAGAAGTGACACAGAACAGCACAGACATGTAACGCAAACGTGCTGTTTCGTTTTGAGATGAAGATGATGAAGATTGACCCCAATGCGATAATAGAGCTTGTTTGTTGAACCCGTACATGCTTCCACGTCTTTATGTTCAGCTCAAGTGGCAACCTCCGTGGCTGTGAGGTGAACTCAATGCAGAAGTGCCAAAAAAAAAAAAAACTGCAGTTCCTCTAACGTCCACTTGAGGCTGCTCCAGAAGTGAGTCAGTCTCCATAAGCTCCTATGTTCAAATGTCCAACTTCACAGCAGAAATAAACATGTTTACAGCCTGGTACAAAAAACAGTTTTGGTCTCTATAGATAATTTCCCCGTTAATGACAACTGTACCGAGGGTGAATTTATATACAACTCACCTGTTCAGATTATATAAAGACTTAATATGCAGAATTAAGACAGTTAGCCAAGATGGCGGTGAGTTGAAATTCCCCGTGGCTCTTCAGAAACCTGAGGGTGACATCACGGATACTACATCACTGTTTTATACAGTTAATGTCTATGCTAAGCTAAGCAGCTAAGCTAACTAGCTTTATCTTTAGCATACAGAAGCATGGTGTTTCCAAATTAGCAGTTTTGACGCCAGATTTGTCAACTTGTAAGATCCCCTTAGCGACTACTGAAATGTGGTGAACCTCGTCCCGTCCTTGCTTGTGGACGCCTTTTGAAGGTGGTCCTATCATACCCAATCACAAAACCAATGAACCCGTTGATACAGCATCTTTTTCGTTTTAGGTAAGTATATCAGTGTGAATATGAAATATCTTTGTACCGTACTGAATATAGGTCAAAAAGGATTTGCAAATCACTACGTTCTGTTTATTTAACAGCTTTTTTTGGAATCAGGGTTTTTTAACCGACAGAACCAGGTCATGAATAAGCGCGATATCAATCTTGGCAAACGTATTTTGCAAAATGTCAGACTATTCCTTCAAAGTGATGCACCCAGGCTTTAGCCTTGCCTTCATGTGTGGCTGTCCTGAACATAAAAAAAACACTTTTTTTTGTTGTTGTTGTCGAAGGCACCGGTTCAATTCGAGCAGTTTGAAGTGGCTGCCACGTGAAAAAAGGTCGAAGCCTTTCACACTTTCGCTAACAGTAATTCATCAGATGCTTCTCGAGGAAATGTGTAGGGTTTGGTAATGCTGCAGACGCAAGCAGGATTTTATACTGTCTTACAATAAAGTTAAGTTTTATGCCCATGAGCACATTCATCATACATTACTCTCTTCATATATTCGATCTCCATCACCTGTTTTCTCCAAAGGATCCAACACTGCTGCCGCCGATTTGCCCTGTAGACCTCAGGCCTCCTCACTCAGTGGGAGGACAAGAAAGAATCGGCGCAAACCTCGTCATTTGTCTGCTATATATAATTCTTTAGTGCCGGTACGTCTTCTGACCGGAGCAACATTCATAGGGGACAATGAAAGGAATCGGTGGGATGCTTCTCTCTCTCTTTTTTTCCCTCCCCTCCCCACCACGACGCTCTTTCATCTCTCCTTCCCACAAGGCTGATTCACCACTTGTGACCCCTGCGGCTGCCTTTCGTTGAAAATAGACAACAAAGTGTCTGAGATGAAAACCGGCGAGCGGTTGTAGGCCAGATTGCCGCTCAGCTTTAAGTCGGTCGGGCAGCGGCGATGGCTCTCGCAGAGCTGACACTTTCATTTGTCTGGATTCTGGCCGTGTCGAGGGGGGGGAGCGGGCTGGCACTGCCACGCACCCACATCTGTGAGCATTAACACAGGCCTGACAGCCCTTTACTGGATGGAACATCTAAAATGCCTGGAACAAATCAAACTAGATAAATGCGTTGTAGTAGAAATGTTATGCAACTCAAAATTCATCCACCCTGTAGTCTCAGAGTCTTTCAAGCCTATTCTACCTTGAGGGCATCTACTGGCATTAGCTTATCCTCCTATTAAACCCATGGATGTGTGTGTGGCCAATTTGTCTCTGGACAAGGCCCTTGTGCAGTGGCCTGCACAACACTGAAGCAAACCTGGAAGCTAGAAAACTTTCTTGGCTCATGGGCTCAGTCATTTTCCGAGCTAATGTGACTGGCCACCATCCTGGGGTCTGGTCTCCGGTTCTACATCCACGGAGATGATAAGTTCTTTCCTCAGGGTTTCACCCCTTGACAGCGTCAGAAGACACTGCTACACAGTGACACTGACTGACCTCTGCTCGATAACGTTATGTGAGGGTCTCTTTAGGTGTTAAACTACTTTGCTATTAAAGAAATACAAGTGTTAAGACAAATGGCTTGAAGGACGTGAAGGAGAACCATCGCTGACGCTCGTCTTTGGTAATAACCAGTTGCTTTTTGTGTCAGAGACAATACATGTTGCCTTGATGGGGAGAAAAGCTTTGCAGCCAAGCTATGGGCAGAAGAAATATGTATTTAGAGTTGTATGTTTGTCTAATTATAGATGAAGAACTGTGATATTTAATATTTAGGCAGACTTTGCAGGTTGCTTTGCAATTCCGGATCAACTCATTAGCAGGGTTTGCAAAATAATAACACAATCAATTAAATCGACCAACAAACCTAAACTATGTTTCACTATCATTACTCACGTCGGCCTCATCATTTCGCCAGCAGCTTTTGAAAAACACTGGTCTGAAGTCTGCATGAGGTGACTTCTCACTGCACATTTTCCTTTTTAGAAATGTGTGCGGAAAATATATCCAAATAGTGAACAAAGATCCAGATTATATTAGATAAAAGTAGTAGAATATATATGTAACTTTGTTTTTTATTCCCTTTTTACCCCATTAACCATCTCATGTGTCGACCATAGACAGTATAAATAATGGACAGCCTATCCGTGATGTCACCCACAGATGTGAATGAAGTTTTGTTGCTCCAACAAACTATTTATAACGGCACTGAACTGTCAATCGAAGCAGCCACACTTTTATTTCTGTATAACTTTATGCTTAAATATCATTTGAACAGGTGAGTTCTATAAAAATTCACCCTCAGTACAGTTGTACAGACCAAAACAGTTTTTTGTACCAGGCTGTAAACATGTTTATTTCTGCTGTGAAGTTGGACATTTGAACATAGGGACTTATGGAGACTCAATTCTGGAGCCAGCCTCAAGTGGACACTTGAAGAACTGCAGTTTTTGGCACTTCCATGTTCACAGCCACGGTGGCGTCCGCTTAGTTATGACACAGTAAATTCGTACATTATTGCGAACATTGTTTCTTTTCTTCTACGGACGCATTTTAAATCTCAGGTATGTCTGAGGAAGTTGTTGTTCCTGGTATGTCAGTCGCTGTGGCAACCCCTCCTGCTGTTTTGAAAGATAAGTCACTGCTTTTGAGTGCATCTTTCTTTTTTTTTAATACAAACCGCCTGTGCACAGGGAATAAAACGGCTGCATCAAAGTCATCTCTTCAACTTTTGATCGCCTTCAAACTATTCCAAGATGCTTATCCACGAGCAGGAATACGGTACACGTAACTGTACACAGCGTTTCGGTATGCTGAGTGGTCTGAATCCATCTCGTCCTCTGCAGGGGAAGATAAGAACCTCCTTCATGAATAAAGATGTTTCGGCATCCTCTGCTCTCTCTGTGTTCAATATGTACTTGTTACAGCGGCCATTATTTATAGTCCCACTAAGACCCAGAGTGGTGAGAGTGGGTCTCATGGGGGATTGGGAAGTGGAGCCACCGCTACCTATAGTGGGAAAGATATACCACCTCACCCCCGCTGAGAACTTCGTGCAGGAAATGAACTCATAAATCAAGCAGTAAATTGAGTGTAGGGCTGTGCTTACTCATCTCAAGAGGTCCGCTCCTCTTCCTCCACACAGCCCTGCTCCTTTTTTTTTACTGCATGACTAATGCAACGCCGCAACTTCTGCGCGTCTGCCCGCTCCTGCTAAACTCTGATCAAACAGTGTGGATTTTATTTTCATGTAAACATCATAACTCCAGGGAGTGTAGGTGCACAGGAAAAGTGAGGTTTGGGTGGGAGAGGGGGGCATCTCGTCCTACAGCTGAACTTCAGCGCCTCATTGTGATGCCACTGGTGAGAGCTGCCTGTCTTTACTCTGACACAGCTTGGGAGGAGAGTCTCCCCTGCCCGCCTCAGGCTACACTGACAGTCACAGGCCCTGTCCGGAGGAATTAAAATCTCTATTTATCAGGAGTCGACTGAAGCTATCAGGGGACTGGCCGAGGAAATGGCACACACAGTCGGCCTCTTCCAGCAGTGGGACTCTGATGGAGAGTTCAACAGGCTTGGATGTGCCCGTGCAGGTTTGTTTCTTGACAGCACGTGTGATGTGAAAAGAAAGAAAGGGGAAGAAAAAAAAAGAGGAAACACTCTCACCTCAGCTTCACACTTTGTTAAAGTGCTGCGCCAGAATGTGCATTGTCCTGAATGTGAATCACTCTTTAATGTGATGCTTAAAAGAAACATCCAAAGACCAATTTGAAGACTGATCCTTGAATACCAGCAGCAGTGTGTGTGTGTGTGTGTGTGTGCGCGTACGTGTGGATCCGCCCTGCTGAGCGTTGCTCCCCATTAAAGCAGGGACTGTGTCGCCTCCTGCAGCTGCTCTCCATCACGGCAGCGGTGGGCAGCATCTCCTCTGACAGAGAGGGAGGACAAGGAGGGAGGAATCGCCCATCGCTCCTCCGGCAGCGCCCGCAGAAGCTGAGATCAGATCTCTACTGACCTCCGTTGGTGAAATGATGCACATGTTAGTGTGGCTGCCACAGGCGTGGAAATGTACTGCTGCACAGACATCATCAAAATCAAATGTTCTCTTGATGGATATTTCTACTCTCTGTGCTTTTGACAATACCCTTTTAAAAAAACCTTGATTTCAAGACCACATGTACAACATACATTGATTGTTTTTGTAATGGAAAGTAACTAAGTACATTTACTTCAGTACTTGAATCAGGGTTCCCACACCTTTTTCATGAACAAATTCAAGCACTTTTCAAGCACCTTCAAGCACCAGTTTTTCCATTTTTCCAGCACCTTTAAATAGGTAGCCTACTAGTTGTGTTTGCCATGATGGTCATGGGAAGCGCAGCGGTGCCACTGTATGGCATAATAATATGGGTCTAATTAGCATTATTTCATATGGTGGTAGATTGACTGTTTTGATTTTTAACTAATTGTGAATTGGCTTGTATTCTCAGCTTGTGAGCGGTGTATTGTGTAACTACCATAGTGCAATAACAGTGACCAACAGGTGTGGATAGTAGTCTACTGTTATTTCTCGGCAGAACACCAAGCGAGTATGATAACTGAGTTCTGCATGTAAAGGCATCGGATCAAGCGCGTAGCCGCTTAGGAAACATTTTTGTTTTCTCTTGGTTTATTGGGATAGACATCGCACAAATTTCAAGCATTTTCAAGCACTTCACAAAAAATTCAAGCATTTTCACAACCTTGAAAACACTGAATTGAAATACAAGCATTTTCAAGGAATTCAAGCACCCGTGGGAACCCTGTTGTATATACTTGATTGTTTCCATTTTCAGCTACTTTAAACGTCTCCCATTTTATTTAAAAGTACTGAACATGGTTACTTAGATTCAAAGATGTATGGCATTGTTTCAGTCGTTCCCAGCATTTAATGATTCTCCTCTACCCCATTTATCATCTTGTGTCCTCACCATTGACATTATAAAGAATGGATGATGTCACCCACAGGTTTCAGAGTGTGGTGCCATGTTGGCAGACTACAGAGACCAAAACTTGCTTTTGTACCAGGCTGTAAACATGTTTACACATTGATGCATCAAGAAGATTTCATATAATAAAACATCAGAACAGTTTTACTTTTTATATTTACTTTGTTAAGTAGTAATCTGAATACTTTCCCCCTCCACTTTGCAGCAGGTTAATGGGGCCCCCATGTGAAAATGCATTTCAACCACAAGAGGGAGCCCTGCAACAAGAGGAGCACAGAAACTTTTGGAAATCTTCACTTGCATCCTCTAAAATATGCTCGTGGTTCTTTCAGTATTTCATCCTGTCCTCCGCTTCCAGCGTTTTCACTCCATTTTATTCGACTTCGTCAGCTGAAGAGGGGGCCGCCTGCAGCCCTGGCTCCGGCTCTCATCTCTGTTTCCAGACTCCCCGTTTCAAAGCTCAGCTCGGCTCGGCTCTGCTGCTCCCTCCCCCCTCTCTCTCCCTGCGAGCTGCGTCAATCCACCGCAATTTCACCGGAAGTTGAGGGCTTTGCTTTAAAGTACAAAGCGTGGCATGACTCTGCTCCACACACTAGTGTCACTAGTTAAAAATAATTTTTATAATATTTAAGTTCTTCCTCTATGGCTGATAAATCAGAATCAGAAATACTTAATAGGGCTAAGTCAATACTTATGGTAAACAAGTAATCATCAATTACGAACAAAATATAAATATAGATATATATATAAAAAGGTATATACAAGAACAAATTAACATGAAATAAAGTGCAACAAATGCAAATGTGCGTGTATTGCTTTTATACAAAATAAGATTAAACTCTACCTGAATGGAATTTGGTTATATCAGCATTACACAGTTTATAGAAAATGATGTGAAAAGTAAAAAAAAATAAATAAAATATTTAGATTATACGGCATGAATATAACATGTTAATGCAAAGTATGAACATATCTAGAAAGTATCTGGGGACAAATAGATAGATATAGAAATAAACGCAGAAACCGCAGTATGTAAACATCAAGTGTTTATACTAGTGGGGGGGGGGGGGGGGGGGGGGGGGGGGGGGGAATAATGGATTTTCATATTGGATGAGATATACTCTATTTATCCCACCACAGGGAAATGTACTTGTTACAGCAGCAGAGGAAAGTGTAGCATACACTACAGAATTAGAACAAAGAAAAACACAATAAACAGACAAAAATATCTATAACCTACACAATAAACACAAAAAACTATCAACCTTCAGCTTGTCTTAATGTCCAATGTTTTTCCTTGCCTCTGTAAAGCACTACTGTATGAATTGCCTTGTGTACGAATTGTGCTATACAAATAAACTTGCCTTGCCTTCAAAACAGACAAGTACTAAAGATAAAAGTGACATGATATATAAAAATAACATTGTAATGTAAAGTGACCATAGTATAAATATTATTTTTATTATTATATAGCTGTGGATTAAGCTGTAAAAAAGTGTTTTATTGTGGAGGAGTCTTTGTCCCTACAGATGTTATCTATACTGTTTAAGTCATGTATGCATGTGTGTAAATATACTCTAAAACATAGACCTTAAATGTCATTTATACTGTTAATAATAGTCGGTTAATTAATTTATTAACTGATTTTATTTTGAAGGTCATCACCGGAAATGTTGGTAGTAACAGTGGAGCGCTTAATGGCGGTCTTTTTTTTTGGTGAAGAGATTTAGGAATGTGGAGACCAGCAGCAGCTACGTCACCCTGAAATCCGCTGGGGTCCTGTCGCCAGAAAAAAACTTTAAACAAAGCTTCATTGAATTAGCGACTCAAACCGCCCGGTAAGTCCGTTTTTTGTTTGTTTGTTTTACAACATTTAACATATGTTAAAGTCACACGTGTCGGTGATGCACAGCGTTTTTGTTTTACGTTGTTTTAAAGTTCACGAGGGGGGAAAAAAAAAATGTCCGTTAGCGAGGAGAGCTTTGAAATAACGTGAGACTCGGCGTGAAGGAGCTCCATGTTTGTTACTCAGACAAGTTGAAGCATGTGTGCTTTTGTCTAGGTGTAGGTCAAGCGAGGGGATAAAACAAAAAGAAAAAAAGAAGAAGCCTGTCTGAACATGAAATGATTGTTTCAGACTGAAACGTGACTCCATAGGGATTAGTTAACGGTATTTTTTGGTGCTAGCAACCATTTTAAATCTCGTCCAGAGCTCGTTTAAAGGTTTGTTTCGGCGGGAAAGATTTTAATCCTACATCTTTAAGACTTGTCTTTCCCACGGGGACACATGTCGTCGTACACATTTGCTGATTGCCGCCTCTGTTTTCACAACATGTCTCCCTCCCCAGGGACGCTCCGTCTCTGTCTCCATGGTAACGCGGCGGACGCCCAGCCTCGGTGTTGTCGCGTTGAGCTGCCTGCAGAAAGGAGGGCGGACCCGGAGAGGAGCGGAGAGGAGACACCGCTCTTTCTCTCCCAGAAAAAAAAAGGCGAGATCAGTCGAAGATGGTAAGGAGAGCGCGGCTGCGTGCGGACACAGACAGCGGCATAGGTAGATGGAGACCCGGCTCTGCAGTGCTGGAATCTGTGCTCTGCCCGAGCAGATGCTTGCTGGCTCTCTTCCTGTGATTGTGATTGTGTGTTTAAATGAGGATTTAAAATCTCTCTTTGGTCTTTGTTTCAGCCATTTCACGACGGAGTCTACTACCCCTACTCTAGTGACACCCAGGGGACCCATTCATCAGCCGGGATCCCATCCCTCCTGAATTCACCGCTCAGCCAGCACTCCGTACCTGCGCCGGGCATGACTCCATCCAGCGGAGCCTCCGTCGTCCTCCCGTTCAAGTTCCGCCTGCGCAGGGAGAGCGTGGACTGGCGGCGGATCAACGCGGTGGACATAGACGCGGTGGTGAGTCAGCTGGACGTGGACGCTCTTCAGGAGCACATCAGCACGGTGACCTTCTGCAGCCTGGACGGCGAGCGGTGTCAGCGGTGCCAGAGCCCCGTGGACCCGGCTCTGGTCAAGCTCCTGCAGCTGGCCCAGCTCACGGTGGAGTGGCTCCTCCACTGCCAGGAGTTCCTCACGCTCAACCTGCGGGCGGCCGAGGAGAGGCTGACGGCGGCCGGCGCCGAGCGCGAGCAGCTGCAGGCTCAGCAGAAGAAGCAGGAGGAGAAGGTGAAGGCGCTGACGGCCGAGCTCAAGCAGAGGAAGAAGGTCATCCGCACCCAGCAGTCGATGCTCACGCCACGGATCATCAGCAGCCACAAGGTACTGCTGACAACGCTCACTCCCCAGGGGGGGATCGGTTACCATTTGCATTTCACATATGTGTGGCGAGCATGCATGCAGCCAGCTCCATCACCCCCACCCACCCCCCTTCACTCCTCCTCCACAGGGCCCCCACTCTGTCATTGTTCCCAGGATCTATTCACAGCTCCGGCTTTGTGCGTTTTCACATGGAGGGGAAAAAAGGGAAAGCTTTTATCGGAAGGCGACAAAATTTTGGTTGAGAAAACGTTGTTCTGCCATGCATGTGTGTGTTGTTGTTTTGGTGTGGTTATAATCAGCTTCAGACTGGAAGAATAGGATTTAGAGCTGCGGGACAGATGGTGTCGTTTGGTGGCAATTAGTTCTTTTAATCCACTTACAAAAGGGCGACAAGAGCAGTAATCAAGACGACCGGCTGACTCCCACCGGCACACACACCTATTGTCCTTTAAGTGTCTCAGACGTGTGTGTCCTGTTTGTCTGTTAAACACAGCCTCCTTTAGGAAGGTTATTTATAGCGCAAATCAAAAATCGCCCTCTGCTCTTCAAGTGTAGGGCTGCCACTGACCCGGCCAGGCAGTTGCCAAGGCAACAGATATAGTGTGTCATGACAGCGCGTGGTTGCTAGGTGTGCGCTTGAAGCTCGGCTAACAGAGGTGGCTCAATAATTGATAGAGTGGCCATGTGTTTGTGTCCCTCGAGGACCTTTGGCATTTGGTAACACTCACGTCGCTGCCAAATAAACACCGGAGGCTGATTGGATTTCACCGAAACGTTCGCAGTTTTTCTAAACATTAATATGATCGTATCTCATTGTAGAGTCTCCGCTACCATATGGTGCGACTGTGTATCAGTAGCAGCAGGTTTAACGTTGAATGAAGACACTGGCACAATGAGCGGCGGAGTTAAATGTAGCATGTGATCTGTGTGTGTGTGTGTGTGTCTGGTTGTTAAGTGTTAGTGAGCTGGAGTGTGGTGACGCCTGCCGCGTGGAACAACTCAGCATCACTCTCACTATCTGTCTGTTTGGAAACACATGCCCGATATCACCATCTTTATGTCAGTCACTGCTCCTTACCGTTATATAGATATATGAAGTATTTATATATTGCCAAGTTCTTATAGTCTGTTCAATTCTTTGGATTTTTTGGGGGAATTTTAGATTTTTTTCTATAAAACAAACACACACAGTAAATATTGTGCACATTATATTATAGCTGCAGTAATGAATCGATGAGCCACAACTGTTCTGAAGATTGATCAACAGTTAAAGTCCATCTCCTCAGATTTTGGGACTGGCTGCTTTTCCTTGTCTTAAATGATAGTGAGTTGATGTTTGTCATGTAGAGACCAAAAAAACAACTTGAAGACATCATCCTGGGAACTATGGTGGATGTTTTTTTCATTTTTATTCTAATATATAATAAACTAAGAATTGAGAAATTCTGCAGATTAATCAAAAATGAAAATATTAGTTGGTTGCAGACACCATATATAACTTCTTGATCAATTTGACAACGCATGCACGGCATCAGCAAATACAAACAAGTAACAAGTGGCAAATATGCACAACACCGGTTGTTGATGTGATGGGGTAATGTGAAAATAAACTATATGTTTTGAGTTCACACGTCATCAAATTCAGAGCCACATCTCACTCATAGTTCAGGTTATCTAAGATCATCCTTCCAGATGTGTTAATGCCTGTGTTTTGTTTCTTTTAGTGTCCACAGTGTGACAAATCCTTCATGAATTCCTCCTTTCTGCAGAATCACATGCAGCGCCGCCACCCTGACGAGTATGACAACCGTAAGTCAACCATTCGTAGTCCAGTTCTCTGAGCAGTTTAGAGGTACATGATCACACATAGACTAAAGGAAGGAGTCAGATAGATTAATTACTTGTTGCATAATTTTTCTTGGTTTCCTTCCCTTCAGAGTTGCGTTCAGACAGTGAGAAGAAATCTCAGATTGAAAGTCTCAAATTGGAGATCAACAGCCTGAAGGCGCAGATTGTTCAGCAGCAGCAGGACCTGCAAGCCAAAGCAGCTCAGGTAGGAGACGGAGGCTGAAATCTATCAGCAGAAATGTCAAACTTTGAGGATTTGATGTTAGTTACGTCTGTGCCTTTGACTGAGCTCTTTTCATTTCTGTTGGGATTGCAGGAAAAAGAGCAGCAGTCCATCCACAAAGACCTGCTGAGAGAAATGGACCGCTTCAAAGCGGAGGAGATGGCACGCATGGACAGAAAGATAGAAGATAGCAGGGATGGCATCCGCAGGGAGATGGAATTTCTTTACACCCGGAACATTCAAGCTCTCAATGTACGAAAAGGATACTAGCTCTTTATTTGAGTTTATTTCCATCACCGTTTTTTTTATTATTTGACATATTCTCGTTCATAGGAAGCAAACCAGAATCAAACAGCCAAGCATGAGAAATCAGTCAGCCCCGTTCAGTCGCAGCCTGAGAGAGACGTGGACAACTACAAAGAGATGCAGATCCAAGCCATCCAAAAGCTGGAACACCAAATGAAGAAACAGGTCAGTGCAGAGGAGAGATGTTGTTTGAAGACCTACACGTGAAAGAAGTTATTTCAAGTCCAGAAATCTTCTCTTCTAGGATAAAAAGTGGGAAGGCCAGGCTGCAGGAGATAAAGGCTCAACACGAGTCCGAAAAGAATCAGGTATGGTCGCGACAGTATTTGAAAAAGCTTTTTGTTAGAAATCATCCAGCCGGGTAACTCATCCGCGTTTCCTGTCGCCTTCAAGCTGCTGAACGAGCTGAGCAGAATGCAGTCGTCCGTGTCCGACCAGCAGGAGCGCAGCCAGCGGCTGCAGCAGGAGATGGGAAGGAGGCTGCAGGAGAAGGAGCAAACCATCAAGGCTCAGAAGGAGCAGGTTAACACTGATTCTCACACACACACACACACACAGCACACACCAAGCGCGATTATGGCAAGAGGAAGCGAGGCGGAGGGTCAGCCCTTGTTCAGGATATCCTGTATTTGCTGCATGGGCTCTGATTGTGTTGTATTGAGACATAATGCTACTGTATACTGTATGTACAAAAAAAGGCCTCAGACCAATACAGCCACTGACAGCAGGAAAACAGACAAACTAATAGGTTGCCAGAGTAACGAATAATTGTCTCCGGCTCCCGTAGCCGCGGTGACAAGGAATGTCTATCCAGGCTGGAGTTATCTGTCCACTTGCTCACAGTCTGGTGTGTGAACCGAGGTCGCCACTTGAACGTTTCAACGTGACGCAGTCGGAAATGTTGCGTGAGCCTTGGCAGCAACTTAATACAGCTCTGATACGGCTGACAGACGAGGTGAAATTACAAAGGATCTGGATCGTTTGATGTACGCTGGTAATCTGAATCTACGGCAGGAATGGCAGACCCTGTCACCACCAATGAAAGCCACTATAGGGAGAGTTAATTACAGAGTGCATACACGACACACTGGGGGTTAATAAGCAGGAAATCATGAGGTTTAACATTATCTTCTATTTTTTCACGTACAGATCAGGAATATTTCTTCAAATCCACCCACCAAAGTCGTGGAAGTACCAGGTACTCATCATATATGTTTATGTTTTCATCAGCAAAGTGTTTCACTGAAGGAAAACAACATCCACGATCCTAACGCCCTCATCGCATTCTCTGTTTTTCAGTCATCGTCAGCTGCGCCGGCCCCAGAGCCCAAAGCAAAGAGAGTTGTACTCGGTGAGTTCGTAGAAGTTGAGCCGCCCCAGAGAGGCTGAGCACGTGCTTCTGTGCATGAGGGGTTTACATTGCTGTTCCAGAGGGCTTTATAAAACAGTGCTGTCACCACCACCTCCTTCTCCTACACCTTTTTAACACACATTTTATTTGACGACCCCCGCCCCCCGCTGACCTTTCACCTCCCTGTGCTGTCCAATTAGAGGAGCCCGTGTGTGCTCTTAAGCTGGATCCTATACAGGAGCTGTCAGAAGAGGAGAGAGGTAAAATAGACCCAACAGAGCCGCTCGCTCGACTGCATGCCGTCTGCATGGATGCATCAGTCTGTCGTGAGCAGCCTTCTCTTTAAGTGTGTCAAGACTGAATCACCTTCACACAGACGTGAAAGGCATGATCTTAGAAACACGTGGTCTGTGATATTCTGTGACGTCCCTCCATCATCTTGTCGCCTTGTTTGTGGCAAATAAACCTCTAGACGTCCTCCTCTTCTGTCCGCCCCGCCACAGTCCATCCGTCCATCTATCTGACTGAAGCGTTGGCATGGAGCTTGCTGTGAAATTTGGCAACCGCATGCTCTGTCATGACTCTGTCGCCGGAGCCCCGGTTTGTCCATGAACGGCGGATTAAGTGAGACTTCTTTCGCAGACTCGAGCAGCTTCTCTGAGAGGAAGCCGGCGGTGGAGAAGAAGCCTGAGCCCGCGCCAGAGAGGAAGACGAGGGTGACGCCCAGCGTGCTGAGAAGGAACAACAGCATCAAGAAAGACATGCGGCCAGATATCGAGCAAGCTGTCATGATGAAGCTGGAGAACCTCGGAGTCAAGCCGGTAAGCTCACAGAGAGCAGTCTTAAATGTTCTTGTACTCAAACAGTTTTCCTTAAACCTCCTTCTCCCGCTCCTCAGGATCAGAGCGGCCTGAAGAACAAAGAGTTCACCTCCATCCTGGCCAAGGTGCACTCAAACCGGGAGAGCTTCGCGAGGGGGAAGCCTGACTACTGGCGCCAGCGGGAGGAGATAGCCAGCACCGTGGATCAGAAGCTGGGTGGCGAGAGGAGAGGCAGTGACCCCGTTCCTGAATCACAGGCCAGATCCAGACAATCTGTTCAAGGTGAGTCAGCAGAAGGCCGAAGCAAACCGGAGCTGTGACACGCCGTCAGTGAGACTGCTAACTTTTCTATTATCTGTGTTTGTCTGCGCAGTGTTGCAGATACGCCCTCGATCCAGCAGCCTGCCCTCAAGAGCGACCCAGGTGACGTCTGCAGTCAGACAGCCTAAGA
The DNA here is from genome assembly GCA_004119915.2 of Collichthys lucidus. Taxonomy (NCBI): domain Eukaryota; kingdom Metazoa; phylum Chordata; class Actinopteri; family Sciaenidae; genus Collichthys; species Collichthys lucidus. The sequence goes on from CM014078.1 coordinate 26,283,883, forward strand.
CTCCGCAGCCAGCACCGAGGACCAAGACCACCACCCAACCCAAGACGTCCACACCCAGCAGCAAGAGCGCTCTGAGGAATTCCACACCCAGGTAAATACTAGTAATATATTTGTATGTATTGTTTATTTGTGCTGGATGGTGAGATAAAAAACTGTCTGTGATTCTCAGGACCCCCCCGTTCAGTTCAGATGAAGAATCTGAATCAGACGACAGCGACATGGAGGAGGAGCAGCCCCAAAAACACCAGAGAGGCAAATCACCGCCGTCCAGACCCAGCCAGGCCACCCCGGTCCAAATCAAAGCGAGCAAAGCCAGTCCAGTCCAGGCCAGGCATGCTCTAACCAAGCAGTCGTTCTCCTTCAACTCGCAGCAGGCCAGGGGGTCAGCGGGCGGCGTGACCAAGACGACGGTCACAAAGATGGAGAGCAAGGAAGAGGAGGACGACTGGTCGGATGTCAGCGAGCTGCAGGAGATCGACCCGAAACAACTGCAGAGCCACAAAGACCAGAACGGCAACGTGGAGAAGAGAAACTTCGGGAAAGGTAAATCCTAACTGCCAGGTCATGATATAGATTCTTTAGATAATAATAAAAAAGGTGTGTTTTCTATGTTTGATTAGTAAATATAAAAAATGGATTCACCTTCAGACTTTTTGAACTGTTTGTTCATCCATCTCAGCTGAGTCCAGGTTTTCTGTTATGTTTGGATCCTGGAAGGAAATAAAACCTCTGGTAAAGACACAGGGGGAGACGTTCTTCTTATCTGTCTCATATTTCAATGTGGCCGACCACATTCCTGATCTTCTTTGTGCAGCTGCAGTGTCTGAATTTGGCGAAAGCTCAGCTGTTATTTACTTAAATGCATGTGGAGTGTGTCAGGTTCGGAAGGAAATGAACAAGAAGCTACACCTGCAGCTACAGTCCATATTTCTATAATGCCAGTGTATGAAATTTGTTGTTATTGTGTTGCTTAATTAGAGTTTTGAGTCTATAGGAATCTAAACAATCATCAGAAACTAGTCTTTGTTCCATTATTTATGAATGTTATTGTAAATAATCCGTATGAATGTGTTTGTGTCGTTCCAGAGAACAAAATCAACGACCTGGCCAGAAAAATGGAGCAACAGTTTGCAGGGAGAGCAGCAAAGAAACCAGCAGGGGGCGTCAGCATCTTACCGGAGAGGAAGGACGAGGTTCAGGAGCTCACGGTGAGACTCGCTCTGCGATGGAGCTCAGGCGGAAGCTGTGTTTGTGTTGTTGGCTCATTTTCTGATTTTAAAAATCAGTGTTGGCCTTGAGTAATGTGTGTGTGTGTGTGTGTGGTGACAGTACACAGATCTGGAGGAGAGCAGTGAGTGGATGGTCTCCTCCTTAGAGGACAGACTGGAAATGTCCAAACAAGCTCAGGGCTCTGGACCAATGAGGAAGAGTCAGGACTCCAGCACCAGCGTCTGGGGAACCTCCACAGGAAAGGGTCCCAAATCAGGTGAGTTATTTTGTGGTGGTGGGTGGTCTCAGGTGTGTTTTTAGACATCCTAACTGTAAAATAAACCCAGCTGTGTCGTTGACCAGCAGGTCTGACCGAGGCTGGAACAGGAAGCACCCTGAAGAGCAGCCTGTGCTCCCTCAGCGACATCAGCGACTCCGAGGACATTAGCAATAAGCATTACAGCTGATCAGGTGACGTAGGTCTACGCCAAGCACAGACACATAGACCTCAGGCGACTCCTCTGACACCTCCTCTACGCCACATAGCCATATCTTAACCCAGAGAGAGCAATACTTCCCTCAGAATCTAATAAACATGTCAGACATGACGAGAGCTCAGCAGTCTCACCTCGCGCTTCGTGCCAATTCCTTTGCTTGCCTTAGACCTCTTCAGTGTTTTAGGCTCTGTTTGCGTATCCAGTAGGGATGTAACGATACATCGTGACACGATTAAAATCGGTACAAATGCGTGACGACTCGCATCGGTTGACGGAAAAAATGAATCGCGATTCTTGGCAAATGCGAGAGAAGTAGGATATGTTCTTTTTCGTCTTTTTTTAAATTAGAAATAAGTTACGTCGTGGCTGCAGCTTCCACTGCCGCATCTGCCTTTCTGTGTCTCACACACACACACACACATGCGCAGTAGTGGTAATTGGCGTCAGGCCTGACTATACCGTAAATGATACCATAACACAAACCCTCCAGGAATTCACGATGTTGCGATTTGCAACTTCAACGCAACTTCAGTGAATCCCCGTGAATTTAGGGTGGTGTTGCAATTTTAACCAATCACCGCAACTTCTCCGCAACTTTCGCGCAGTCTGCACGGGGGATTAAACTCGGGTCAGGCGGCCTCACGGTGCGGGAGGATCCCCTCGTGGAATCTCTTCCCGGCGCTGGCTGGCCCCCGCCGGCCGGTGCGCCGCGACCGGCTCTGCGTTTACAGCGCCCGGACCTCGCCGTTTCCCGGGGCCGTGGACTCTCATCAAAGGGTTAACTGAGCTATCATCTTAATTGTTTTTATTTTCAGTTAGCTCATACTTCAAGCTGAAAGGTAATGGTCAGATCAGCTGCTTGCTGGCAGTCCTAATAAGTACACAAACTGTTTGAGAGTTTCTGTAAAGAGAGATTCTTTTTCCTACAAATAAAAAGATAATTTTATTTGGTCAGAATTTGTCTGTAGCTCATTTTCATTTTAAAAAAATCGTGAAAAAATCGTATCGTGAACAAAAAATCGTGACTCGAATCAAGTCGTGAGTTGAGTGTATCGTTACATCCCTAGTATCCAGTGAAATATAATCCAGTCTGAATGAGATACTGTATGTAGCACATGTAAAGCTTTGTACATCAAATTTTATAATTCCTTCATGAGATGTGATTTTGTAAAGATAAATATTTATACTCGCAATAAAAGATTTCTTTGTGGATTACGAAAAATGTCAACCAAGTTTGTCACGTGATGTTTTCACATTTTGGTTTATTATTAAGATGATTTGAATTTTCAGCCACACAAAACGTCATAAAGTTATCAACAGTGTGCAGACCTATGTGATGTAAAAAGACGATAAAGATTCAGTTTCAGAAGAATAAAGGTCTGTTTGAACGGTCATTCCTAAGTTCAGCACTGAATGAGAACATGTTTGGCATTTTAATATAAGAAGTAAAACATATTTCACATTTAAATTCTGAAATAGCCGATATGCACACATGACAAAAAAAAAGTCCAAAAATGTAACAAAACTTTTTTTAACTAAAAAAAAATAATTTACAAACTTAGTTGTTTCAATATTTCAATATTAAAAACAGATCATATGACTTTTTTTCTGTGTTTTTTGCTTCCTTATACTGCATATCTGCATATCAGAGGAATATTTACTTATATTATTTACTGCGCTACTTTGATCACATGTTCTGTAACTGCAGCTGTTAAATTAGTTCATAAAAGGTGACGCATTCTTATAGATGAAACTGAGTTTAATATGAGCTGAACCACAATCATCTACAATATGAAACATATGAATACATAAATGATCTAGAAATATCAAAGTTAGATGCTGATGAACATTTCTCTATTAAAAGTACCTTTTCTACTTCCTTATAGTGTTCGTACTTTTACTGTGAATTGAGGATTTTTATTCGGTTTATCCTAAAACAGTTTGAATATTCTTCATCGCCTCTAAACTGTGACTCAATAATTATTAGTATCTGTCATGAGTCATGCTGTGTGTCACTGCTGAAGTGACACTTCCTGTGCTGCCACATTGACACTATTAATAAAAATTATATCACTCCGCATCACATGAGCAATAATAACACGCGTCATCCTCCTGTATAATGCAGGGTTCCCACGGGTGCTTGAATTCCTTGAAAATGCTTGAATTTCAATTCAGTGTTTTCAAGGTTGTGAAAACGCTTGAATTTTTTGTGAAGTGCTTGAAAATGCTTGAAATTTGTGCGATGTCTATCTCAATAAACCAAGAGAAAACAAAAATGTTTCCTAAGCGGCTACGCGCTTGATCCGATGCCTTTACATGCAGAACTCAGTTATCATACTCGCTTGGTGTTCTGCCGAGAAATAACAGTAGACTACTATCCACACCTGTTGGTCACTGTTATTGCGCTATGGTAGTTACACAATACACCGCTCACAAGCTGAGAATACAAGCCAATTCACAATTAGTTAAAAATCAAAACAGTCAATCTACCACCATATGAAATAATGCTAATTAGACCCATATTATTATGCCATACAGTGGCACCACTGCGCTTCCCATGACCATCATGGCAAACACAACTAGTAGGCTACCTATTTAAAGGTGCTGGAAAAATGGAAAAATTGTGCTTGAAGGTGCTTGAAAAGTGCTTGAATTTGTTCATGAAAAATGTGTGGGAACCCTGATAATGGCGTCGGTTATTACGCCCTTGTTTCTCTGCCGGAAGCGGACAGGTAAGTGATGGCTGGTTTATTTTCACACACCAGGTAAGTTCTCCTCTGTTTATTTCAGATATTTAAATCTAGTTTATGATCTCGATGATGGTCACGTGACTCATAGATCCTAAACATGTGAAACAACATGGGTGTTTGTTTGATTGTCTGATGTTGGCGCCATCTTCTGGTGGCTCTGAAGTAGATCAGGTGCAGAGAACACACGAACATCTCTACATGGATGAAAGAAAACAAAGGAGCTGTTACAAAAAGAAACTCCATAAGGAATCTGAATTGATTTTATTCATCGATTCTATAAATGAAAGCATTGAAGACGTTTCATACAAACAAACTTGGTTAAATCACATACAGGTGGTTTAACACGACTGTATGTTTTATAAACATACTTTATATTTTAAAGGGATTGAGAGTGCGTCTGTCAGAGATTAACAGATTGACTGGATTGTGTTTGTCTCAAAGAACAAGAATTGTTGGGAACAGTTGGACATTTCATTAAAATCTAGATGAACTGTCGGGTTGTTGAAAAGATTTAAAGTACGTTGTATCTTTAAAAAATGAAGCTAAATAGTACAGCCTCTTGATTCTAAAAGGTTTATTGTTGTAATGTTACATTTTGTCAGATTTCTTCTGTATCCCCCGTGTATAGACATGATTCACACAATAGATATTGAAAAGGTGGTTATCCAGGTGGTTGTCCATCCCTAATGGAGGCAAGATGAGAACTTCGAAAGAACTCGACAAGAGTCGTGAACCATATTTTAATTAACAGATTTGTAAACAAGTTTTATAATGCTGCAATGTTTCCTTCTCGTCTCAACGTCTCCTTTAAAGTCACTTTCTTCAGTCAGAGTTTGTCTCAGACAAAAGTGTCCCTGCTGAAGGTACGTCCGGTCCTCGCTGTCGTTCTCGTTGCTCGGCTCTTCCTGCCTTCATAAAACAGCGGCGGTCCCAGAGTGACTCGGGACGTCGTGCCCGGCAGCATGTAAGTCCGTCTGGTCCGGGCGCTGGCATAAGTGGCAGGCCTGCGTGGTCCTTTTGGAGAACTGCCGACATAGATTGGAAAATGATTCATCTGTTGATATGCTCCACAATACATAAATCTAGATATTAAAGTCAACTGTAACGTAGAAGGTTTTCTGTTTACCTTGATGGTAGGCCTTCTTTTCCAGAGAAGAACGTCAGCACCGTCCCTCCTGAGAGGAGAAGGATGGAAGCCTCCCCAACCAATGAACACTGCAGCTCCAAGCTCGAATCTGAGCAGCAAACATTGAGGTACATCAACACTTTGTTTTACATGGAACTTATAAAAAAAATAATATCACTGCTTCAAAAGTACTCACTTCTGTGCTCTGAAATTTGGATCCAGGAATTCTGCGATGACTTTACTGGCCCACCATGTGTACGTGATCATACCACAGAATCCTAACAGGGCATAGGCCTCACTGTGAACATGCATGACATTCACACAAAGGTAACACACACAACAAATGCTTTACCTGACACCAGGTAGGTTATACCGCCTGCAAAGGTCACCCTTGCGTTGGCGATCTCAGATCCACCTATTTTGGTGCACTTCATCCCTATGAGTGTGAGGACGCCTCCGAAGAAGCCGGTGATGACGGCACAGACGGCGAGCGCTCGGCAGGCGTGTAGGTATGCTGAAAGAGACACACACACACAGGAAACGTGGTTAAAAGCTTCAGAGCTTTTCAAAATAAATGAGCAAAATCATGTACGTTGAATGTATCATTAGAGCATTTGAAAGCACTTTACCCTAAAGGAGTCTGAGTTTCTATGAATGAACCATTTTTCCTCTCACTACAAAACTTTTGACTGGATCCACATGAATTAAGGGACATGACTAAGGGGGAAGAAGTAGTTTTGTTTTTTTTCCCACTAAGCTGTTGGTGGTCTTTCTTTTGATATTTGTCTAAGCGCTCTTTATAGTTTGCCGGGAAGAAACGTCTTCAACATGAAGCATTATGTAAGCGTTTTGAGGGACCGTCAGACATCTAATGTCTTACATATCAGGCAAATTTATATATTCCAATGAAGTGGTGGGTGGAAAATATTCATCGGTAGCCACAAAGCTGTAATAACTGTTTACATAGCAGACTGTAATATTCAACATTTAGTTATGTTTTCCGTAAATATATTAATATCGAATATTGGTGGTTAGAACCTCTTGTTTTCTTTTTCTCTTGAAAATATCTGTGACTTTCTTTTTTTATTTTTAAAATAAAATGTAAATATACGATTCCGCTCACCTCCCCCCTGTAATAATTTTCATACACTCCCTAAATCTCCTACTGAGAATTACAGCATAAACCTTAATAATACATAAAAAAACTGTAGATTGTATATCTTTTCAGAGTGTCCTACCAGGCAGGGCCAGCATGGAGGGGTAATACTTGCAGTCGGACACCCCCGTGGTGTCTGAGATACAGTCCATCCACAGGTTGGAGTAGTAGTTGGAGGTGGTGAGCACGATGCTTCCCACCTCAGAGAAAGTCCAGTACTCCGTGGGGAGAGTTGAACACACCAGGATCCAGCCGCACAGGCAGGACACAAAGCAGCCGATCTCTAATGTACATCACCACCGTCCTGTACTTCATGGTGAGCGCTGTCCCCTCAAGACAAAACTATCAGGATGTGTTAAAGCTCACAGAATAAAGTCAAAGTTTGAACGACTTGTCAGTGTGAGAAAGTGGACTGAGCTCTCCCTCTGTGTCACACCAGCACTGTGTTTGGATGATGATCTTATCTTTGACATGGTTTTGCCCAGTAAGCATCCGTCATGTTCCCAGCACCTGAACTGGTGGAGCTGATTGCGTCAAGCTTTAGTTATTTTCAGACCTCAAGTGTAGAAAGTACTAAAGTGTAGTAGTTTTTTTAGATATTTTATTTCTTTTCTTCAGACTAATTTCTTCTCCCTTGTATATGAGCTGCTATAACCAGTGAATTTCCCCGGTGTGGTGTAATTAAAGTCTATCTTATCCTAAACTTATTTGCGATTTGAGAGAGGTACCACTGTGTAAAAAGTACTGTCAACACCGACCACCGTCCGTTAATCATATTTTATAATTGGGATCACTTTCTGTCTTTCACCTGTCATATGTCATGAAGTATCAAGCTGATAAAACAATATTTAAAGATGCCCCTGTGCCTCCAGAACAACATAAAAACAAGCATATCATACCGCATAAAATAATGACAGAGGATGGATGAAAAAGTCACACACCTAATTATTTGGCACATATATGGAGTTTGCATTTAAATTACAGACGATTACACTGTTGCTATTTACGCACATTATCCTTAAATCTGACTTTTTTTTAGGCTGAATAAATTATGATGATGAATTTTTGTAAAGATAAAAAAGAAAATATAACTAAATCATAAAAATGTATAGCATTTATTGGACTTTTGTTTTCGCTAGATGAATTTAAACCTATGACCTCAGCGTGATTTTTTCTGTATGTGTCATCCTGATCATGGACAAATAAACTAAAAATCTTCAGTGTCACACAGTCACAACAGAAGCCGTCTCGTAGGTGAAGATGTTTCTGGAGTCATTCGACGCGTTCGACGGTGCACAAATGAGTTTATGTCCTCTTAAAACTTCTTTCTCGTCTCCTCTTTCACAGATGAAGGGAACCATGGGAGGTCTGCTGCAGAGAGAGCGTTGTAGTTTTATCACACTGCTGGTTTCAAATCTGCATATATAGCAGCAGGGTGAAAATGACCTAGTTAAATATGCTAACAAACCTTTTTGGGTGGTTAACTCTGCATGCAGTTGCAGGAGAGTAAAATGAGGAAACGTGCCCACCAGGCCGAGGTACAGGGGTGGTCCAATTTCATAGCTGAGGAGAGAACACTTAAAATCAGTCACTGTCTTGTGTTTAGTCACGTGTACGTACTAATGAAGGTTATTCCGAAGCCATGCATTACCTCAGTTTTGATGGATCTGCTTTGCTGTGTAAAAAAAGCTGCAGCCACTCTGTTTATGTACAAACAGTAAGCAGCCAGGTCTGACACGCCTGCATCAGGGACATGGGGGGGAAAAAACAAGATGAACCAGTAGGTAGATGTTCTGCTTTCACAGCAGCTAAAGGCAAACACACTCACAGATGCAAAGCAGACTCTGTTCCTAACATCCTGTCGTTACTCCTCCGGTCTCCACCGATGTTTGTGCACTCGAGTCCGAAAAATGTGAGCACTGTGCCAATCAGGCCGAGGCACAGGCCGATCACCAGCAGCCCCCTGACCGCATGCATGCATGCTGAGAGTAGACAAACACGCATCTGGGTCATTTATTCGTGGTTAAAATGATTGATGACTGACTTCTGTTTTGCATCGTGTGAGAACTGCACCCACATTTGACCGTCCACATCAACCTGAAGTCTACACAGTTCACCACAGCAGTGGAGTCTTCATAGGCAGTCTTTCCACAGATCAGGACCAGTACCAAGCTGTCACCACGACAGAGGAGCCCCCTTGACCCCCCAGCTGAGCCACTCTCATTAGAGAGAAAATACATAAAACTGCTTAAAAATTAGCCTTTATTTGAAGAGTAGGTAGCAACCACAACGGAAAGGCTACATATTCCGCACCCTAAAAGCAGTTCTGCTTATATCTCCCGAACATAGATGAGTATGGTGTCGTTCTTCTCGTCTAAATCTCCCCAAGAATGCAGTTGAACTTCTTCTTCTGGCCCTTTTAAGCCCAAACCCAAAAGTGGACTTTGAGCGATTATCCAGGTCAACTCTTTCTCCATACAATTTGCAAAGCTAAAATGTCTCAGATGCTTTTTATTTTTTATTTGCTTACCTCCAGTGGTCCATAGCGAGGGTGCAGCCCACAAAGAGCCAGCCCAGTACACAGAGCAGCAGGCCCAGGATCTGAGCCACTCTCCTCCACATCCCTTCAGTCTGGTTAATAGAAAAGCCTTCACTAACGAACTCCTGTGTTCTCAGTGTGTGTCTACAGGTCTGCTTTGGTACAGTTAATGAGCAGCTAATGAGTGAGAAACAGCTGGAAACGCAGAGCCGGTGACCGAGATGTGAAAGTCTTTAATGCTTTCCTACCTTGTAAAGGAAATAGTCCACAGTAATTATAAAAAATCATGAAGAGTTTTTCTTCACATTAAAGCTGCAGTTTCAGTCCTCTCACAGCAGATGCTCGTGTATTTGAGGGAATGTTTGAATAACAGCAAAGCAGACACTGTTTACTGTCAACCTGAATAGCCAGGTGGAGTTTTATTTGTTGTCTAAGAGGCTTACAAAAAAATTGGACGTGTGCCTCGGTTATGTTTTATATTGAATGAATATACATTGTGTCTAGTGAAAGTGCTAATTTTGACACATTCCAGAACAGCAAGAACTGTACACAGATCACATTTTTATTGATACAAAACACATATGACTGAATTAGATTCGAGCACATGATTGAGAAATTGAATAAAAGTATCAGATCATCAGTCCGTCACATTTATTAACACTTGTCCTGTCACATAATGATCTCACATTCGTTCAAATGTACGAGTTTTTGGCGAACGGTCTACCTCTCACTCCTCGAACTGCCCGACAACGACGACACTGTTCGGCTGCTGCTGCTGCTTCTCGACCCAGACAAAGTTGATACGCTTGACCTCGAAGAGTGTCCAGACTCTGACCCAGACCCCAACCCTGACCTCGAGGCTGATCTTGACCCCTCAGACCCCACAGATCTGGCGGTTCGGCCAGTCTTGGATGACCGTCCTGACTTGGACGTGCGACCAGATCTGTTTGAGCGCTCTGATCTTGAGGAAATGCCAGACACGTCTGAGCCAGACTTTGACGACAGCTCGGAAATTGAAGACAGTCTGGTCTTGGAGGTGATCTCGGACACTGTGGATAGAGCTGTGGTGGACTTGGTTTTCTCGGGATCTTGTAGTTGCTGGACATTGATTACTCTGTAGAGAAAGACGCATTATTATCACTTAAAAAGCAAGCAGAAATTGTTACATGTGAACAGTTGTTCTTCCCATAAATGTTTTAAGATCGTCTAAATTTGTGGGTTCCATAGAGTAACTAGAAACTTCTGCCAATCGATCCACTAACTTCCAGTTATCCTTCCGCTAACGTGAATGGGGATAAAATTATTTAACCGTCCAGCTCTTAGGTAGATAGATCAAACTGTCATAGTGAAACAAGATTCTGACGCTAAAAAAAAAAAGTTTTATTTTTCATTGTTTTTTGGGGGAATTAACCAATTTAGCATGCTAGCATGCTAAGCTAATATAGCAAAGATGGTACGAACGTTAGTGTTGTCATGGTAGCACAGTCGTCCCTCGCTATAACGCGATTCACTTTTCGCGGACTCGCTGTTTCGTGGATTTTTTTCAGTGTAATTTTGCTTGCTTTTTTTTTTACAGCGTACTGTACAGTATGAACGCGCATTGTGTTCTGCGTCCTGATTGGCTAAGGGAGAACTGCACATGTGTTCTGCGTCCTGATTGGCTAAGGGAGAACTGCACATGTGTTCTGCGTCCTGATTGGCTAAGGGAGAACTGCACATGTGTTCTGCGTCCTGATTAACTAAGGGAGTACTGTACAAAATGCGTGTAAAAAGGTGTATAGAAGTGTGTGGTTAGCGGTTTTACGGCCCTAAAACATGTATAATAATTGTAAAACTTACTTCGCGGATTTCGTTTATTGCGGGTTATTTTTAGAACGTATCCCTGCGATAAACGAGGGACCACTGTATAGGTCATACGTGTGAACTTTAGTAATCCTGGTTGGTGGATTACTGTTTCCGCAGTTTGTGATCTTCATGCTAAGCTGTCGTCAAGAAAACAAATAAACACATTTTCCAATTTGGTTTAATTTAGATGCCATGTTGACCGGCAACCTCGATGAGGTCAAGTTGTTGATGAAACCAGACACGCGACAAGATCAGTAACTTCTCTGTTGTGTTACTGTATGTAACTAACGTCTCATTACCAGGTTAGCTTTGTGCAGGATGTCTCAAAAACTGAGCTGTGAACGCCTTCTAGTGTTGACATTGATCCACAGCATGCAGTTCTTTCTTTCCTCATGCAAAACACCAGGGTCTGTTTACACCAGTGGCTTCTGGGTTTTATTACATGGTCAGAGGGAGTGTACCCACAGTGAACATCTGCACACCGCTCAGTACTAACAGAACCTTGTGCATTTTGGATAATGGGTCGCTCCACTTGAGCACACGGGACGTTGGTATTTATAGAGGAAGTGGGGAGCGGAGTTATTTCTTGTATGTTACAACGACGACAACAACATGTGTCTGTACTCACACCTCCTGTGGTCCACAGAGGGGTGTACACACCGACCACAGATGGAAGAAACCACCAGCCGAATGAAAGGCTGAGCCGACCCAGCCGAGGAACAGCGGCGTACCGAGGTCATACCTGGTGGTTTTAAAGCAGAGAGACCGTGAGAGCAATATTTAAAGATTTATGATGAATCAAAGTCATTCTTCAGGTTAAGTAGTTACATTAAAGCCTGTTAACTTACTTCAGTCCATCAAAGTCAGGGTTGAAGTATTCTACCGAGACATACTGTGCATAGACGGCATAACCACTTGTGGACAGCACACCTGAAGAGAAATCATGTTGGTTTTAACAAGGTGTGGTTTAATGCATATGAAATAAACAAGTGATTATTATCGGTGCTTTCTAAAAGTCCTTTTTAGTATCAGGTTCATTTAGCTACAGCAAGCTCAAGACGTCAGAAAATTCAAATAAAACAAGAAGAAAAAAGAAGAAAAATGTCTATTTATCAGAGAGTACCCAATTTGGGGTGTGTTGGATGTATTGGAAGATGTAGATGTTATAACATATACAGAAAATATGCTAAAGAGGCATCCTGCTAATTGTAGGTATCAACAGAGAGCATAAGAAAGAAAGAATACGATCTCATACATGTTAATATTTTCCGACTTTCTCTGAGTTAAATGAAAACACTCTACTATGATCTTTTTTTAATCGTAAATGTAGTAAATATATATATGCAAAATACAGCTCAGGCATTAGTTTAGTTTGTTAATTTTGTAGGTGTTTGACAGAATACTATAATTAAAAGTTCAATCTAATAATGGACCAAGTCTGACTCAAAGATAACCTCTAGATCCATGCTGCTAGGTTTAAACAATTAAGGCAAGTGACCACTACGGGTAATCTTTCTCTACCTATAAACATTAGAAAAATACATTTTATGTTTTCCAAATTAATGTAGACAAAAATCTCCTTAACTAAATTATCAAAAAATATTTTCTGGGGCGGTCGGTAGCGTAGTGGGTTAAGCGGCCGCCCCGTGTGTAGAGGCTGTAGTCCTCGCTGCAGCTGGCCCCCGTTCGAATCTCGCATTGGACGGCCATTTACTGCGTGTCATTCCCCCTCTCTCTGCCCCCTGCTTCCTGTCTATCTTCAGCTGTCCTATCATTAAAAAAAAGCATAAAGGGCCAAAAAAATAATCTAAAAAAATATATATATATTTTTCTTATTATATTTTCTGTTTGTACGGTCAAAACTAACAAGGAATTATTAAATCGAGTCACCAAAAAATCTGTTGACAGCATTTACTGCATGTAGGCAACACATTCTTTTAAAACTGCACATTACCGCTGACTATGTGGCACCATCCGCCTGCGTAGATCTTCTTGTACTTTGATCGGTCTTTTCCCCCGATGAAGGTGCACTCCATACCCAGCAGACTGAGAACAAACCCCAGCATGCCCAGGGAAAGAGCGGACATCAGCAGGCCTCGCACTATCTGGATGGAGCCTGGAGTCACGCAGCAAGACAACAATGAGAGTCTAGATGTGAGTGGAGCTCAGAACTGAATAGTTAAGACACTTTGTTTCTTAGATCAAATGTGTTACCTACCCTCCACAGACCAGAGCACAGGGAAGTCGTAACAGTTGCTGACAGCAGTTGAGTCTGTAAAACAGGATCTCCACAGGCTGGACCAGTACCAGGCTACTTTGATCATGGAGGAACCCCCCATGCCCCCGATTGAGGTGATCTTCCAGCCCTCCATGGCCATGGTGCAGGCCACGAAGATCCAGCCCAGAACTGTCATCAGGAAACCCCAGATCTGGACCACACGAATCTTCATCTCGGGTCCGTGAGTTAATCTCTCGTCTCGCTTATATTTAAATATTACAATACACTTTTGAAGCTTTTCTGTTTTGTATCGTCTTCAGTCCTCTTTATACATCCTGAGCTGAACATCCAGATTCAAACAGATGTCAAAGTGGCCTCCTAGTCAGCTGCTCTCCGCAGAAAAACAAGAAGACAAGTGAATCACAGGTACAAATCGGAGGCTGTGCTGTTGTTTTCCAGGTATTGTTGCACATGTGGGTGAGAGACAACATTTACTCAGGTTCCCATGGGCCACAGTTGTACTGGACTGAGAGTGCTCACCTAAGCATTCATCTCAGATTACTACTCCATGCCCTCATCGGACTTTCCCGCATATGCGGGAAAACTTTAGAAAAGAAGGAAGATCTGTTTTAAGCTTCAGTCCATATTTTGTAATACACAGGTTTATTTAATGATTTCACTTTTTTTAAAAACAATGTTGTTAAATTATTCTGTAGTTTCTGGCCTATAAAAAAACAACAACAATAAATTGATAGTCAAATATCCTGAAAACTTACTGAAATTTGGAAATTAAAAGGAATATGCAGGGCTATTTCAGCAATTTTGCATTTCACTTTCATAAAATCTGGGGACTCACAACAGACAGATTATGCAAGAATTGTTTAAATTAAAGCAACAAAAGCCAAGATATCCTGACTTTAAGTCCCTAGTTTCAGGTTAGGCTCCAAAAACCCTGGATCCTACATTTCCCACAATACCAAGCTGTAGTGAGTTATGGAGCTGTGTATGACCGCCACCCACAACTCCATCCCTTCCTTTGATAGACAACAGCGTAGGTGATGAGGAGTGATTAACGAATTTTTAATTTTCTTTCCAGCTACTACAGGCTAACAGTGAAATAGGGTTTTTATATGATGGGTGGGCAGCTATCACATTTGACTTGATTGATTTATGTGTACACCCCAAGTTCAACTTTAGTCATCATAAATATGTGGGACATATAACAAAAGATAACTTCCTGTATAAAATTGGATAACAATTTGGATAACAATTAAATGATAAATCATTTGGACATATCAAATTCTTTATCCTTTAGATTTGACCATAGCTATAACAACATTAAATAAAACCATGTATATTTCTGCATTAATGACCCTTCATGTTACCTTAAATATTTAATACTATGACCTGAGCATCATTATGAATCTGGCCTCAGGCTATAAGCTGCTGGTTATTAGTCATTTCCCAAGACCTCACTGTGCCGTGGGTCTCATAATTACAGCAGAACGTCTTTGTTCTGTTCTAATTAGAGTTAAATCTGAGGTAATGAGAGTTAGGGGGGGTGATGAATGTTTGGCGGGGATGAAAGAGCTCCTCTTTGTTTCCAAGTCCTCTCGGCTTATGAAAAAGTTATTGGTAGTGGTAGGGAGATATTGGAAATGGTGGAGCTGCCGGGTGGCCTTAATTTGTTTGGTGAGGGTCGATTTAATTAGCTTTAATTAGCATGACGCTAAAAAAGTGAACAAAGGAATGCTTGTGTGAGCTCAGTAGACGAGTTTTTAAAAAAAGCTGCAACAACAGCCAAGAAAACCACAAATAACAAATGAGTGAAAGGTTTTTGCTCATGTGCGGTTTAAAAGTTCAAACTTTGTAAATACAAAAAGGACACAATTTTAACTGTCACAGCTTCCCCAGATCTAAATGATCTAAATGTGCACCAATGCTGCTCTCTGGTGGTGTGATTGCAGTAAAGGTGGAGGACATGGCCCAGCTCAGGTCAACTTTTATAAACCTTCCCACAAGACTTATTCCAGGACCTCATGTGGAGCACTTACACATTTTCATCTTTTTATTTAATCATTAGCAACAGTTCACACGCAAATTAGCATAACTTTGTGTGGCAAAGTACAGACATTCATGGTATCCATAGGATGAACCATTCCGAGTATTTGGTTCCCTGACTTTTACCTTTAGCACCACCAGCAGATCAAATTCTTCACTTTTCCATCTCAACGTCTACTTATTAACATATAATGTTGTACAGACATTCATGGTTCCCAGATTATGCATCCTAAAATGGCTGAACCTGACAAATCCTCTAGCACTCAGCACGTTGAGATGTATGGTTTTGAATGAAAGTATTTAGACAACTACCGGATGGACGACCATGAAAAGTCTCCTTGAAGATGTATTGTGATAACTCTGGAGAACCCTGTCAACCATTGCTAGATTTCAATGGACCCCAACTCCATTCCTGAAACAGATGACATTCCCATCAGCCCAACCTTTGTGTCTAGTGCCACATGGCTAATGTTAACATGCTAACACACTGAGTTTTTATAAGCAAAGATCAGAGAATAATCTGAAATATAAACACAACTGACTACCTGAGTAATCATCTGACCAATCCTTAGATTCCCCTCTAGGTTAGCTGTTAGGAGGGTATGGTAGGGTAGGATCCCCAGAAGATATATCAGAGACAATTTTTAAATAGTTAGATGGATCTGAAGCAGTGTAAAGAAATAAAAGCTTTTTAAAATCTACTCAGGGTTTTCTGCTACATATGAACACATTTCTGTCAAGAGAAAAGGCATTACAAACATTTAATCTAGAAAGAGTTTAATGGATTACGTTCACGGTTTTCACATCCCTATATGTAATGCAGACATTAGACAATACAATACCACCATTATACCCCAGGACACCTGACACTTGTTTACGGATGCGAGGCGCCGGAAAGCACAGGGCGACCGCTCTCTGCCAGCTGGTTCAAGTATCCAACCTCTGGGCCAAGAGGTTTTGCGTAACATAGCCTGGGGTGACTATTGATAATAATTCTCAGGTGGAGACGGATGGCTGATAGGAGGGAGAACCTCCGGTCAGGCCTCCAGCTCTGCATAGACATCTCTGGGGTCAGATGTGACTTGGTGACCCTTGGAGGTCAGGAAAATGACCCATCTTTCTGCTTTGAGAAATATGAACAGATGCAACTTTGAAGTGACAATATTCTTTATTTCCTTAAAGCAACGTGAGAAGATTAACTGCTTATAATGTGGAAATTGTAAATGTTGCCTTGTGTGGGAAAATTCATTTTTATAAACACCAGATAAAAAAACCCATCTAGTTCATGTAACATAAGTTCTATGAGTAAAGCTCACAAAAGGTTACTTTGATAAATGTGTGAGATCCTCTAGTTTTAATTAAAAGAAAAACCATTGCATCCTTTAAATTGAGGTCCAGTTGGCCTTTGACTCTAGAGTCATAACATAGATTTAATATGTGTCCAGTCTATGTGAGACAGGCATGAAAGGCGAGCTTGTTGAAGGTGACCGGAGAGTTGTGCCAAATCAAATTTCCTGCCCTAAAACAAAAACAAGCTTATCTTTAAAATTCGAACCATTGACAGAAATGTCCCCAAAAAGCAGCCATGTTTAAAGAGGAGTCTGACCACTTACAATAAATAAAATATGTAAACTAAACTGAATTCAACTAGACTGCCATTTCTTTCCATAGAGTCCAGGCGCAGAAGTTCTTCTCTGCTTTTTTACTGGTGAAATAGTTTAACCGTAAACTATCATGATAAATTTTTACAATCCAGTCATGTGACAACAAGATAGAGTCCGGTTTTACACGTAGGCGTTTCTTCCGAACTGTCTCGACGGCGCTCCCGGTTCCTTGTGGAGGCCGTTGGCTGTCTTGCTGTGGTTGTTGCGTGCCGTCACGAACGATGCAGCTCCACTGTACGAGTATTCAGCCCTGCGAAATGGAAAAATTAAAAAAATCATAGACACGCATTTTTAAAATGGTCACTGTAGATAATGTAGAAAACCTGCTAAGCAGTACAAGAACGTCTCACTGGTTCCAGTTATTTAATTTTCATTTTATCTTTATCTTCTCTCCTTCATACACATCTTGGTTTTCTTGCTGTATCCACAATACATAACAGGAATAACAGTCAACAGCCAAATTAGTGGTTCAATAAGTTCACCATCTTAGTTTAGCATGCCAGCAATGCTAATATTTTTTAGTTAGCGAATGCTGTTAGCATGGTTTTAAAAGTAGCTGTAGAATAAGGAATTGAATGAATGTGTTTTAATGTATGACAGCCATGATATAAACGTTTTGTCCTAAACCTCTTAGCTTTCTCGTTGCATACACAATATAAGAAGAATAAGAGTCTGCAACCATGCTAATGGGTCTGTGCTAAATGCTACATTGTGATGTTTAGTGAGCATGCATTTTTATCTTAGTTTAGCATGCCAGCAATGCTAATATTTTTTAGTTAGCGAATGCTGTTAGCAAGGTTTTAAAAGTAGCTGTGTTCAAGTAGAACAAAGAATTGAATGAATGTGTTTTAATGTACGACAGCCATGACAAATATGATAAAATTTTATCTTTATCTTCCCTTCTTCCTAAACCTCTTAGCTTTCGCGCTGCATACACAATATAAGAAGAGTCCGCAACCATGCTAATGGGTCTCTGAGTCCGTACTTGGGCAAAGCTAAATGCTAAATGCTACATTGTTATGTTTAGTAAGCATGCATTTTTATCTTAGTTTAGCATGTTAGCACAATAACCTTATGTAATTAGCACTAAACAATAAATGTCTTTTCAATGAATGCCTTGGTAGTAGCTGATATTTGGTAATTATACTTCTACGTTTTATCATTTAATGTTGTCCTGCGATCGTCACTTGTGATCACAGTGGACGTACAAAAATTACATCAGATCTCAAGTCCGGTGCATTCTAGACAACCAAGGCTTAATGTCTTTGCAATGAATGCATTGGTAGTTTTACAGATATTTGGTAATATTGGATCACCAAAGTTAGTCATACACTGAGTACAGTCAGTGTGTGTACAAAATTACATTACATTGCATTTAGCAGACGCTTTTATCCAAAGCGACTTACAGGGGCGGTCAAGGCAATCCATCAAATAGTTATTGAGATATTTCGGTCTGGACCAGCAATTGACATCCCTTGAGCAACACTGCTAGTGTGGCTAAAAACAGATATTGGTTTACATTTCATATGACAAATCACTGGAAACCATGTGTATCTTTACTGGCCTGGGATCAAATCTTTCTAAATATTTCTTTATATCTTAATAATCCGAGGATCTGCTAAGCAGGACTGACCGTTCCCAAAATGAAGGCCAAGGATGTCACTGAAAGAGAAGGTTGGCATTCTTCCCCTGATGCAACACTTCCCTATAGGTGCCCTCAGTCAAGGTGACTTTCACTTCAAAAAAAGGTCCTTACTACTCGACTGCAACAAAGGAAACATTCAGCCATCCTCAGCCACGTAACTAATCAAAATGACGATCATACAATTTGCCTTGTAGGTTCAGCAATTATGATGCTGACAGAGATTACTGGATGTTTTCGACTGTAACTGCTTTTCCATTGCAGTTAAAGTAATTATTTAAATTGCCTGATTGAGTTAGCGACTCAATGCAGTTTAGAGTCCGTCCAAATCAGATTTCCTCTAAGCCCTTGTTGCTGATGACAGACGCGGGATCACATTGTTAGCATCCAGCACGTCAGAAAAATCAAGCCACTCGCCTCATACTGAAGCCTTCAGACAAAGAGAGACAGAAGATAAGTCCTCCAAGGACACACAGCACAGATCCAGCCCAGCCGATGAAGAGTGCTGCTCCCAGCTCGAACCTGAAGGGTAGAAGTGAAAAAAAGAAGGGAAGAAAAAGATTAGAAGTCCTTTCATCTGAGCGTGGTTTTGATCTGCTGTCAACTTATCTTTCTTTAATTCCTGAATACTTACTTCTGGGCAACAAAGAGGGGGTCAAAAAAATCAGTTGTGATCCTGTGAGCATATATGGAGCATGCAGTCATGCAGCAGAGGCCTGCAGAGAGAAAAAAGATGATTTCTACTTCAAACTCTGCCCGAAACAAAGCAGAAGGAGCTGATAATGTAATCCAGTTGAACATCAATTTATTCCAAAGTTGCAACTAAAATGCTTCATTGAGAGAAAGATTGGTTTTACCACTGAGAATGAACTGGAAGCCCGAGAGGACAGTCAGACGAGCCTTGGTGGTCTCCGAGCCTCCTATTTTTGTGCACTTCATTCCAACCAAGGCAAAGATGGCACCAAAGAAACCAAGACATACAGAGGCGATCATCAGACCCCGACACACCTGGATGTAGGCTTCACGATGAAGACCGGGGAAGAGGGTAGAGCGATTTAAATCAGTTTAATTAATTACCATTATATCTTGTTTCTTTATTAAATTATATGAGGTTAAAGTGGCTATTTACAATATTTTTTATCATTATAAAGGATAATATGATGAGATTGTATGTGAAAGCTGTCAATCACAGCAACAAACCTGCAGAGAATTATTAAGTGATTTCAGTTCCTTCTAGTGTCAGACAAAGTTAACTGTTAAGGAGTTGGTGGAGGCCAAACCAGAGCTAAAAGTAAAGGGGCATACATTCACCAGGTGAACACAAGCACAACTCCGAATTCGTGCCTGCTCAATGTCTACACAAGTTCACCAGATCAACTTAAAATATGATAATATATAAACGCTTTGTCCAGTTTGTTTCTACTGAAGTGTCCGAATCAGTTATTGCAGGTTTAAAGTAATATGTTATTTTATGGATTTTTAGAGGCCAGCTGAAGTGAAAAAAATGTCGTAATTCACAAAGAAAAAAAGATTTTGATTTGTGTTAATAACTTTATTTATCATCTGATGACTCCTCAGGTTTATCTCGGGAACTGCTGCTTTAAACTAAAGGCTTGAAGGAAAAGGACAGGAGTTTAAAGGGCTTTAAATTTGTGCTGTAGAGACCCACACCTGTGTGAAATAATAAAGAAGTAACAACAGAATAACAAGTGGTCTCTTTTGAAACCGCCTCCTCAAAACATTAGAATTAAAGTACCTACAAACAATGCCTTTCCTTATTGTTACTAGAAAGTAATAGCGAGTGACAAGTGACCTCTGTATGACTGTATGACTTTCTCAGATTGCTTCATTCGGTTACACAAGGAGGTCGTATCAGTCCGGCTCAGCTTATTCACTGAAATATGCACTCTGGTGGCCTTTAACTTCAAATGTTGTGGTTGGTCGTGGCTCGAAGCCAAAGTCAGAAAAGGAAATATCAAGTTCCAAATGCATTTGTTTACAATGGTGGTCATTCAAAAAACCGCAGGCATTCAAGATTTTGGGCATCAGTGCTTCGGTCAGATGGTAAGTCACAGATACACAGTTCCTCAGAAACATGCTTACATACATACAACATATATTTTGTCCCTGACCTCATGAAGAGCAACAGTCACCTCAGAACTTACCATCCAATGCCAGCATCGAAGGGAAGTCCTTGCAGTTGGACACACCGGTGGAATCAGTCACACATGTTTTCCATAGGTTGGACCAGAAGGTAGCCGTAGTGATGACCGTCCCGTCCACAGAGGACACCTTCCAGTAGTCTGTAGGCAGGGTGGACGACACCAGAATCCACCCTGAGATCGTTAGGAGAAAGGCAACGATCTCTGTTGCCATGTTGCCCATTTCGCCTGTGACTTTGGAGGTCCGAGACTGGGACAGAGATCTTTCCCTCAGGAGTGACAGGGAGGAGGTGGGAGGGTCGGGCCAGGACAGGTGCGTCAGCAGAATTTTGCTTCTCCTTCACCTGCTCAGCCAAGCATCTACGCCTGAGAACCAATACCTTTAAGTGCATATTGTTCACTGACACACAATCAGTTGTTGTATGTTGTGTTTGTGTGGTGGTGGGTGGGGTGCACACACACTGGTCATCACTCCACACGGTGTTCATGGGGTCTGCAAGGGGATCTGCGGGAGGAGGAAGTCTTTAATTGAAAGGATCTGAAAAGTCTGTGACAGAGAAGGAACACAAGATGAGGAAGAGAGATAGGAGAGATTTGTACGTTGGCCTGACTGAATGAATCGTGTGTTTTTGTATTCTTTCATTTCAGTGGATTTGGAAAGGTTTGGATTTTCCACATTCTCACAATACTGCACCAGAATTTAGCAATCCACTGAGTCCTGATTACAGCATAAAGACAATGCAACTGGTTGGAATATACTTCTGTACTGGTTTAACAGTGTTAGAGCTCCATCTAGAGGCAGAAAATGTCTGCTACCTTTTTTGTACCTTCACAGCCCTGTCAGATAAGTTCATTAACACCACACGTTGTGTTCTAGATGTCTCCTGTGTTTAGTCTCTAGGGATGGCAATTGTTGTCTCTTGGTTGGTTGCCTTACTTAGTCTAGTAGGACCTGTAGATAATGATGGTTGTCGTCAGCTGGGGTCAGCAAACCTTAGATAGATACTGCTGTGTAACAACATTTTACTGACTTCATGACTCTTGTCTCCTATGCTTTTACAATTTGATATTGTCCTGTGATCGTAACTTGTGAATCAGCGGTGGACACCAGATCTCATGTCTGGTGCGTTTGGCCTATTTTAGCTTTATTGAATATTGTGACAAACCCTATTAAAGATCAGCCGCACACCAAGTGAGATCACAGAAATATTGACAACAGAATGTATTCACAAGTGAATTCAAAGTGGTTTCCTTGCCATTGTCGCCAAGTGCTTGCTCATGGTGGGAATTGTCGAGTCTCGGTAAATAATATTGTTACGGGAATTTGAAAGAAAAACCCGTAAATAAGGAGGATCGGATTCAAAGCATCAAAGTTTAAGTTGAACTTATTGTTCCTGTACAAGAACAGTGCAACACACTAAAGGGGTTACAGAGAAAAAGGCTCTCTGAGGAGCTCTGACAGTTGGTTCATTTTCCTAAAGATTGGCTGTCTCACCCCCTGTAAATTGTTAACAGACAATTTGCATATTTAGCACCTGAACAGTTTTCTTCAACATATCCCCTAATCAGTAGCCAGTATGTCCCCAATCTAGACGCCACCTCTCCTGTCCCTGGGCCTCATTCTGTTCTGGAAAACATTGTATAAGTAAAAATAATATTTCCCACCATACACATAGAATAGAATTGAATGACTGTATTACTGGATTTAACACTGTAATTATCTTTTACTTAACAGTAAGACCAGAAACAAACCAGACAATCAAAGTAAAAAAAGAAAAACGCATGGGATGAGGTATTGTATTTGATATGACAACATTTGGAACAAAAACAAAGTAGTTTTAGACTGAGTGGTTTCCTGTTTGCCCTGCCTCAGTCCAGTAAGAGCTGTGGAGTAACCATTTCAGTAAAACAGAACTGAAGTAAGGAGGTGGGAATCGTGGTGGACAGAAAGGGCAAGGAGGGGCAGGAAGGTGAGTCAGAGGAAAAATGTAATGGTGAAAGTCGACATAGTCGGTCATTTACAAGTAAAAGGCAAACGTAAAAAACAAAAACATCCCTCTGAGCAGAACAAAGGCCACCTACTTATTCATCAAATTCCCTAATCTTGTACTGAGAAACACTTTTTTGGGTCACCTTCTTTTATTACAGAGCTCTTTCAACCAAGGATTTACGTCTAATCTCTCTTGGGGGGTTGTTTCCAGGCCCAAAACATTTTCACTTGCACCCACTGACCCTGAACTTCGACAGTTTATGGGGTCAATAAATGTCACAGGTAGAGTGTGCCAAGCATTCCTGGAAAACCATGCCCAGGTGTTTACTCTCATCAACAAGAGTGTGAAAGTGCTGTAAGCATTGTTACCTAAATCTCTGGACAGTTGGAGGCTTGATGGTGCGTTTCCATGGTCCCCGTTGCCAAGCAGTCTCAGAGGGGACCTTAATCCTGTAAACCTGCTAATGAAAGGGAAGCAGCTGGAACAGGTTGTTATCTGTGTTAACCTGTTGATCACACCACACATAGATGATGAATATGATCAGCTGATGATCCTTCCAGGACAGAACAGATTGCTTTCTCGCTCAAACTCAGTCTGTTGGATGAAAGTGATCAAGCTATCTTTGTTGTTGGTAATATACGGTTGCAGATTGCATTGAAAGATCGTATCAGTGCTAACCACTGCACCAGCATGTTGCCCTGGTTGTTATAAAATCATGACTACATTTCCAATACCATCATATACAAGCTATTGTCCTCAAACCACCCTTTGAGCGAGCTGTCTTAAACTATAGAAATACATTAAAGACATGAGAGAACAGAGATCAACAATCAATTAGCCTCGATGCATGGGACTAAACCAGGTGAGCTATCGGTGGCACTTCAGTTTAAACCTTCACGTTCATGTTAAACTGTTTTGTTGAAGCATTGTGCCTTTGCTGTTTCACCTCTTTGTGGAGAACATGCAAACTCAACACAGAAAGGGGGATTCGGACCAGGAAGCTGCTTCAGAAAACACAAGTGCGGTTTACATCACCTGAACCAAAATTGTGAGATATGCATAGATAGACACCGAATAAGAACAGCAGATAAATTGTTTTCTTCTTTATTGGACAGAGTTGTCTGGAGACATGGCACTGTGGTTAGTGCTGTTGTCTCACAGTCAGATAGTTTTTGGTTTAATCCCCAGCTGGGGCCTTTCTGTGTGCAGTTTGCATCCCTGTGGTTTCTTTCTGGCTACTCTGGTTTCCTCCCACATGCAATATCATGCAATAACAGGCTAATTGGTGACTCTAACTCTAAATGACCTGTAGTTGTGAATTGTTTTTCTGTGCATTAGCCCTGTGATGACTTATCTACGGTATACCCTGCCTCTTCCCAAAATGTTAGCATTCTGTCACCCTATTGTTGTGCTCGCTGGCATGGTCGTGCCAATAGAAATGCTGGTAATCTGGTGGGTCAGGATCAGGTCTCTAGCCAAAAGTTTGGTAGTTCAAATCCTGGTTTTCCTTAGCAGCCAATGCACTAATGAGTGTTAGAGATTAACTGTTTTGAAGCCAGGAAAGATGTTATAGAGTGGCAGCAAATGGACATTTTAACGCTTTATGTGTTTCTTCTCTCTTCTTCTTGTTGTTTTGTCAAAAGAATAATCATACAAACTCCATACAGAAAGGTGGATTTGAACTAGGAACCTTCGTGCTGTGAAGCAACACTGCACTACCGCTGAAGACAGTTCAAAGGTTTTTCACACAGTTCATGTGCAGTTCACTTCACCTGAACCAAAACACTGATATATGCATCGATAGTGTGAACTGGAAATACGTGAAGAGTTCTCCATTCTCCATGTTCACTGAAGGGAGAAAAGAACCTGGCAACACGTGGGGAAAAACCTATCACACGGCTGGTGCGGCATGAGAAAGGGAGTGTTGATCCTCAGCAGACGAATGTTATTGGGCCAAGTTCAGCTGCTTTGCCGTAATCTCCTGCTGTTTTTTCTCTTCTGCCCTTTCCCCAGTCGGCACTAGATAAACATCAACAGGAGGATAACATGCAAAGTGTATGGTCCAGGGGCTCTCCGGTCTGTTATCATTAGAATGTCAGTTTCAGGATAATAGTTTACCTTGGTTGCATGTGACTGGATTAGTTTCATTGAACATTGAAAGGGGAGGCAGGGGGTGAAGGCGTAGTATCTCCCAGCTCTTTTATTTCATAGAAGGAAACACCTGCCCTGTGTCAGAGGCCATCTGTCATCTGCCTGCTTTTTATTTATAGGATATCCTGTGTGTGTGTGTGTGTGTGTGTGTGTGTGTGTGTGTGTGTGTGTGTGTGTGTGTGTGTGTGTACATCACGTGCCTCCTTGTGTTTGTACAAGAGACCAAAGCAAGCCAGAAAGATTAGCTTAAAGGGAATTTGTATGCATTTTATCTTAACCACGTCCTTCATGTGATTAGAAAATCGCCTCTCCAAAACTGCTGACATCATATCACAAATGCTAGAAATGCAACACTATATTATCTCTTATCCAAATGTGACACACTCGACTCTCCTTATCAAGCCAATATGCCCGGCAGTAAGACCGGTGTCTCTGGACATGTTTAAGACCTGGACAGATAGAGGGAACAGGATGTTTTTGCTGAGTAATAGTGACAAGTTTACTTTGACACATCTGACCCATTTTAAATTCTGAACTTTGGGTAAACTGGGAAATTTGAATTCCCCTTTTCTCAATTGGAAAGGTTTTGATCTTAAAGACTCTGTATGAGGACTTGTTTTTTTTAGGTTTTGAGATTATAAAAAAACTTTATAGTTAATCAATTGTTGATCAGTTGATTAACTATAAAGGTTTCATTTAATGTTGTTTAAACTTACACTTCTAATTCCTGCCTTTTTCTGAAGACCTCCTACTAACCACTCAGTGGTCTCTGTCGGCTCCCCCACACCCCAGCTTGTAAACCACTGATGCATATCTTTTAGTGGCAATGGTGACTCATGGTGGCTTATAGAAGTACAGCACACCTTTTGGCAGGTATAAAACAATAAACATATTCCAAATCCTCTTTTAATGTGTGATTCAGTTGAGACATATTGAACCGTGTCTGTTAAAAAAGTGATAAGTATTATACATTTCTACACATGTTGCTCTAGTGCTGGTAAATGCAGCCTCTTGTTATTCCAAATGAATCAAAGTAAATTATTAATACGACTCAAATTCATGGAAATACCCTCAACTCATCGCGTGAGCGCAGAGCCAATGCCGGAGGGGGTTAATTCTTTCGGCCAATCAGGAGTCAGCAGGGGCGTGGCCACCGGAGGTGCTTCTTCTGATAACCCGGAGAGACGCGGCGCTGCGCTCCTTAGTCAGTCAGACCTTAACAAGACCTTCGGGGCGTGAGGAGCTCCGCGTTAATATGTATGTGCAGCGGAGTCACGCCGCTTAGCGGATATTAAGGAGGAGGAGAAAGTTGAAGGTGTAGGGTACCGTGTGAGCGGGGACTATCATGGAACAAGTCAGCAAAGCTGACAACCCGGCAGCGACTGCGGGCATTTTGTCGAAAATCTTCTTCTGGTGAGTCTGTGAGACGTTAGCAGCCGTTAGCGGGTCTTTTAAATTTGGGGCCGCCGCCGCGTGCTAGCTAGTATGAATGTTTGTTTGTTTGGTTGTGACACCAACTTATCGATAAGTTAAGTGTAAAACCGGCGGGAAACTAATGTCAGTGCGATGTTTTCACGGTTTGAGAAAGTTGTGTTCAAGTTTAGAAAGAGGCTAACAGTGAACTTCCATTCCTCCGTGTGTTTATACAGGGATGTTTTCCTGTTGAATCATTGCTAACGGAAAAGTTTGTATTAGCTAGTGTTGGTTTACCAGAAGATGCCAACACTATGGCTGAAAGCCATGACTTGATACAATGTGTGTTCATCTCTGGTTTTTCCTCTTCCTCCCTCAGGTGGCTCAACCCTTTGTTCAGCACCGGATACAAACGCAGGCTGGATGAAGATGATATGTACCAAGTGTTACCAGAGGACCGGTCAGAGAATCTGGGCATGGACCTGCACAGGTAGAAAGAAGTCCAATTACATCACTTAGCAATGAGTTTATATGGTTTGGGTCTTCTTTTAGGACATCACAATGAGGAGATACACGCAGAATTAAATGACACACAAAGAGTATTTGTTCATATGTTAAAGTATCTTCTGTAGATGTCGGTGGAGAGCAGTGGTCAGAGATAACTTAAGATTAAAAGTGTTTTATTCTCAGTGGCCATCTTGAACCAAGCGCACGTCACTGCAGGGTCCTCGGTGACGAGCTCCTTTTGATTCACAGCACATAGTCAACGCTGTCACCGCCACATTTTCAAAAGAAAGATGTCACACGTCGTATAATGGCACACCTTTTACATGTCATGGCATTGATCAGGATTGCTGATATATTTTCGAAGCCACAAGGCTCTGTCCTAACTAGTTCACATGGGAAGTTTTGCCAAAAAAATTTGAATACTTCTATTAAATGTTTTAAGGCTGAAGGTAGAGTTAGTTCTGTTAGTGTTAGATTTCTGGAAGTACTGTACCTCTTTGCATTGTTGTTAAGCTTTGATTTTCTCGTGCTCAAACAGGACCTGCTGGTTTCTATTATTTTCTCTCTGGCACCTGAGATCACACGCCCCAATAAACCATTCATTGCACTCCTAATTAACCCATTGTGAATACGCAGTTGTCCATAAATCTAGCACTCGCCCTGCTTTTTAAATAAATACAATTTCCAGAAAAAGTATCATCGTATTTGGGACGATACCTTTTATAAAATGCATTTTATCTAGTATTTGGAGGTAGGTTCATTGATGAAAGTAAAAATAGTTTGTTTCCTCAGAACAAGGAAGGTCCACTTCCACAGAATCGGACACATTTAACTGCGCTGTCTCCACAGTAACCAAGAAATAAAGGGTGAGGTCACAGGGTTGCGATCAGCAACTTCACTCTTAGATGGCTCAAAATCTACACGCCGGTATTTTATTTTTAGTGTTCTGAAAAGATTAAATGAATCGATGCCTCACGAGAGAATTAAGCAAACATTAGAAAAGGTTTGCTCTTATTTAATCTTATCAGGAGCCGTGTTTACACAGTTCAGAACACAGGCTGTTTGTTTACAACATGCGCTCAAACAGTGGAGGTGACGTCTTGCTCCCAAACACAAACTCTTCCAGACAGAAACCCACATCCAGTCCAAGGCCGCACACGCTGCACTAGCTGTTTCCTCCAGATGTCGGGTTTTTATTCAGTGTAGAAATGTGGACTTCACGGGACTCAGCCCTCGAATAACACACACAGCTATAGATTGCTTGGACATGTCATGGTGTTCTAACAGAGCCTTTAGTGATAAATTGAGCCTGACAGTGAAATTTGAATTTATCAGTCAAATGATCATGAAGTCCTTTTCTTCAGGCTTCGTTAGTCACATGTTATTATTTGTAGCTTTGTGTGTGTCTAGTGTTGAACTCTTTGAACAGCTGCTGAAAAACATTTTTCCTGTGCTGTGGAAACAGACAGTCCCAGCCAGTGAACAGTGTTGAATTCTTCTGTAGCACTTTATAGTGTCATTTATTTCATGAGCTGATACACAGTGAAGTTTTGTCAAATATGTTACCATATTTTTATGAAAAGACCAAAGCCAACTAAATGCATCTTTAAATAAGTGCTGCCATTGACCATTGTTGTCCTGAACAAATGGACTATTTCCTCCTGTGTGAACAGTGACCAGCTGGTTTTTCTCTCTCTAAATGACAGTGTGTATGTCCTACGTCAGTGGAAACTGAGAGTAGGGAAGCTGAAAAGTACTGAGATGACACAACAGTTCTGCTCTTGTTTTGGAATTTGTTGATAACAGGAAGCCGATAGAACAAACCCAGCCGTCTCCTCTGAATGGACTTGAACCTTAAATAGTCATATACTCAACTCAGCTCAATTTTAGAGCACCATTCATAGAAACATGCAGCCCAAAGTAAGTCAAGTGTTAACTGTATATGTCACAGGCAGTGTTTACTGTCACTGTGTGAAATCTGTTGTCACTTTTACACGAGTTACCAGTTAAAAACTGAATGATGATGCATAATGTCTTCAAATGTGATGTGATCAGAGCTCTTTCTCATGTTGTCATGGACACCATACTGCTTTTTATTATTTTCTCAATACCCCAAAAAAGAACATGATTTTTAGGTCATGACACGCCTCTGCTTCATTATCGTTCCCCATTATATTTCACCTCCCATTTACAGTGATCGATTATTACTACCTCTGCAGCTACCACAGATGTTGCCACTAGTAACCGAAATTGCCATAGCGGGTCCAAACTTGCCTTTTAGCACAGATTGCTATGACGTTAAGGAGAAGCCTCTTTTTAATGATGCAATTATGGAACCACTGCCTCCCAGACGAGTCCTGACTCATCCGGATGCATGGCTCGACGACTTATTACACAAACAAGAAGTGCATTAAATAACATGACCTTTTATCTGACAGGCACTGGGATCGCGAGGTCCAGATGGCTACCAAAGAGCTGCAGACACCTAGCCTTTCCAAAGCCATCATTAAATGCTACTGGAAACCGTACGCAGTGCTCGGATTCTTCACCCTTGTCGAGGTGAGTGAAGCCAATATTAAGCCAAACCATTACACTGTTAATCATGCACTGTCACATTGTAATTAATCTGTGGAGAGCCTCACCCTGCCTCGTCTCCCTCCCTGCATATCAGGAGGTGATTAAAGTCATCCAGCCGGTTGTCTTGGGGAAGATGATTCAGTATTTTGAGAATTACGACCCAGACAACTACAAAGCGCTGTACGAGACTCTGGGATATGCTGCCGGTTTATCTATATGCACCATCCTCCTGGCACTGCTCCATCACCTCTACTTTTACCACGTCCAGAGAACGGGGATGAAGATCAGAGTGGCCATGTGTCACATGATCTACAAAAAGGTCAGTACTTGACTTAAATATCAAGGCCACTCAAAGTCAATACTGAATTGTTGTTCTTTGCACAACATGCTGAGTTTATTGCTGCACTGATGATGGTTCCTGTCTCTTTCCAGGCTCTGTGTCTCAACAGTTCAGCCATGGGAAAAACCACCACAGGCCAGATTGTCAATCTCCTTTCCAACGACGTCAACAAGTTTGATGATGTACGTGAGACTTGAGGCTTTGAGAGAACAAGAGGAATCAGAGGGGCTTTGTCAAGGCAGAACAACATAGCAGAATCTTTTTTAAATACTTTATCAGCCCACCGCCTGACCACTTCTTCAAACACTAGTCTCACTACCTTTTAATAATGTCTTTCGATCACATTGACCCTGGCTAAATGAAATAGACCTTTAATATGTCTAGTGAAAGGAAGCCTAATAAAAGAAACTGAAGACTTTCCCCAAGTTAACAATAAGTTGAGGTTCAGTTTTCTGTCAAGCTGCACACAGTTTAAAGTCATTTGTGTTTGTCAGCTGCGTCTCATGTGCCACATTTAGGTGAGGCTTACACAAACAGTAGGTTTAGACGTGTCAACAGAGGTTTTTTTTCTCTGCTTGTATATTCATTTAGCGCACGCGATGTGGAGGCTGGTTTTTCCAAGTATGGATTTTCTGAAAAGCAGGTGTAAACATAACACATAGAATTTACATGAGCCACTATGAATATTGTGCAAAAGGGAAAACAAAACATTGTATTCTACAGAAATCTAAATGACAACAGACAGAAAACTGAATATCCCTATTGTGGATTTAACAAGACATTTCGGGACAATGATTAACAGCCTAATCTGTAATGATCGTTAGTTACCCGTGGAGATGAAGTAGCTGAAGTCACTGTGTTGACTCAGGGAGCTCAAATAAAATAGACTTAATGACCCCACATTGGAAATTCACGTGTCGCAGCTGCTTGTACACATAAGGTGGATAATAAATGACTCGTGGAAATGAAGTCACGCTGGTGCTAAAGGGTCTGACAGCTGTTGGAATAAAGGACCTGTGGCAGTGCCCCTTCTTACATGGTGGGAGTAGCAGTCTGTTCCTGAAGAAGCTGTTTCAAATTCACATATGATGTAATTTTGCAAGTCACTACCTGAGTCCATGGTGTGATTATAGCTGCACGCTACATTGTTTTGATGGGTATATGATATTTTAATGTGTGTGTGGTTACAGTATCTCACGTCAGCACCCTCCTGACTGTGCTCACTCACACGGGCAAGTCTCTCTTCGCACGAGGTTCGGGCTTGATTATACTCTGAGCCTTTTGTAGCACCAGACCCAGTTCATTACACTGGAGCAGGTTTCATTTTAATCACTGGGTCAGAGCCTGCTGCGAGAACTTGTTTATTCAGGGCATCTCGTTTCTTGGCAGTGGAGCTGTTAATTAGACCATGTCATGCTATCATGCTGGTTTGGATTAAAATCTTTTGTAAGTTTCTGTGCAGTGACTTTGCACGTTCTCTAGAGACCGTCTACACTGAGTGTTTGGAGACGATTACACATACTTGTTCAGAACAACCTCAGATCTTAGCCATTACCGAGACATGGCAAATAGTTTTGTCCTGCTTATGCACGCTTCTCTGATCATGTTACGAACCATTCACTGCTCTTCAACAGGTAACTATCTTCCTGCACTTCCTGTGGGTCGGGCCCCTCCAGGCAGCAGCGGTTGTCGGACTGCTGTGGTTGGAGATCGGCCCGTCGTGCCTGGCGGGCATGGTGGTCCTCATGTTCCTCATGCCTGTGCAAACCACGTTTGGAAGGCTGTTTTCGAAGTTCAGGTAACACACACATACACTCACTCACAAAATCAGATATTGACTGAAGCTGTGAAAGAAGGCCCGTATCCCTTAGTTACTGTTGCTATGGTGTGGAACAGCACACAAGCAGTTTACAGTGATAACTAGGGATGTAACGATACACTCAACTCACGACTCGATTCGAGTCACGATTTTTGTTCACGATGTGATTTTTTTTTTACGATTTTTTAAAATCAAAATGAGCTACAGACAAATTATGACCTAAATAATATTGATATTTATTATACTTTTTATTTGTAGGAAAAAATCTTTCTTTACAGAAAAAAAATCTTTACAGAAACAGTTTGTGTTCTCTTATAAAAAGTGCAACTTGCATCTTAAACAACAAAACACATGACAGATATCTGCTTTCTTTAGGAACAATCTCACAGTAAACTGGTGTGATGTGCAGTTTTCGCTCACGAGGGGGCATAACCAGGACTCTAAATTAACTTTTTTGATCACCAGCCAATGTGGCTGGTAAGTTTTGTACATAACAATAAAATCAATAAAATAAAAAAAACATTGAAACTTGCGAGCAGCACACGTCAATTTCCACAGACACAGAAAAAGCTAAGAGATTTTCGGTGGATTTTCAAAATAAAATACCCTAACTAACTAACTACGTAACATATTTACACATGTAGAAGCATGTTTAGAAGGGAAACACCGGGAAAATGTCCAAATCTGAGCAAGTAAACAAAGTCTGGCGGGCTAAGCGCTCGCTCCTGAAACACTCCCGGTGGGGTTTGAAGTCGCGTGCAGGACGGCGCAAATACACACTCTGTTTGATCAGTGAGAGCACGTGCTGTGCGGGTTCCTATTCGCCAAGAATCGCGATTCATTTTTTCTGTCAAGCGATGCGAGTCGTCACGCATTTGTACCGATTTTTAACCATGTCACGATGCATCGTTACATCCATAGTGATAACAGGCAGATTTTCCACTCAAAGGTCCCAGTAACATCAGGTTTTAACTCTCACATGACTGTGTTGTTGCTTCCACATTTGATCAGCTGCTAACTAACATAAATAGTTAGAATATGCCCAGACTACTTTTTCTCTCTGCTTCAGCCCTCTGTCTGTGGTTAAGTTTTGTTTTTTCCTTCATTTGTCTCCCTGTGCGGCAGTAAGGTTGTGGACATTGCGGCCATGCATTTGTGATTTGGTCATGTAGTCGGTCTGTTTCCGCTCTGCGGCAGATGCTGGCTGCGGTGTGATGACAAGAGGACGAGCAGTCTTTCTGTTGCTCAGGTGTTTCACTGTGGGCAGAGTACTGAGAACTGCAGAAAGTCGTCTCAGTCTCCATCTGACCTGTTTTTAAACATGATGGCCACACGTGGTGGAAAATGACTATAAAGCATGTATTGCTATTTATGAAGACATGTCCAAACATGTTTGAACCTGGTGCTGAATGCACAGATAGTACTGGACAAGGGTCAAGTAATATAGTTATAAATGTGTCTCAATCTGAGTTTATGACTTTTTTAAATTGCCTCGTAAGACACATTTCATTCAAACTCGACAGGAACAACCCTAACCCTAACCTTGTATTATTGATTTATAATTATCTCTCCCTGCCAGCCTCAGTAAATCACAGGCCAAATAAGGGAAGTGCACGAGACACGCAAAAGACAGGAAACACTCACACTATGTGAATTAAAACGCCTGAACCCCAGTATAATCCTAATTTTTATAACAGTCGCCTGTCTGGTTTGTTTGAAATAAATTCCTAATTCACAGAGGTAGATGTGAAACTATTCTTCTTCAGCGTCCTACTCACAGCAGCTGTACATCACTTTGGTTTTTAAGGCTGTCTGTCTGTTGCCTGCTCGGCTGGCTTCAGTTCTGGTTCAGCTAATAGAACAAACTAAGTTAGTTGGCCACAGTCACAACCTGATATGTGTTACGCTGCCGCTTATTTTTTGCATGAAGTACGTCAGCCAACTCAAAATGTTGTATTTTTTCCTTCCAGGAGTAAAACGGCTGCTCTGACTGACAACAGGATCCGCACAATGAACGAGGTGGTGTCCGGAATTAGGATCATTAAGATGTACGCCTGGGAGAAACCCTTCGCTGCTCTGGTCTCTGAGGTCAGAAGGTAAAAACAAGACCTGTTTTCTATTTACAGTGAGGATATTTATAGATCAGAGAAAGCTTTTAAAGAGGTACAGGCTCCTAAATGAGATCTGGGTCACGTTGTGAGAGAGGGCAAGTTACCAAAGTTTGAGGCATGTCATTGTCACCTGCACTAGTCACCCAGCCTCCACACAGTCTGCTGTTCTTCAGATAAAGGTACAACACATAAAAGGTGACGTTAAATGGGCGACAGTG
>CM014078.1:26317978-26475478 GCA_004119915.2 Collichthys lucidus
TGAAGCAAAACTGTCTGCGCTTTCTCGCCGCTTGTTTACAACGCTACTATGAGAAGATCTGAAGCGCTCCATATGGGAGCCGCCTCGTGGAAACTGCGCGCATACACACACACACAACACAACATACAGGCAAGGATTCACATTTGCATGGCGGGGAGGAGGGTTTAGTTTATGGCGACAGATTCCACAAGCGAAAGGAAAACATGCACACACGCTGACAGTTGGCTTGTCTGTGCTTGTCGCTTCATGGAAAGTCCGGGAGGTTCTCCCTCTCGTGTCGTGTCAAGCTCTCAAACAGGCAGGTAAGCTCAAAGCGTGGAGGTTGAAGCACTTCCTCTCAGCTCTCCACATTAAAGGACGTCAGGATCTGGTCTGAGCTTTCTGGATGGGAGCTTTTATTTCTTTATTCACTGGTCAGGCTGCCGCTGCTTCAAAAATAAAAGCGTTCAACTAGTATATTGTACTGTTAAGTTAAAAAAACAACAACTTTACAATGTACATAAATAATTCCTCTAATTAACTTTGCCCTTCGTCCATTTTTTTTGCTGCATCGAAGCAAACAAGCCGCCGCTAAACTATGATTTCCATTTCAGATTTTAATTACGCTGCTGCAAACATTTACATGAGCCTGCCGAGTGACGAGTGTCAATATTCGTGCGAGTGTTTTCAAAGTGTGCGCGAGCGGACGGCATCTCTCAGCAACTTATTAGCACTGAGTGGGTCGGTGTGTGCGTGTGTGTGTACTTTATTAGTATCGACCTGTGTGCTGAAGAAGTAAACAGGCCTACCGGAACATAATGGAGAGCACAGACTCCACTCCCAATCCAAAAGAGTGTCACACAATGTTTTCTGGGATTAAAATGCTAATGTTTTGGAGGAAAATTATCCCAAAGTTTAACGCTTTAAATCAACCTCCTCGCCCCTTGTTTGGCTGAATACTGTATGGACGTCAGCCCAGTGTTTAAAAAGGAGTATTAGGCGCAGCGACCAATGAAATCACAAGGTAATCAGGGCACTTGCAATCCCCAGCAGAAACCCTGTCCTTGTCCCTTTCCATTGTTGACATTGAGACCTTGGAGCTCATCTTTCACTGAAACAGAGATGCGAGTGGATCAATAGCTGAAAGAGACAAAGCAGTGAGGATGCTCTGAGCTGTGAAAGCACGGGTCTCTGTTTACAGAGAAAAAAACACAATGCCATGTCACAAAGACGGGACGCTGCAAATCAAACCAAGCTGTCAGCAGCTGAGATGTAAAGGGACGCTGATAGCTTTAAACACTCGCGAGGGGTGGAGAAATATCAGAGAGAGGAGAAAATGGAAGGAGAGGAAAGGGAGGCTCCTGTTAGATGGCTGCAAATCACCATCTGACCATTCATTACATCTGT
The DNA here is from genome assembly GCA_004119915.2 of Collichthys lucidus. Lineage (NCBI taxonomy): Eukaryota > Metazoa > Chordata > Actinopteri > Sciaenidae > Collichthys > Collichthys lucidus. Next base: position 26,319,365 of record CM014078.1, read on the forward strand.
CTCCACGCCTGGGTGTGTGTTTGTGTGTGTGTGTGCGCGTAGGAGGGGATTACATTTCCATGCCATGGGGCCCGGCCCGCAGATGAAACACTGCTGGGGAGGTTGATTAGCCACATCAGCGAGACGTGGCAAGACGAGGCGTCGCAGACTGGCTTGTTGGACCCAGTCCCACCTGCCTCCTGCTGAGCGCCAACCAAGGCCACATCGACTCGTTTCGATCCGATAAGGGGGGCTTCTGTGGCCGTTGTCCTTGGCTAAATGCAACAGCACAACAAGGCCGAGAGCTATTCCTGTGCAGGGACAGAGCGAGACATGTTGGTACCAATGCAGCGGTTTTTACAGCACACACGATGAAGTGTGACTGTAAAGTAATGAGAGCGAGCCGCATTTTTGTGAGATGACCGCTCGTGAGAAAGAAGCAGTGTTCCGCCATGTGTGTGCAGCTGTTAGCTGACAACGACAGCCCGATGAAGAAGAAAAAGGAGAAGTTGGACAACACTGATTACACGTCAGTTTTTCGGATGAAAGAAATCTATTATGATCCGTGTTTGTGAGCACATGCTACGCCGTCGCCCTCGTACGCGATGGCCTGCGTACTTCAGACATGTCACCCGTCGTGCATGTTTGGGGATGCTCTCGATCGCCGTGTTCCAATTCCTGCCGGCGTCCACCAACTTTGCAACCGGAGCGGGCCAACATCCCACAGGCCGTAATCAGCGAGCTCATCGGCTCTATGTGGAGGAGATTTGTCGCACTGCGTGAGGCAAACGATGGTCAGGCCAGATACCGGCTGCTTTTCTAACCTCTTCCCCCAGAGGAGAGTATCTGTGGGCTCATGTCGAATATCCATCGCTCAGCGCCCGATGCATTCCGTCCCGGACACACCTGTGTCAAAGGTTCGCTGTTAAATAAGCGACGTCTGTCCAAGTTTTTCTTAACTTTAGCATCGTAAACAAATGAGAGGCTCTGAGAAGAGTTCCCTAAACATTTGGATTATTTATTAATATTTAGCTTTTGAAATATCCTCAACCTATTTGTGCAATGTGAGACTTCAGAGAGCTATCGGGGTGTCTATGAACAATATCCTGCATGTTTCAGAAGCCCAACAGAGCAAGTCTTTTACTATTTCTGTCTGATCCAACAAATATTCAAGTCGACACTGTGATGAGTCGCCGATCTAGCATTCTTTTTTCCTGTCAGGTGTGACGGCGTTAACTCACAAAAAGTCCCTGCGGGTTTTTTTTACAAAGATGAAATATGACCAATTCTGAATAAAGCATGTGGCTTTAACTTCCGCCGCCTGCAGCTCGAAAAGAAAACACAGTGTCAGAACAAGAGTAATGAGGAGACTGCGACCTTCCAAACCTAAAAACCATATTTCCATCACGTCCCGCCACATTGTTTTTTTTTCCCCCCTCACTCTTGCTCTTTAAATCTCGCCCCCCTCTTCCTCTGCAGCGGTTTTACGTGCCAGAGTCCTTGGCTAAGAAAATGTACACAATCGAGGTGAAAACGGTGCAGCCCCTGGACCGCTGCTCCGCTCCATCTTGATAGCAGCCTCTCTGAAAGCCAGGCGTGTTCCCCTCACTGTCCAGATTCCTATCTCGGTAATTGCCTTCCAGTCAGGGAGGAGCACAGGCGGAGTTGGCAACGCCGCTACCTGCCACCCACTTCAAGACAGGAGACACGCTCCAATGGAGACTCTGGAGCGTTGGGGGGCTTTTAGTCCGTTGCCAAGAGAATTGCAGTTGCCGCTTTATCAGCCTAAACTGCGTTCGGGATCCAAACGTTGTCTCTCTGGGGGGCGCTGCAGGAGGCTTTAGCCGAGCGGCCGCTTTATTGACACGTGTCACATGTGGTCCATGTGCACTGCACAACACAGGAGCTCAAGCCAAGAGTGCCTCCACAGTGCTATATGAGATTAGTGTCTCTTCTCTAGTAGGCCACAATGGCCGGATTGAGAGCAGACAAGAGAAGCAGCACTTGTACACACTGTCTCCTCAGGCGGTGTGTACAAAGTGCACACACTCGTACACACCGCCTGAGGAGACAGTGTGTTCTGCCTTGGGGAGACTATTTTTACATTTTGTAATTAAGGACTTTAATTATTTTTTCTAGAGTTTTATGGATTCCCATAAAACATTTTACAATGTTATTCATTTCCATGACAGGTCAATGTAACAACACAAAATAAAGCCTCATTTAAGAAGCTTCAACTGGAAAATTTTGGGCATTTTTAACGTTAAAAAATTCATTTTCAGCTGATTGATTAATCAACTTAGTTTGAGCTACTGACACTTCTAAATGTTTGTGGTTTTAAAAGAACTTTATTAGGATTAACCCTTCATTAATCTTAAAGGTTTATGGCAGGACGAGAGAGAAGCGCTCTGACAAAGTAACAAAAAACTAAATGATTGTTTTGCCGTCAACCAGATGAAACAAGATCCACACATTGCGAGGGGTTGCAGACACTGTGGAAGGATGTGGCATTATGGTTTGCCGTCAGTAAGAAAAGGGCTTTTATCAGAAACAAGTAAGTTTAAAGAGTTTCATATCGAGTGTTTGACGTTAATTGTGGATAAAGATCTCTTTCATTCGATGCTCGTGTTCTTTGCGGGATAACTCGCAGCTTCTTAAAAGAGAAAAAGTTACAAACGTTTGAGCAGTGCCGCAGCTGTTATTAAGATCCGTTCAAATGTGACTTTGTACAACTCAATCAGCCTAATCCAATTCTGCATATATTGCTTCAGAGCACAGGCTCCACATTCCCACTGTTTAATACTGCACAAACAACTCCCAGGATCGCAGGAGAGAAGAAAAAAAAACATCTCTCTCTCTCTCAACTGGGCTGAATTCATCATCTGAAAGCTGGCAGGAAAATCAATGAAAACTAATAAAAGGGTCATGCAGCGTGAACGCGGGCCTTATTTGAATTATGTCCAAGGATGCGGTCTGGTCCTATAAAGTGCCTGGTGTGCACTGTGCAATACTGGCAGAGCTGAGCAGCTTGTACGCCCCGGGGAATGTTAGAAAACATCCATAATCAGCTTATCGTCATTTCTTTAATTGCTCTCAGCTACTATATGGTCAACACGCATTTTCATAACAGTGTTTCTGTTCCATGGAAGGAGAAACAGTGCAACCCTGCCCATGAATGACTCACAGTTCATGAGAAGAAAACACTTTAGAGGCCAACTTCTTAAGAGAGGATGAGTTCGGAGAGAAATGGCTCTGTTTGAGCCTTTTCTCTGAGAACTACGATCCTCTGGGACGAGATGTGTACAAATCCTCGCAGCTTTTCCTTCCTTCGCCGACATGCGCACAGACTATTCAAAAGCAAAAAAGAAATGCAACACATACCTGCCACGTTCACTTTCTCGGCGTTTGTGGCGCTGGGCGTGGCCGTGCTGGTGCCGTTGGTCAGGTTGCCTCCCGTGCCGTTGTAGATGTTTTCCACCTTGGACTCCAACTTGCCCAGCCTCAGCATTATGTTATCCAGCAGCACGGCGAGGGTCTTCTTCAAGTCTGCAAGCGAGAATGTGAATCACGTTAGTGGGATTAAAAAACTAAAACCTGGAGTATCTCACAAGAGGTGACACAAATTCCCCACATATACATCTCTAAATTCCCATGTACTCCCATGTACTCTGCTGCCTGACACTTGCATTGTATTAAAAGTCTGGCTCTACATAGAAGTATACTAATGATACTTCACCACTAGAGGGCACTAAACTCTACACACTGGACCTTTAAGTTATCAAAACACTTTTCTTAGAAAGTGACTGAGTGTGGGGACTGATTTCTCATCATATCACCTCATTAGTTCTCACTTTGTGCGAACAAAACCACCAATGAGGAAGTCATAAATCACTAACAAACCATGATACAGTGCTATGATTTCTCCTTGATAAATATAAATAGCTCAGTCTTCAGGAGTGACTGTGCATATTCTTTGAACAGAGCATGTCTTTATCTGCGTCTGATTAACTCTGCAATTCATTCTGACTGAGAGAAAGATTTAAATTCATTCAGAACGCTCCCAGCTTATCATTACAGTGAATACATGCATGAATCATGCTCAACTACAGCGCGTCCAACTGTGGACTATTTCCCACTACGACAAATCTGGAATTTTGTCGGCTCGAGGCTGATTTGAATGTAAAACTGTGGCCGGGGCAGTCTTTGCGAGTGCCCTTGCTGTGTAATTTGGGTCTTTGTATTTCTGTGGGCATTTATCTGCACAGGACACAGCTAATGGTGGAATGAGGCAGGAGGGGAGGCCGCCCGGTAATGAGACGGATAGGGCATACATTGAAAATGTTACGGCATGGCATTTTTTTGACCTTATTTATTGTGGTATTTGTCAGATTCTGTAACCTGCGGCTATAGCGGTGACATTTACAGAAATGTGAAGCTGCCGCTGTAACAATACAAATATTTTATTCTGATGCTATTTGTCTACAGCCAAAGCCTCCGTCGTAATCAAACTCACAGTATATTGATTTATGCAACAGCATTTATGTGTACAGAACCGATCCCGGGTGCATCACGCTCGCTTTCCTCCGATGATGATAATTGCAGCTTGTCTATCACATACAAGCGGCACATTTTCCCCTCGACGTGCTGCATTTGACACGCCAGCTCTCATCACGTCACACAGATTGGCAGGGTGCACAACGAGGACCTGGCAGAGCGTGCCGGTTCTGATTCGTGGGAAGTGGAGAAAAAAAACAAACAAAAAACAAGCGTTTTGTCTGATTTGGAGCGAGCTTGTGCGCCGGGAGGAGCAGATGAACGGGGGGGAGCGGGCACAGCGAGACCAAGGGGAAGAAACCGAATGGAAAGCTTTGGAGCGGCGGCCGTGCCAAGCTATTGGGTTGAACATAATTAGAAAAAGAAAGAAAAAAAAGGGTGAGCCCAGAGTTAATGCCCCCCTCTGTTCACCTCTGGCACGCCAGGCCTGTGCCTGCTGACTTCGGGCTGTACGTCAGAGAGATTCAGCACGCTGGTTTAATATCTTAGCTAACGTCAACATACTTTACGACTGGAAACTTCTTCTGCTTCATGTCTGTCTCGCACTATCTTCTGATGTGACGCTATCTTTTTTAAAGGGCAACAAATCTACCAATCTTGGAAGATAAATTTAAACACTTTTCCTAAGTACACTAACACAGGAGGCCTGTCTGTGCTTCTGCAGTCACAGCCCAAGCACGGTTCTGATTTAAAAAAAGGCCACATGGAGCCAAATAGAGTCCAGACGAGAAGGAGTTTTCTGACTTGTGTGGACCAAGAATCCGAGCATGCATTTCACATCAACCAGCGGTGATGAGAATTTAAGCTGGGCTCAGAACTGCTCGTTTCTTCCCCCCGAAAAATTAACGAGCATAATTATAGGAGATGCCGATAAGACCGGCCAATTATCTTCCATGGTCATTGCAGTAAAAAAAAACAGACTAACCTCGGTGAGCTTACCAGTGGTCCTGATGGATCCGCAATATTTTAAACAGAGGTTTTTTGCAGGGTACGGGGTTTAAATCTAATATTTTGTTGCTGCCAAATTGGTTTGGCTGAAGGTGAAGTTAAGCTCCATGGTGCAACAGTGCTGCCTCTGTGGATTTGGCTCCTTTTATGCACACGTCTCATCGCACATACATATGCATGAATGTCAACAAACAGAAGGTATTAGAATTTGAATTCATTCCTCAAACGTTAAAATTATCTCTGCAGGTTTTGTGTGGGTAAAATAAATAAATAAATCAAGAATCAGATCAAGGCAAGTCACCCGAAGCGACATTAAAAGCAAAAAAACGCTCTCGACTTTTGAAATTAAAAGTACCCTTATTAGCCAGTGTGTTAGAGAAGTGTCCATGGTGCTGCGTGCTTCGGCTCGACGGTACTGCCAAGTTACCAGGTGAGTAATAACACACCTAGGGATGCATTTCTGCACGTCAATATTTCTTTGCAGAGGTGACGCAGTTGCAAACAGATCCTGCAGCGGTAAACACTTTAATGTTGATAACGATGTGAAAGCTTTTCATCACTCCATGAGCATTAAAAAGAAGTCATTTCGTGTGTCCACGCCACAAAAGAAACTGCGTGGTAACGAGACACGGTGTCGGGTGTTTGCCTGCGCCCTGGGTGCTGGGCTCAGTTTCAGGGTGAGCAGGGCTGGAACAGGAAAAGATCACATCCTTGTCACGTCTGACTTTACCCGTGGAGGTAAAAGATGTATGACATCCCCTCGGGACAAGCTTCAGGAAGAGAGAAGTTTGAGGTGCAGCCGTGGCCGCTGATGTGCTGACGTGTCCTTTCCAGTCTCATATGATCATTACCTGAATGTCGTCCGGTGCTGGACTGAAGGTCAGGTAAAACAAGCAACTAAAAATAATTGGTGGTTGCATAAAAAGGTTTACTAACAAGGGGGAAACTGCAGTTTGGCATGAGAAAATGAGCCATTTTCACAAGTAAAATAAATAAATAAATCATATCTTCAAGTGACTATTGGAACTTCCTGTCAAAGTAATATTCTCAGACATGTCTTTATCTAAAATGTGGACTTCATCTAAACTACTAAATAAAATAATAAAAGCTGCTCCGACAGAGATGACACATGATAAATCAGTAAAGCGGTCACGGTCAAGAAGAGCAGCGATACAATAACAATGTCATAAAAACAAATGACAAACAATCTCCAAAATTAACTTGTTTACTAATTTCTAGACTTAAGTGACAGCCCTGCATTCCCTCCTTGCACCAACAATAAAACGCCGTGAAGCCGACTGTGTGAAGGAAGAACAGACGATTTAATACCCTCGAATGGGAAAAATCCAAAAAGTAATTGTCACTTATGGTGTACATTTTTTCCGCCCGTCTACTGTTCCTCGGGTATCAGAGCTGACGCTGAGGATAATTTGATCCATTCAGGTCAGCTCGGGTATTAGACATAATGACACACAGGCCAAAGACCCGTGGCAGTAAAATGAGAGCCTTCGTATAATAATAATTTGGATGCGAACTGAGTCTCGGTTATGTGAACCGGTGAGGACGTCCGAGCAAAAAGCTTTACTCTTGGTGGATACGTGAAAGCCAAGAGGCTAACTGTGCACATGTCTTCTGGGATGGTGTCAGTGCCACAATTAAAAAAGATATATTGGGGTATAAAATACCAAATGAATTCAAAAGACTGAATCTCCAACCATAGACTTCCATGGGAATTAATGGGAAGGGTGAATTTACTCAATTTAAGATTTTGCGCAGGTACACACCTGCACTTACTGCAGGGCTACTGAGGCCACGCCCCCTACATGCACTCCTGGATGATAAAGTTTTGATGATTATTGGGGGTAAATATATTTGATGTATGGTTTTAATGTTTAACTTGCAAATAGCGCATGAAAATGAATTCGTACAGTAGATAGATAGCTCATGAGTTAGATGCAAAATAAGCCACAGCATCATTTCACTGACCGTTTAGTAGGTTCTTATCCTGATGCCAGTTTACCCCCAATTACTAAATTACCCCCAATTACCAGGTAATTTCCATAAATTCCCATAATTCCTACGTATAATTTCTTTGTGTTCTCTTATTTCGATGTATTCATGAACAAAAAAAATGAAAAAGCTTCTTTAAACTGTAGATAAATGAGAATATACTAGAATATTTTTGTGAGTTTTGATCAGCTAAACTGTGTAATCTTAACATGAATACAGAATAGGGATGTAACGATACACTCAACTCACGACTCGAGTCACGATTTTTTGGTTCACGATACGATTTTTTCACGACTGTTTTAAATCAAAATGAGCTACAGACAAATTATGACCAAATAAAATAATCTTTTAATGTTTCTTTACAGAAACAGTTTGTGTTCTTATTAGGGCTGCCAGCAAGCAGCTGATCTGACCATTACCTTTCAGCTTGAGTATGAGCTAACTGAAAATAAAAACAATTAAGATGATAGCTCATTAACCCTTTGATGAGAGTCCACGGCGAGGTCCGGGCGCTGTAAACGCAGAGCCGATTTTTTATCGTGTCACGATGCATCGTTACATCCCTAATACAGAAAGTTGGAGTGAATTAAAGTATTCATCAAGAAGATGCACGGTTGCTCCTTATAATCTGTGAAATCGTGTTTGTTTTATATCTTTAAAAAAAAAGACCAGATGTTTATTTCATGCTTTTCAACAGGTGTGCTTCTCACAATCGGCCCCATCCTATGTTCAAACTGTGCTCCAAATGGAGACAGAATATTAAATTCAGATGCATTAAGATTTTATGGGTCATTCATGGGGAGCAAAGGAGGAAACCCTGTTTCCCCTTAAACTCATTACCAATCATATCAGGCCAAATCATCCACCAAGTGAGTGAACACAGGAAGCGCAAAGTATCCTGCTGCCTCCGCTATCTAATCAAGGACATGAAATGGATTTTGATGGGCTGCTGGACGGCGGTCAGCAGACTGTGCTGCAGCTCCGGCAGCGCCGTGAAAAATCAATCCATCATATGCTAAACAAACTGGACAGGACCCCTCGTTCCCTGGAAACCCCGGGTGATGTTCCAGGAAAAATATGTGGCCTGGGTTGTGATCACGTTTGCCCCACATGAACCACACGGTTATGTAAACTGGAGCGTATGGATGCATCTGCTGTACAAACCGAGCTAATCTTGAGTCATATTGACTTACACATGACTGATTGCTTCATCAAGCATGCGCACAAGGCAAGATTTGATTTCCCTTCCAGCTGCTCGAGTAAATGGAAAAAGTGCAAGTGTCTCTTGACCATAGTTTGGGTACGGCGGCGCTTTACACACATGCAAACATGCGGGGTAACCCAAACCCGCTATGGTTTGGGTTACCCCGCATGTTTGCATGTGCGTTTAAACAAACACCAGCGAGTCCGACACTCCCACATAAGGGCTTCAAACAGTCAGCGAGTGCTGCACTTGTTTCTTTGTGTTCTTTATTTTCTCCGGGAGCTGATTTAATCTCCCGGGGCTTTACTGTATCCTGTTGTTTCTCTGGGAATTAGAGAACAATCAATTCCAATCTCAGGTTTCTAATGAAGCCTCCCATCGAGCCATACAGGTCTATTAATGGCATGAATAACTTATTGATGGCTTTTCTGGACCTGTGCTATTATGGTATTACGCCCCGATGCAGCTGTATCAGCGTTAAATCTCCCAGATAAGGTTTCATGAATATAGTCAATGTCGTGTTCGGGGGAGGTGGGCGAGTGGAACGGTTCAATCCAATTTAAAAGAAGATGTAAAAAAAGAGAGAGCGGCCTTATATCATAACTCTGTTAGAGCTCCTTTGTGGTTTCATCGCCTGGCTCGCGCAGCGCCACAAACACATTCACTTTTGCTACGCTAGAAACCCGGACACCCAGTTCACCTGGTTCACCCAGCCTCCGGATTTTCCAGATATGTCAGACGCGTCTCTCGTATGAGGACAATTGATGGGCTTTGCCATCGTTTCGTGACAGATGGCACTTTGGGTGAAAGTCGCGTCAAAGTAGAAGAAAAAAAAAAAAAGGCAAGTAAGTAGGTCACATACCTCGGGGAGTCATTCCTCAATAAACTCTTCAATGACTTCTTCCTCTTTAGAAACGACTGCTCACTGTATGACGACATTTCCCAGATTTTGAGGGATATAAAGTTATACAGCTGTCATTGACCGTGGGCTCTGACTCTAACTGTTTTAGTATATGTTTAATGAATTAGCAGTGTACTGATGAATGTTCATCCAACACTGGCTACTAAGAAAACATAAAGCATCATGATTCTTATGGCAGTTCTGAAATCATCTTTGATTTCTAAACAGATTTATGGACATCGTCACAGATGCTGCTGGAGGTGTTCGTCATGTGTGTGTATCATGTTGCTGGAGTACAAAGTTTGACGCAAATTGCAGCAATCAAGCGCTAAGGGTTTTTAAAGTGACGGTCTCTGTGAGCCACTCCTGCAGCTCCGGCTATACCAAAACAAATCAATACAAGAACTTCCCGTTTCCGCCAGCTTGCAGTTTTTCCCGCATCACACCTTAGAGTTTGAAAACCACCGTTTACTCACCGTAAGCGGTCATGGTACCCACATAGGGCCCGTCCATGACGCTTTGGTTCTCCTCGGCTAAAGCCTTGATGTAGCGCTTGCTGAGGTCCAGGATCTGCTGCCTCAGCACGGCGCTGTTCTCGTGGCTGGCTCGCTGCTGGATGGTGAAGTGTAGCAGCATCATGCCCCAGATGAACCCGAAGCTGACCAGGAAGAAGCCCAGCTTCTGGGACGACAGCTTCCACAGGAAAGGTGTAGCCATGCTGACCTGACAGAGGGGGTTTTCTGGCAGGGGGGGCAGGGGGTGGCTGACGTGAGTCTGATTTGACCGAGGGAAGGAGCAGAGGTGTGGGAGGAGAATCAGGAGGGCAGGCGTGGCATGGCCGTGTCAGTCTGTGTAGCTGCGGTGGTTTGCACGGCTCGTCTGCCTCACCGGTGCGATTTCCTTTTCTGACCCATCCTCGTCGCTCAGTAACATCTCAGGGGACTGAGTCCGGCCTGATGCATCCTGCGGGAGAGAAGAGGAAAGTTAGTCTGTTAAACACATAAAACGAGGAAGTTCCCCCTCCCAAGCCAATCCCAGACAGAGACAGCGAGTCTGCAGTCATTAATCACAAAATTAAAAAACTATGTTAAAACAATGGCTCTTACAAGTTCCGAGAGCTCAAAATAACATTGTCAGATCGCTTATTTAGTCCAAAACCACAAAATATTAAACACACAATGATAAAAAGGACAAAGATAATTTGATATTTGTCCTCAAAAAACAAGCTCACGGACAGAAACCAGACACGCGAGATGACAAAGCATGACAGCACAGCTGCAACGTGTGGGCATGGTGAAGTCCATTTGATTTGAATACGGTTTAGAGAACAAGGAACCAACCGCGGAGGGGTGGAGGTGTTCGACGTGAGCGCAACAGGACTGTATGACGGTGACAAATCGGAATTTACAGCGTAGAGAGTATGCAGGGGAACTTGTTTTGTCAATAAAGGATGATTTTATTAACACATATTGTCACATCCAACTAAAATCTCTTACAGAAAATAAACGCTGGCGTAGATTATGTCTGCTGTGGAAACGATACAGACTTTAAAAACACGAATATTAGCAACGACTGGCGAAAAACATGATAAGTAATTTAAAGTTTAATGCTTCTCCGACTCGACAAAGAGAAGCTACACGGGACAGGCTTGTCTCACCCAGCGTGATCTCCGTGATTGATGGGGCTGCGTGCAATTTATGCAAGAAGGGTTTATAGTTCCCTCAAAATGTATAAACATTTGGATAGGCTACGATTCATCTTCCCTCGCTGACAAGCAGGAACACGGACTGAATTTTAAATAGGTTCCTGTTTCTATTTTTACTTGTTGTTGTTTTTTTCTCTTCTTTTTTTTTTTATGCCAAACGCTCAACAGGTTTTTCTACCCCGGCGAGTGAGGAAGGGCTCGAGTGTGTGATCTGTCAAGAAGCTCAAAGGTTTACTCACGAAAGAAACAAAGAAATGTGTGGGAGGTAAATGATCGCAGCCCAGGTAAAGTTTTACTAGATTATATTCATATTTTAGTCTATATAAGAAAGAAAAACCTGACTTTCATCCATCAAAAGTTCAGAGAGTCCAAAGTAATGTGGTTAAAATTATTTGTTTGTTCCATTTTTTTAATGATGTAAACAGAAAAGCTACATATTATCTTATCTCAGAGGGTGGAGTCAGACATGATTCGGCATTTTCTTTTGATTTCCCGTTAAACGTTTTTTTTAGTTTTTTTTTATAAATCGACTTTGAGGGAAAGGTGCCAACCGTGGTAGCACAACATCCCGAGTTCACGTCCAGCTGACTTCATTTCCCATCACTTTCTTCCCTCATTTCCTCTCACTTGTCAACTGTCAGCCGTCCGACAAAGGAAAAAAAAAACAACCAAAAAAATCAGATTTCCTCAGATTAATTGTTTCAGCGCTAAAAAGCAGCAGCTGGTGTCGGTAGAGAAGTGGCCATGTGTCGTTTGGGTTGAAGATTTCGACTGATACACTTGCCCTGAGTACTTACTCTTGGGTATGTTAAACAATGTAAGGCATGTTTATAACCTTGATTAGCTTTCACCATGTGTGATGGATGACGCAGAGACGCAGCTATTCGATCTCAAAAAAAGCAAAGTGTGAACGCGTTCAAGATGGACTGAAATTTGACAGCTTTTAGCCAGATGCTGAAAAAAAAGCAAGGAATCAAGCTCAGGCGTAAATGAAAGTGTAAATATCACCTCGATTTTATCTGGATGTGGGGGTGTAAACACTTATTATCTGAGTCACTTTAAACCACAAGCCCGTCTTAGTTTCCTGCACACGAAATTTTTTATTTTGCAACTGCGTCAGCACCTCGCTGATGCAATTTCCCTTTTACTATAAGAGTAGAGTTTACTGTAGACACAAAACAAAGACGTGTGTTGTGAAATGCTTCGTCAAAAAAAGGCAGATGTGGAAGTTTATGGGCAGATATTTGCACGCTTGATCAGACGGTATTCGCCCTCTCCTGCACTGTGTGAGCAGCTTCACAGGTCTGCGAGATCAAAGCCTGCCAGGCGAATTAATCTGCCATTTTACTGCTTTGCTACCACTTCTTTTTATTGCTGATTGAACGCAGTCATGCCAACAACTAAACATTTGGCCAGAAAACCATCTGAAACTTTTGCCAATAACCCCCGAAATGAGGCGGCCCTGCGGCTTTTTACAAAGCCGTTAAACAAACAGTTCAAGAAGTCTTAAGTGATAACCTCCAGGCGATGTATGTGTGGCTGAAGAAATGCGTCTTTAGAGCATGAAAAAGAAGAAGAAGGAGAAAAACAACTTTGGATGCGTGCGAGCCAGAAGCAAAGGATGTTCTCTCATCTGCATTCAACCGCTGTCGCTATAAAAAAGGAGGCTAAAGTGTGGGGAGGGGGATTTCTGCAGCCTTTGCTTTTGAACCGCATCCCTTTTATTCTCTTTCAAAAAGCGGTTCTAACCAGGTCAGGACCACAAGCCGTCTGCGAAGGAGGCAGAGAACACAACCCGAGAATCCTTCCACCTGTCCATATTTATTAAAATCGGCGCGTTTAAGCAGTCAGTGTTGCGGCAGAGATGGTCAGAATCATCTGCACCTTCCCAAGAAGCACAAAAAAAAAAAGAGCCTGCACAAAAGCCTCTTTTCACCTTACATCCATCAGCTTCATAAATAGGTCAGAGGCGGCTGCAAGCAGCTTCCAAACAGGGCTGGATTCTCACAGCAGGTTATGACACACCATAACTGTTCGGCCGTTTAAGACAGCGGCTCGTGTTTGTTTTCCGCGCGGACAAAGCCGACGGTCTCGTCTGGATTCCTGCGTTCTTCCCTTTTACAATTTAACTTTATGATGTGTGCGAGACGAGGCTTTCAGCAGGGGCAGAAATCTCTTCGCTCCACTGTGAATTCATGAGACAAGCCCTTGGCAGTGGCGGCGTGCAATCTGCAGGCGCCCGATACCATCGGATGTCTCTCGTTGCTCGGGAGTCGCTCGGAGGAGGAGAGCAGGAAAAAAAAAAAAGGCTGGCAGCGCTCGCTTGGTTTTTGGAGGATGGGAGGCTTTGAGGCTGTTTATCAGAGAGAGAGAGAGGGAACGCTGCTCAGACTGCCCCGTGGTACAGTGCTGTAAGGAGCACGAGCCAAAATCCACACAATACATTGACTCAGCCGCTTCGGCTCGCGAACACACACAATCTCAGCCGGAGCTGGCGCTCTTGTCTGGCCTGATTTCCTGTGTCCATTCGTCTTATTTAAGACTGAAAGCGATCACTCCTTTGTTAGGAAGCGTTCCAATCATGGGCTGTGCCCTATAATCCGGAGAGAAAGGGGGCGATGCAGCCATTCAACACCCCGGCAGTGCATATATCTCCTCTCAGTTACCTTCTGGTTTCCAATTCAGGATCTTAATTTGTCTGGCAGGGAGCCCTCTGGCTCGCAGCGGCAACAGCAGCAGTGAAACGGTGTGTGTTGACAGCCAGCTGAGGTTGCAGAGTATATGATCCCTCGCAACTCGAGATGATAACGAAACAAGCTGCTGAATGCTTTTTTCATTGTCGGGGCAGACAAACCTGCAGGTTCAAGAGGCGGCGAGGACAGAAACAAGTGAATCATTCAGGCCTGGGAGAAATTACTGCCCTCCCAAATCCGCTACAAAAAGAACTTTCTCCTGTTACGGCTGAAATTTCAGCTTGATAAACTACATTTGTTGCTCAGTTTAGTATCTACTACACCTTGGCACTGATACGCCCAGCCAGGCATGGAAAGAGGAGGTTGTGTTCTGACGGGAAAAAAGTCAAACATGCGGCTTAAAAAAGCAGAACTACAATGCAAACGCTGATTGATCTGTAATTGGTTTCCTGGGCAGTCTTTGGGTTTTAACACCACGCTCTGTGAATTTTGTCTTTTAATCCTCAGCAGCAGAAAGTTTAATCCAGACTAGAGATGTACAACCAATCAGCAGAACAGACTAATTAGTGTCAAATTCATCTAAATTAAAAACCCAAATCTAAAAACAAACACATTAATAAGAGCCGGTGCGGCTGATTGCTTTTTAGCAGTCGCATAATAAGTGGAGACCATCTGTTGATAATCAAGGTGGGACGGGTGATTTACACATTCAATACCCGCATATGCGGACGCTGGGACAGCTGGCGGGTTGGTTTCCTGTCGAGAGCGGCGTTACGAAGGTGAAAACTTCAAAAATCAATGACGGTGTTTGTAAAAAAAAAAAAAAAAAGAACAGATCGGGAGCCTGACACAAGATTTCAATGAAGGTGAATATTCCAGAGCTCCACAGCAAACTAAAAATAAGAAATAAAAACAAGCTTGTTATCCGGCTGAAAGTTGAGACGATTTCTATTTCGAAAGGCGACATAGAAACCCGACTAAGCACACATACCAGAAGAGTTTCCAGCTTTCAGGAAATATTCATTCAGATTAACAAATACCAAGGACAGCAGCTATCAAGCGCTTTTACTCTATGGGAGTCACGGGGATTTAGAGTGGACGATGATATTACGGCGATATTAATACTCTCCAACAGAGTCCTAATCACATAACCTCTGCCCCTGTTCCGTCATATCTTGAATTCAGTTAAGTCCGGGCCAGATGGCCGAGGCGAGGTAAAGACTCTCTGCATCTTTGATTGGAGCTGGAAATAAACCTCAGGAGTGTGGTTTGTTCAATAAAAAGGTAAAGAAGAAGAAGAAGAAGAAGAAGAAGAAGCAGGCTAAGGGTGGTCTGCAGTAGATTCCAGTGCATTAGCCCGAGTCTAAAAAGAGAAAGCATGAAGTGAACTGAAATAACATACACTAAGAGCTCGTTGCATAACCGCAGAAAGTAAGTGAAATATGCTCGAGATGGAGCCTCGGCCATCAATTATGGATCGACTGTGGATATAAACGGAGACGTCTCACAGTCAGGTAAGTTCACGGCAGCCAGCGACTTTAAAATTTCCTGTATGGAAAGGTCATAACAGTGTTTTTCTTGTGCTTACATTATAGTAAATGAAATATTGTTTGGTCAACAGTCAAGCTTTATGGAGGCACATTATTGACCAAACAATAGAAAAAAACTAGCAGATGAATTGTTCTGCCCTAGTTTGGTTCATCTGGTGAAAATGAAAAAAGATTGTTGCCTCTTTTTGTTCTGTTCACGCTCACACTGGCTTTTTACAAACATCTGTGGGCATGAAGTCACACGGACTTGACATGTACAGTAACCCATTGTCATGTCGCCTCGTCGGCGCCGCACGGACACGCAGGGGGAATCCAAGTGTGACTGACGGCAGCTCTCGCTGCGCTTCACCGCGCCGCGCTCGTGTGTTTGTCTTCACTGGGATCACAAGAAGAACATTAAAGAATAACTTTACTGCTGTAGGTCATGAATAATGACTTTCTGCATGATCACGGTTACTGAATTTTGGCTGTGTGTGTCACTGATACGGATCCTCTTCTTTGGCAGGGTTAAATGGTTTTGTTTGGAAACCACACTATCGCATATCTTCTACTGCAGAGTCCTGCCGTTGGTCACAAAATAAAAATGCACCACAGTTTGAAACCCCTTGAAAAGTTTGGTGTCGGTGGTAGGTGTGAAGTTTAACTCAGATCACAGAAGACCAAGAAACAAAGAAAATGATGACCTCAAATGGAAATAAGCTGGAGAAATTAAAAATATCAAATTGTTGCAAAGTCATTTTCTGTCGACTCGCCACGGTGAAAACTTTGGCCGAGACAAAAGCCAATCATGAAGATTCAGGATGGCCTCGCGCCAAACTTACGACCCACCTTTCTGTCTCACGCGTGCGACGGCGGCCCATTTGGCTCGCGCGCCTCACAGCCTCACGTCTTAGGGATTAGTTTCAAGTATCAAGTACAAAAAAAAAAAAAAAAAACTCATCGAGGAAAGTGAGAAACAGTTCATGTCCGTCCTCTCCCCGGACCACGACTGGCTGTGCTAGTTCGGCCTGTTGCCCAGCCGATAGAGACATGATCCTGATGATATGTCCCCGCTGCCATGGAGACCGGTGTGACTCTGCATCTTAATGGACTTCTTCACATAAGCCCCGCCTCTTAATTATTCATTAGGCCCTCCAGAGAAAACAGGCCCGGCTGCTGCGGGTCCACCGGCTTCCTGGTGTGAATCCAGCTTGTAACCAGATAGCAAGATCTAACACCATGAGAGAATAATATCATCTAAAACTGTCTGCACTGGCGCCCATTTCAAGGTTTTGCCTAAAAATTTACATATTCAAAATATTATGGTTGGTTTAGGAAGCAGGAGCTCGAGGGATCAGGTGGCGTTTCATTTAATTTATTTTAAACATGACCGGATATATTTTAACTATTACACAACATCCGGTTGTCCATACAGGTACATTGGGCATGTGTCCTTGCTGAGTTTGAAGCCACGCCATCTGACAACCTTGACCTCCGCGGTGAGAGGTCCAGCATCCACCCTGGGAATCCTGTCGCTCAGGTTCCACGTGGAGAGGCCCAGCGAAAACCTGGCGGTTCTCCCACGCGCTGGTGAGAATCAGTGAACTCTTGACTGTCCTCACACACACACAAAAAAAAGGAACCACCTCAGCACTTTTGGGAGAAACAAAACATGCTGAATTTCACACCATCACCGTCATGGAAAAGTAAGTCGAGGAGGTGACACACAAAAAAAAACGCTTGATTCTTTTTAAGTCGTGCTGTCCGCGGCAGAGTTAATTCTGATTTCGACCCAACGCACAAAGGAAGCAGACAAAATAGTTGTGGTCTCACTTATAACGCAGGAAGTCACAGTGATGACCTAAAAACCGGCGCTCAGACAAACAACACAAGCTCTTTGAATACTGTAAAACTTTGCATAAATTGTTCTGGGGGCACAGGAGGAGGAAGCTGCTGCTGTTTAACCTGACACACAGCATGTCTGCTGGAGATAACAGGCACCTGAACATGACTGGCATGCTGAAAAACGAGCCTGCACGCAAAGCAGAAGGCAAGATGAGGTGATGAGGAGTTAACTTGACACTTCTTTTGTCCTGTCACACAAGCTCTGCTGTTATCACAACAGAAGCCAAGGATTCATATCTAAAACATAAGTCAGAAGTTAGGCAGCATATCGTGCAAGTGCAGCGTTTAAAAAAAAGGCCAATGAACTGTTATGCAATGATATATATGCAAACATACACACTACCCAGCGAGGGCCTTCACTGACTACATTAAATATAAAAAATCTGCAGCCGTCTGCACTGCATGTCCTGCATCCTAATTCCTCTAAAAACTCTCAAAAGAAGTCCGGACTGGCAAAACGTCTTCTTCGTGACATTGAATACGACGACATCCGCTGCCTTCAGCTGTGGAGCTCCGACTAGTAATTGATAGCAGCAGCCATACCAAGTAATATCCCACTCCCTGATGGTAGTTAGGTTTTTAAACAGCAGCTCAATATTCCCCCGTCTGAGACAAAAAGCGGGTATGAAACTGAGGATGTGATTCATGTTTGACGTTGCCGTAAAAGGCCCTAATCTTCCTTTGATTACCTCTTCTTTTGGCTTTGTGACTCGCCCTACCAAGCTCTGCAACTCGCAGAGCTTCCGAACAGTAGGTCGACTGTAAAGAAGCGCGATGGGGGGAAAAGAGCGGCAGTGCCAAGGTGGAGTGAGGTTTCTGCCTAAAAAAAAAAAAAAAAAAAAAGTGTAATCAACGTGGCTTCTTCTTCTTTAATAATAAAAAAAAAAAAAAGATTTTAAAACCTCAAGTAAGAGAAGACAGGTGTGTGAGAGTGTGTTTGTGTTCCGAGAACAGGAGGCCTTTAATCACAGAAAGGCCAAGTGTTCCACTTCCCTGCATGGCATCCATCAACACAGCCCAGTTCTCCCTCCGATCCCTCCACCACCACCACCACCACCGCCGCCTCTGCTGGCTCTCCATCCAACCGACCCCCCTCCTCCTCCTGCAGCAGCTCCACCACCTCATCGCCGCACACCCTCGCAACGATTTCTTGCCAGTGAAGCATGCCACCGAAGCAAAGCTCCTTTTCCTCAGGATTTATAATCCCGAGAGCTCTGGCAAAAAAAAAAAAAAAAGGTGGCTGAAAGAGCTCTTTATAAAGCCGATGGAGGGGGGGCAGTTTGTGGTGGTTCACCTCGGGATGGTCGCTACACACTCTCAGCTCTCTTTAGACGAGGATCATGAAGCGAGGGACTGGGTCACATTGAATAAAAAAAAGATATGGCTGTCGCTGCTCATCTGTTGACCATAAAACTGAACACACACACACTCACACACAATCACACTGGGGAGGGCTGCATGATAATGACACGGGATCCATCTCGTGTAATCAAATCAGGCATGTTGTTAACCTGATTACGCCTGAGACCACGCTCATGGGAGGAGGGCAGGCTGGAAATGAGTGTTTGGAAGTGACCTAAAAAAAAAAACTAAAAAGAAACATGCACATAATATTCAATAACTTAAGTATTTGCAGGGATCACTATCCCAGCCTGTCATGTGAGAGTCTCCTTTAGCTGGTGCACAACAAGGTGAACTGCCTGGTTACTGTTCCCCCTCAGAGCTTTGTCTGTTAAAACAGTGACAGACACAAACAAAACACAAGTGCAGCTCTAACACACACACACACACACACGCTGTAATAACCACTTAAAAATAGCTACACACACACACACACACACACAGTAGCTTGCATGTCCATCGTTAATAACGCTGCAATCTCAAAACCACCAAGACTTCCAGTGACGTTAAAACAACCTGTTCGAGACCGTAATGATGCTAAGACACACAGGCACACACGGAGGGATGAGCCCGTGTCTGCCTCACTTCTTTTCGGGTGCTAACCGGCTAAAACCTGCCGTGTAATAACAAGAAAAAGCGAGAGACCCCCACCGTCCACACACACAGACACAGCTCGCCTCTCGCTGCGGCGGTTAACGTCCTGATTCCCCCCCTCCGACCGCCCGAGCTAGCCTCGCCGTTAGCTTCATCATCGCCTTTGTTTTGTTAACGGGACTTCCACGTTAGCTTTGTTTAGGCTAGCAAAAGCAGCAGCCTCGGTCGACTACCGTTCATTTCCACAACAAAACACAAACACACATAAATATATATATTTATATACCGCCGCAATGACAAGTCGCCCACTCCCGAGCACACACACACACAGCTAAAAACACTGCGCCTCTTCTTCTTCCTCCTCCTTTCTCAACCCGAAATGAGGCTTTACCTTTTTTTTCCTCCCCTCTCCAGTGGTTGCAGCGGTGTCACGATGCGGGGAATGAGCGTTAAAATCCAGGCAGAGGGCGAGCGGAGACGTCGTTGTGCGGAGACGGAGCGAAACGACACGAGATTCCTGCCTCGGCGGCGCACGAGCCCTCTGTGCTCGCTCTGCCCACTTACAGAGCGAGAGTGACAGTTAGGGACCGCGTGCCTGTTACGAGCCCCGCGGAAAACGAAAAATGTTAAACAGTTTTTTTTTTAATTTCATAATGACAAATAAATACTTCATAGTTACTTGTTTTAAGCATTTAACTTGATTGCACAACTGCCAACTGCGATATATTTCTTTTCTTGATATACCTCACTGTGTATACTGTAAATACTGTTAATTATGTCCATACATGTATTTTGGGGCCCATGACAAAAAAAAATCAAATTGGGCCCCCTCTGCGCCCCCTCTGCTCACCACATCTCTACAGGGTTCCCACACCTTTTTCATGAACAAATTCAAGCACTTTTCAAGCACCTTAAAGCACCAGTTTTTCCATTTTTCCAGCACCTTTAAATAGGTAGCCTACTAGTTGTGTTTGCCATGATGGTCATGGGAAGCGCAGCGGTGCCACTGTATGGCATAATAATATGGGCCTAATTAGCATTATTTCATATGGTGGTAGATTGACTGTTTTTTGATTTTTAACTAATTGTGAACTGGCTTGTATTCTCAGCTTGTGAGCGGTGTATTGTGTAACTACTGAGTTCTGCATGTAAAGGCATCGGATCAAGCGCATAGCCACTTAGGAAACATTTTTGTTTTCTCTTGGTTTATTGAGATAGACATCACACAAATTTCAAGCATTTTCAAGCACTTCACAAAAAATTCAAGCATTTTCACAACCTTGAAAACACTGAATTGAAATTCAAGCATTTTCAAGGAATTCAAGCACCTGTGGGAACCCTGTCTCTAGGACCTAACTACCCCATCAAGAGCTTTACATAACTCCAATTAAAGGCTTGCAACTGTTTTGCGTCTTGTAGTAACGGCAACTAGAAATATATATACTCAATGATGATGGTTTTGGACCCAAAAATGCAGAGGAGCTGAGTCGTCAAATAACAGCAACAGCAGCAAACCAAACCCATCTCTGTAAAGAGAGCAAACGGAGCCCAACCCCCAGCCTAAACACACCACAGGTTTATTCATTTTATATTGGTGTTTACCTATTTTTTGGGGCCCCTGTCTGTCGTGGGCCCTTGGAATTAACTCCTAACTAAAGTTGACTTGACTTATGGCTGACTGTTATGGTTTGGTTTAAAGAGTAATCCAATAGCAACTCTTAAAAAAAGGTTTAGTTACAGAGCAGCAGACTAAACAGAAGGCTACACAGAAAAGTAAAAACATAAAAATGTAACATATTTAAAAGATGATGAAAAGAAATAATAAAAGGACAGTAAAAAGGTAAAATATATTTAAAAAATAAAATAAAGGAATTAAAGATTTAAGATTGTAGCTTAGAATCCGGAACAACCAGAAGGGGCCCCCTCCCAGAATGCCGCCCTGAGGCTAGAGAACTGGTTTACGAACAGGTTTAGCAGAACAGGCGTTTAGCATGTTATAGCTGCAGACATTAATGTGAAATAAACAAAAGAAGCAGGTGAACAGGAAATAAAGAAAAAATCCAGGCCATTGGTCAAGCAATGTGATACACATCACATCAAGCTTTTCACTTCACATCACTACGCCAGTATACACAATCACTTTGCTACAGACAATGTGTACTATGTAAAATAAAATAGAATACAAATACATATTAATAATGACATTATACAAATTCTCTCACTAAACCTGAGCAAAATTAGGTAATCAATAAAATTAACTGTAAGAAAAATAAACCTCACCTTTCACAAACAAGAGCCAGAGCCAGGGAATACCAGGAACACAGAGAAGTGAATGATGAGAGACACAGGTGATGACTAATCATGAACAGGGGGAAACTAGTCAGGCTGGAGTAGCTTGTCAAACTCGAAAAATGGGGACGTCTTCTGCTGAATTGCCTGAAAGTTATGTTAAAAACATGAACGGAGAACCTTAGAAGAGTACATAAAGTAGAGAGTAAATCTGTACACCTCTTCTAGCACTGATACAGAGTGAGAAACGCATGAGAGTCAACAAAGGGAACTTCAAGAAGAGTCACAAATTAACAGCCAAAAGGTCTCAAGACTTCCAACAAACCTCAATTATAATTAGGCCTACATTATCATACGCATAAATCAACACAAATACAATTCAAATAAAGCATTGACAAATCTATTTATTTCATTGAAATCAATTTTAATAAACTTGAATCATCAGCAGGTCTGTGTGGTGGATATAAATGTGGATGATGTTGCCACATCAAGGTAGTTAAATGGAAAGAGGAGACGTCAAACATGACGGTCCCTAACTAACACAGCCATGCTGCCACAGAGCTATAAATTCTTTGCGTTTACTGCCATCTGCTGGCCGTCAGACGCCACAGGCAAGAACTAAAAAGTAAAGGATCGCTCTGTAATTTAAGAATATGGCCACATCTGTCTTGTTATGACTGCTTGTAATTGTTGTGTTAATCAGATCTAAAGTTAGGTGAGTGCAAAGGACATAAAAGAGAAAGTTTCTACTACCACAGGGAAGAGGAGTGAGGGAGGGAAGAGCTGACAGACACAAAGGTGGAGCAAAAGCTGCGCACACAGCAGCACCTTCTAGGAAATGCTTTGCTCATCCTCTGCTCCTTTCATTCAAGGTTTCTACGTATTGATCACGAAGAACACGAGAGAGGTTCTTTACATTGCTAAATCCATGTGTGTCAGCATGATCGCATTTCCAAGACGCAGTAAAGAAAGATTGCGTGTCAGCATGGCACACGCCTGAGATTACTTTGCATGCTTTTCCATAAACAAATCAGTATCAGAGCTTTCTGGTACTGCTGTTTCTCGAGGATCACTCGCACCGTGTAACGCAATAACAGCACTGCTTGGAGACACGCAGTCGATATCCATTCTGTTGTAAGGGTATACCACATTCATACATCAATGAGACAGTTTCCAGTGGGTGGAGAGAGAGAAAAAAACACAACTCTCAAGCCCAGTGTCTGAGAAAATAGATTTATTATTCAAATAAGCGACATATGCACAGTGAGTTCATGGTTCTAATCATCAGGAAGATTATGAATATATATGAGCTACAATCATTTACAGAAAAATTAAGTTTATATTATTATCACACAGCTCCATGGGGCATGAGAAGTCCTTTGATGCCATCAATAATTCACATTCATATTATATTCAAACATATATAATTTACTGTACAGACATAAAGAGCTGAGGGCAGAGGATCGCTTGATTCCCAATAAGGCACTCATGATTAAAATGACATTTACTACCATTACAACACAGCTGGTTTGTTTGGGTGCCTCTTTTTTTTCATCATAGGCTGATTTATCAAACCAGATTCATAATCTGAAATACACAGTGTGACAATTTTCGACAAGGATTGTTAGTATAAGACATAAACTGCAATATGAGACTATAAAAAGGGGAACTGTAAAAGAGATTAATAATCTCCAAAGGAAAATCCATCTTTATTACGCAGTTCACGCAGATGCATAAACCCAAAATTGAACCGGTCATTCTCTCATTAAGAACAGGATACTATATCTCTAAAGCCCACAAAGCTGACACTGACCCAATAAAAGACAAATTACTTTGGCTGAAACACATTCTTTACAGCATTCCCCCCTACAACGCTTTCTTGTCCATTAATCGAACCCTGCAATGTAATAATACAACGTAATCTACAGAAGAAGGAAGGCAGGCGCAATGATCAAACCCTGTTTTATGCATATGTTAAAGAAATTAAATTAGGGTTTACCAATTAACTGTGAGCTGGCAGGAATAATACTTCAGTCAAGCTCAGGAGAAAACATTTTCCATCACAGGCTGACTCTGGATCTGCTGTCACCAACAAAATTAGATTTTAAAATTTCCTGACACGTCTAAATGACCGTTTGTTAATCCTCCAACCTTTGGTTACTATTGCTGATATTATTGAGCCAGTCTTCTTTCAAAAGGCGTCTTAAATGTGCACTTGATGTCTCCATACACAATATAACGCTAAAAGAGTCTGCGAACCGTGTAAACACGTCTTGCACCTTAGAGCTGCCTAGTTAGCATAGTAAAGAAAAAATTTTGTTTATTCTAATTCGGCCCTGTTTCACTAATTATCCTACATACTTTAGAAGAAATAACTTTAGAAGAGATAGTCTTTACAGATGAGGACTAATCGATGTATTTGGCAAACTTAATGCTATCTTGGGTAACGTTAGCTGGTGTTGCTAAACTTCCCAATATCCAATAGAGGGCATGAAAGAGCTGCTAACGTTACCTCACGTTAAACTCACTAGATGTGATGTTATATAACTAGTTATGTAACCTGTAACCATGTGAGCTAATGTAGCTAACAATATCCTCACTGGCCTTGGAAGTAATGGTAGGTTACTAGGTGGTTAGCTAAGCTAGTTAGCTTACGTTAAAGCAGATAAACACGGTTTAATCCATTTTTTTAGATCTTTTCTTTTGTGTTATTGTTTTTTTAGATAAGAAATTAACCCCACGTACACGATATATGCTCAGAAATCCAAAGCTAGGCTAGGCTACAGTTGTTCTGGGTATGGGTTTAACAAATGGTCATTTGCAAACTTTTTTTTTTTTTTTTTGCCAATACAGTGGTTCCTCGTTTATCGCGGGGGGTACGTTCTAAAAATAGCCCGCAATAAACGAAATCCGCGAACTAAGTTTTACAAGTATTATATATGGTTTAAGGCCGTGAAACCCCTAACCACACACTTTTTTACACCTTTTTACACGCATATGTACGCAGTGCGGTTCTCCCTTAGCCGATTTAGGACGCAGAACACAATGCGCGCTCATACTGTACAGTACGCTGTAAAAAAAAAAGCATGCAAAATTACACTGATAAAAATCTGCGAAACCGCGAGTCTGCGAAAAGTGAACCGCAATATAGCGAGGGACGACTGTAAATAAAAAAGTTTTTTTGTTTTTATCCAAACAATTTTCAGCCTTTTCCAACATGTTTATCACAGACTTGAAACAGCACATAAAAAAAAAAGAATTACGTGAACGCGACTCCGCTTTCATACGATTCCACCATGCTACATTTGAATACATTTCAGCGCTGTACTATTAAAAATGACTCAAAGAGCGTATTACTGTGTGTCAGAAGTATGATTTTGCAGATTTTTCTACAAACAGAGAACGGTACATTCAGTGACTGTGGTTGTGATGCACTCATTTTCCCAGCCTCTTAGCTACATCCCTGTAGGCTAGCTCGATTTCCACATCACCAGCGCACGTGTTGGTGAACTCATCCCGGTCGTAGGCGTTGCCGAGGTAACGCCACACCCCTGTGAATTCTGATGGGATGTCATAATTTCTGAATTTCTTTGCAACCACCTGCAAAAAAAAAAAAGTTATTTTAATACAACATCAAGATCAAATTCATAAGATCAAATGAACCAAACCATACAGGTTACCTTCAGGACATGAAGTTTGGGCAGGAGGTTGCAGTCAGCCAGCGTCAGTTCATCTCCATCCAGGTATTTGCGTTTGGATTCACCGCTGTGGTATCCCGCCTGGGCCTCGTCAGGTAGTGGACCCATCAGATACTCATCCAGCTTAGACAGGGCCCTATTTAGACTCTTTTCCAATCCTGAAAATACATATCCAGGTCAGCAAAGTTGATTTTAATGTTACTGGATGTGCATTAATTGGTTTTATATACATATATCTGCTTACCTCGATTTTTATCTGGTCTCGTGTTTTTGACGTAAGCCGAGAACTTGGCGAATACGTCATTTCCTGCTGTGTTGGATGCACGATTCTTTGCTGCAAGTTTAGGATACCTTAAAAAAACAGGATGTGAACAAGGTGTTTAGTTCGGATGGTGCTTGCCCTATTTCCTATTCCTGTGTGTGTGTCTCCATGTGTGTGTGTGTGAGTGAGGCCTACTTTGGTGGAGCTAGCATTTCTTCCAGGTACTCCTCTATTTTGTTGACGTCAGTCAGAACCTCCCCCTGGAAGGTGAGGAAAGGCGGGTGCGTCCCTGGGGCCAGGTTATGAAGGTCGGCGGGTTTCCTAATCAGAGTGGAATTATTTTAAACCTCGACTGTAAATATGTGAGAACTAATCTTGTCTTTGACTATTCTGCCATGGTGGCAATTGATGCTAACCTTAGCCACCCTGGGCCTCATAACCCAATAACAATTACTCTTTTAAGTGAAGTGTTTTTAACTGTGACCCTCTGAGAATTTCTTCATTACCTTTATGTATTTCTCAAAGCAGCGCTTGGAGCCCGAGCATAATTAAATGCACATCTGTCAGCCGCTTAATCAAACATAAGTTACGGAGAGACGATGTATATAGGTCCATGAGATTTAAGCAAATGCAAACACAAACAACAGAATATGCTTATAATGTGTTTTTTTTAAGTTCCCATACAAAATTGTCCTGAAACAAGCTGTGTTTGTGGGTTTAATATATGATGAGCGTGATTTTTCTTGTACTTTTTGAGGTAAATATCTAGCTCTCTAGTTTCTAAATGCTCCACTATGTTCACCAGCTAGTCGCAAACTTTGTCTTTCAGCCTTGGTGGCATACAGCGAGTGTTCCCTCACTGAAAACAGCTGCCTGTTTTTAGCTAGAAACAAGCCTGACGACAGCAAAAAGCCAAAACAATGAGCTGAAAGACGCTAAAACGCTTCATAGAGACGAGGTGAACTTCAACCGTTGTGGATATGTAACTATGAGATTCACATGCATGTAGTCATTTGGTACGTTGTTAATATAAAAATATTTATTATGCCAGCTTTTTTCACGTCTGTTTTCGGACCTCTTAAGCAGCCACCAGGACGGTGTCAAACCAGAGCTGTTCTATCGTCTTGTCTTTCAGTGTTTTACCGTAATATTATAGTTACAGCGTGATATTATCGTTACCTCTTGAGGTCAACGGTGGTGACATTGAAGACTACACCTTTCAGCCAGAGGATCATGAAGAGGCGCTGAGAGAAAGGACAGTTTCCAATGCTCTCTCCATCACTGCCAGCCTGTATACACACATACACATGAAAACACGGTAAAACACAGTACAAACTGTATATAAAAACATAGACATATACACTGATTCACACACTCCCGACATATAACTGAACAAGTCCCCAATTAATTAATGCAATCACACGCATTGCACAAGAAGACTTTGCCATTCAGTCGTAGTGGGTTTGAAGTCTGCACATTTATTTTTAGCATATAAACAAATACAGTAGGATGTGTGCGTTTGTGCGTGCGTGCGCTTGAGCGTGTGAGCGCGCGTGCCAAACTGCAATAGGACACTGTAATGAGACACCAAGTTCAACATGAATAATCCACGCAGCTTCCCTTTGCCGCCTCGCTGCCTGTTTGGACTTTTGGTTCCTTTGATACTGTATCAGTATGTCAGCTATAGAAATGATATGACCCGCTGTCCTGTCATAAAACTACAACTCACACAGCTGGGTTTCAAATGGAAAACACATTTAGCCTATTTAACTCAGAGTCACGTATAATCTATATCAAAGATAATCACTCTGTTATCTGGGATTGGCTCCAGCTGCTATATATATATTATATAATATATATATAAAATGTATCGATGGATAATCACATGCTGAAGTGTTTTTTGAAGAAATTTAAAGAAGCATTTCTACCCTTTCATGCATGTCCATTCATTTCACTACATTATGGAAGTGAACTAACAAACCGTGAAATGATACTGTGCAGTCTGTAGTCGATAAAGTGTAACAATAATTCATTTCTCGCCAAGACACAGATGCACAGATGAGAAAATTGATGCCACTCTCAGATCTGTACATTAACTAGTTAGCTTAGCTTAGCATAAAGACTGTGTTACACAACAAAAAGGCAAATCTGCAAGTGAGAAAACTTTTTCAGAGTTTCGTGCAGGATGTGCTGTTTTTCTGTTCAAATGCATAGGCACCATGTTGGAGTCTGGTTGCCAGTTCTTGTAATACATCCAGTGTCCGGCCAAGAAATAATCAATCACATAACTTCCTATAAAACACACAAATTGCTGTTTTTACAGGTTGTTTTTGCAAAGCTGAAGCAAACAAGATAAACCTTCATTAGCTTTATATATTGTAAATGGCAGATTTTAGTATTTATTAAGTGTTAAGCCAAACTAACTTTCTAACTTTTTATGAATTATTATAAATTGTGTTTTGCCCCAAATACTAAATACAAATATTGTTATGTCCGTGCCAATAAAATGATCTTAACATGTAAATGAGTGTGCATACCACTGACTCAGACCTCTTTAAACTAACACAATATGTGCTGCCTTCATTCATTAAATGCCTATAAAAGAGTAATATGTCTAAACTGTGCTGGTGACATGCGTGCCTACACTTATTGTGTCATAACCTCAGACCGTTTAAAGCTGCTGTTCTCAATACTGAAAGGACCCCAGTAATAATTCATTAGGAGAGAGAAAGAGAGAGATTGTCTATGCACGTGGGTGTCAGGTTAACACACGGAAAATCAGCACACAACAACAACAACACGGCACGCACACGCTTAAAGGAGCCTCCCTCCAAAAATACACACACATTCAATATTCTGCTAATTCAATAGAGTGCACATGCAGCTCAAAGTTTACTTGTCCTGCACAGAAATGACAATATATAATATTGTGAAGTTTGTACAGGAATGTGAAAACTGATCTACAGTCAGCTGATGATGTCACAAACACCACAACACACACACACACATAAAACTCCAAACCTTGACAAATAATTCAATATCAGGGTCCTTGTCCTCCTCGGCTGCAGTATCCGTCATGGTCAAGAAAAAGACAAGCTTTGCCGGTGTGTGTTTTGTTTCCACTGGGGTGTAGATGTGTCAGTCTGTTTGTGTGTTTGTGTGTTATATGTGTGTGTGTGAGCCGGTTCAGTTTACAGCAGATTTTACTCCAGGTCCATGTGGTGAGGTCCGCTTGGTCCCATAGCAGCTGTGTCAGAGTGTCAGCTGAGGACGAATGACAGTGTGTGTGTGTGTGAGAGAGAGAGGGAGAGAGAGAGAGAGAGTGTGACAGAGAGAGAGAGAGAGAGAGAGAGAGAGAGAGAGAGAGAGAGAGAGAGAGAGAGAGAGAGAGAGAGGTTCAATTTGTACCCGAGGTCTCAGCAGTGGCAGCAGGGCGTGACAGAGTCGGGCAAAAATAACCCCCTTGGGTGGGGTATGGAAGGGGTGAGGAGGGAAAGGGCACACCAAGTCACCCAAGGGTGCCCAGCCCCTCCCACC
Source organism: Collichthys lucidus (assembly GCA_004119915.2). Taxonomy (NCBI): domain Eukaryota; kingdom Metazoa; phylum Chordata; class Actinopteri; family Sciaenidae; genus Collichthys; species Collichthys lucidus. Next base: position 26,348,574 of record CM014078.1, read on the forward strand.
TCTTACAGCTCTGATTGACAACACAACCAGGTGACTTTGAATCATCCACAGTCATCGTCTCCTTCTCACACTCATCAGCACCCATGGGTCCCATGCCGGGAATTCTCAGCCTGAGTGTGAACTATATTATACAGAGCGTAATGTTTAATCACAGGATACAGCAGCTAAACGGTCAAAGGATAAAAGTGGTCATATAATGTAATTTTGTTATTGTCTAAAAGACAACTTTTAACGTATGCTTTGTGCTCCACTGTTGTACAAATGAGCCACACTGTTGCACTGAGTAACCATGTTGCGTCATCACACAGAACATGAACAATGTTTTACCAAATGTGTATTAATCCACCGCTGAAAGTAGTTCCCAGCAAATGCAATTTTTTTTCTCCTGCTGAGGTAACATTTGCTAAAAACTACAGCGCCCAGCTGTAGGAACTACATATTTTGGATTACGTCATTTGACCTGTGACACATTTCAGCGCCAGCAAAGGCCATTTAATAGCCATAATTTCACAAATATATATATTTTTTGTTTTCATGTCATCCCCTGTCATCTTTTCAGCTAAAGGCTTTTCTATACATAAGGTAATAGAAATAAATATATAAAAATATACAATATAATAAAGTTTCTAATAAATAAATAAATAAATAAAATGTATTTTTATTAATTTGGTGTGGATGACATGAGATAAAGTGACTTTTGTGGACATGTGATTATTTTAAATTGGCAAGTTTTATTTTAAATAAGTAAGCTACTAATAAGTTAAATCAAGGCTAATACAAAACTAACTCCAAGAAAACATTTAAAAACAGTGTGGAGCTGCCATACATGGTGCTGCCATTGAAAGACCTCAGGCACCCTTACTGTACTACAAAGACCTCAGAGTTATATTGCTAGAAATTATATGGCTATAGTTTCAAAGTGTCAGATTTATGATCCCTGAATACTCCACACAGACTGGACTTTGGTGTGGAATATGCAGATTGTGTAATCAGCTCAGGTGGTGTGTATGTTTGAATGTGGAGGTACAATGTTTAGATAGATAGATAGATAGATAGATAGATAGATAGATAGATAGATAGATAGATAGATAGATAGATAGATAGATAGATAGATAGATAGATAGATAGATAGATAGATAGATAGATAGATAGATAGATAGATAGATAGATACACTCGGCATAACACACACACACACACACACAAACATGCATACGGGAATTCACAGGGCCGTGCGACAGGAACTATCCCCAACTATCCCAGCACTGAGTCAGAACATTCCTGTCAGTTCAACTTATATTTAGAAGCACGGTAACACACACACACACACACACACACACACACACACACACACACACACACACACACACACACACACACACACATTTCGAAATGACTGAGATGATGACCTCTGTGTGTGTGCGTGGACGGCAGAATGAGGTGTGCAGAAGGCCCAAACTATAGGACACGAGTCCAACTCTTGGCATACTTAATGACATTGCACATATGATCTAAAGCAGCTGATACGAGGAGATTACGGCTGAGATTTATAAGGCCCATAAATTAGTTTAAAGAAAGTCTTAGCAATATATGTGCATACACACACACACACACACACACACACACACACACACACACACACACACACAGAAAATGTAACCCACTTCTTCTCCTACCTTAACATAGAGAATGATCCCTAGGTTCTCCTTCTCAGGTTCTGGCTTCTTCTGATCTTCCTCCTTCTCAGACGCCGATGAAGATGAGGATGACGAGGATGACGATCTGGATCTCAACTCTGGGGACCTCCTCTCCCAATTCAACTCATTGCTCCTCACCTCCTCCTCTATCTTCTCCTCTTCCTCTTTCTCCTCTTCCTCTTTCTCTTCCTCCCTGTTCCAGTCCTCAACCTCTGCCTTCTCCTCTTTTTCTTCTTCTTCAGCGTGCGAGGAAGATGAGGAGGACGAGGACGAGGACGAGGAGGAACTGCTTCGCCTCTCCTCGATGGGAGGGCAAGGTGGAGGGAGAGAAGGGGGAGCTGGTATTCTTCCTATGGCCCGTCCAGTGTTCTCGTACTCTGCTGTCAGGTTGGAGGGCTCTTCGTACATCGTCTCCTCGTAGCTCGTGTCGTATATATTTGCCGGCTGGTTCTGGTAGGTGGCAGGTGACTCTGGGTTCTCGTACAAGTTCTCCCCAGAGGAATCCATTCTGAGTGAACAGGTCAGACAAGAGGTCGTCCGGAGATGGTGTCAAGGTGTTAAGGTGTAGAGCAGAGTGACTGTGATGGCAGGAGTATCTGCTTTATCAAAAGAGTACCCTGGGACTTTGGACGGGGAAGGCAGTGCCAAGGAAAGACAGAGGTGATCCTTAAAGGAGAATACAACTTGAATAGACATGGCATGTTACAGCTATTGTTGGGCAGAGGGGAGGTGGCTCCAAAAAGTTAATTATTTAATGACTATGAGCCCAAAGTGCAAAGTTTTAAAAGACTACCGCTTCAAACTTTTACAAAGAATACCATCACTTCAACTGATTTCTACTTCTTTATTTAAACACTTAGAGCATTGCATGCAGTGCAAATACCTAAAACTTGCTTCTTCTTTTTTTTTACACAGCAAACTCAAAATGCTGGAGCCTATGTTTCCCCAAATGCAATGCGACAGCCCTTCCCTTTTCCCGTAAATGCCTTTATCTCTTAAACGCAACCCCCCTCATTACGGTTTGTAACACACATTTTCTGTCAACTATTTAAAGTTTAAAGCCGAACGTGAAGCAGCCTCGATGACACCACAAGGGTTCAAAATACTGCCTTTACTACCTCAGCGCTTTGAAATGCCCTTAGGTTGTTGATAGAAATGTTACCAAATGATAAGTTAGTCAACATAAGGCCTTTCTCTGCAAGACTTCTGGCACTAAATCCCAGGTTTATATGCCCTACACACTGGCTCTTGTTGGGCATTTCCTTGTAAAGCTCCATTGTAGAACTGTAAAACATTTATTGACTAATTTAGGAGTCTGACCCAGAGTAAATATTCCCTGCCGCCCTGCTTCATCTATATGATTGTTCCATCTAGGAGGTTGTTCTTGTATTTTAAAGCGATGTGAGATCACATCTAGGTTTGGGATTCAGGGATGCATGTGAATGAGGTATATGCAGAATGTGCATGTGGACAATTTGCCTGCCTGGCAAAACTACAACACAGTGCTGCATTGTGGTACTGACAGACAGCCTATTGTGTTAGAGTTTGTCATGCAGTTCTTATCCAGACTAATTGACAATAACAATATCGCCTCAATGACAGTTTGGACTGTCAGCTGTTTTCATTTTGCAATCAACCATGTCGCTTTATCCAATCAAGGAACACCTTGTAGCAAACTACTACTCATACTTTCCCGCCTACAACGCCTGAAAAAAATCTAAACGCTGATTGGCTGCTCGAACTGCCAATTAAGTTAAGCCGTGTGTTGACGGTTACGTCAAGGTGGCCACAGCAAGAGCAGAGGTGCATCGTTTGTACTTCAAAATAAAAGCATTATTTTAAAAAATATTTTATATATATAATAATAATAATTATTATTATTATTATTATTATTATTAATAGTATACATAATAATATAAAAGGAAGTTAAACTGATATTTCTATTTAAAGAAACAAAAAAACAATGCACAATTATGTATGGAAGCCTTTTCTGGTTCACCTTGATAAATATAACAATATATATAATATATATATATATATATATATATAAAATCTTTTTTTTTCAAATACTTTTAAATGTGCCCTGTTTTGTTTCTACTCTGCCTATTTTCTGTGTCTGTTTTTTGTAACTTGCCTTCTAATTAAAAAAAAAAGATTTAAATATATATATATATATATATATATATATATATATATATATATATATATATATATATATATATATATATATATATATTTAATAAAGATATTGTTTACAGGAAAAAATAACAACTTTACATTAAAGGACAAACAGCATTCATTCATTTAGCGGCAGGTGAAGGATTTAGTTTGAAATGACTGACCGGATGTTCTTGACGACAACTCCAGCTAGCTCGACAGCATCGCAGTCATTTGTGTATTTTGAGGAAGTCCATTGATGATGCTGGTGCGAAGATAGGTTGTGGATAAAAGTTATTCAACAGCTTTTTATTGTGGGGGACAAGTTTCCGCCCGGCCTGACACAGGTAACGACGACAAACACACGGTTAGCATTACGCGGTTAAAAAAACAAACAAAAAAAAAAAAACTCGTCACGCGGAGAGGTAACCGGCTCCTCGGCTTGTTGCGACAACAAAATACACATTTCTCTCTTAATATATTTCACACGCTGTCTGTTTTATTTATCAGTGTAATTATTTCTGACGTTTATTTGGTGTTTTTCGTGCGGGACGGCGACTTCCTGGTTGTGGCGTTTGTTTGACATTGGCTGTTTGAACGTTGTCAGTTGGTTGTCAGTTGCGTTATCCGCCTAACTAATTAGTTTCAAACTATTTATTTACCTTTTTATAACAGGTGTGCGCATATATTATGAATTTGAATGTGAGCGCATGTCTTATTCAGCTTATTTCTTCCTCACTTGGCCATGTAATATTCACAAATTAGATTTTATTTTGATAACCCCGGTGACAGAGTGAAGTTTAAAGCTGATTAATTTAATCGAATAAAGAGAGGAGGAGGAGGAGGAGGAGGAGGAGAAGAGACGTTCAATGTCTCTCTGTCTTCCGCTTGTAGCCGTGCTGTGTTTGAGGGTCAATCTAATTTCATGCATCTTTGAGCTCTTGGCTTTAGAAAGTAAATAAGGCGTGTGTGTGTGTGTGTGTGTGTGTGTGTGTGTGTGTGTGTGTGTGTGTGTGTGTGTGTGTGTGTGTGTGTGTGTGTAAAAGGAAATTGCATCACAGCACAAAGTGTGGCTTTATCTGAGTAAGAGAAGCTATTTTACAGTCCTGCTGTCACGTCTGAGTTTAAATATTTTTAATTTGAATCCGTCAAATCAAGATTTAAATGTGCTGACAGATTGGTACGAACATACAGAAAAGCCTTTGCCATAACACTGAATCTATGGTTCATGCATGCACAGCATTAGATTGGTCATTTTGATGTTGCCTGATGGCACAGAGGTAACCGCTGTAAGTTTCACTTCCTGCTAAGCAAATGCGAACAACCCAAGACATTTTTGGCATCACTTTTGTCTCTGCGTCCTCCTGTGTGTGTGAGAGAATGTGGATTTTCCCACCAGGCTTTTGTTCTCACTTCCTTGCTTCATGCGGTCTTGCGATGTCAGTTTAGACATGTGGGAACTTTCCACAGCTTTGGGTGGCGGAGATGATTTATAACCAGAGTAACTCTTCAGAGTTTAGCGAGGTGGCTCCACGGATGTTGATCTGCAGGTTGCTTCCACTCTACCTACCGCTGTTGGATGGATTGCAACAAATTGTCGTGCAGAAATCCATGTTGACCACATGATAAATTAGCTCTGTGTCTCTGCGCGACTCTGAACAAGACTTGTCTCTTTTCACATCTTTTCAGGATGTTACTGATAACACTTCTAGTCTTCCTGTGTGGCGTAAGAACTTCGGCCACAGAAAACAACACGGCTCAGCAGGGTCCTCCGCCGCTGCTGCTGGTGTCGTTCGATGGCTTCCGAGCGGACTACCTGCAGAGGTTCCCCATGCCCAACCTGAAGTTCCTGTACAGCCAAGGGGTGCTGGTGGAGCAGCTCAACAACGTCTTCATCACCAAGACGTTTCCTAACCACTACAGCCTTGTGAGCAGTGCTGCTTGTACTCTCGGAGTGTGTGATGCTTACAGCAAGAACAACTATAATAATTCTCATTGTCTTTTCCCTCCAGGTGACCGGGCTGTACGCAGAGTCTCACGGTATGCTGGCCAGTAACATGTACGACCCCGTCAGCCACAAGCACTTCCACGCCAGCAACAGCAACGGCACCGACCCGCTGTGGTGGAGCGAGGCGCAGCCCCTCTGGCTTACAGCGTTGGACTCCGGCTACAAAACGGCGGCCATGATGTGGCCCGGCTCTGACGTAACCATCGGCAACCGCACAGCGACGCACTTCCATCACTACGACGCTAGTGTGACGTTCCAGCAACGACTGGGCAACGTGACGAAGTGGATTCTCGGAGACGGAAAGGTAGAGAAGCTTATGTGATGTGGCTGTAAACATGTTTCAGTGTTTGCACTTTCATTTTGCTCTGTCGCTATGGTAATGCCACTTCAGTGCACAGTGCAATACAACTTTAAAACCCTGACTGAGTCAATAGGCATTGTTTGACATTCGATACTTTGCATCCCATTCCATCAGGAGCCAGGAGTCAAGTTTGCAGCTCTCTACTGGGAGGAGCCAGACCGGTCAGGCCACCTATTCGGTCCTGAAAACACCACTGCAATGAGCAAAGTGCTGAAGGAGGTACACTCATTTCATTTAGCTGAAAACAAATATATTTTCATTATCCCTATCTACAACTTAACTGGTTAAGCATCATGACGTTTCTGTCACACTGGCCTCTGGTTACAAGCATGTCATAATTTACAACAGCAGTTTAAATTTAGAAGTGCTAGACATGTCATAAAGTTTTAGCAGATATCTGAGCGACAGTCAGAAGCCGCTATGTTTCTACGCTTATTGTATAATGAAATGAATAGTGGCTACATTCCTTAAGCAGTGGCAGCAAGCCAGCATTTATAACACCACGGCCCATGAAAAGTAAGAAGAGATGAAAGAGAAACTGTTGGATCAGTCACCATAAAATTTAGTTCAGATATTTGAAGACCTTGTAGGGTGAACAATAACTGAAGAGAGGCAGCAGGGTTTGGTAACATTTCTTTTGTGGCATGTGTTAGGGATCAAACAGTGCCGATCTCTTCGATTCGGCCAGATTTATCTAGACGTTTCTCTGAATCCAATAGAGGCGCAGCTTTGGTTCTAGGCCTGCTAACCAATCAGAAGTAGGGCGGGGCGGGACTGATTTGTTGTTTTTTTTTTTTTTTTTCCCCACTATCAGCCCTGCAAATGAAACATTTAGTCAGCAGACAAAGTAATACGGCCCCCGAAACCCAAACCCAAAACCCTAAATAAAGTCTTTAGTGTAGAGTTACATTTCCCAGCACAGGAAGTTGGCTTCTCTTTTTTTTTTAGTCTCAAACTCCAGCTCCTGTTTTGTGGAGACAACTGCAGCACATCAAGAAACAAAGAGAGAACCAGATACATTAACAATATGCATTAATACATACCATAACAATTCCAAACTAACCAATATTTTTTTTGAAAAACTAAACATGCTCAACCAAAAATTGTTTGATTATTTGTTTTCTATGCCTTTATATATCAAAATGAGGATAAAAGTAGCTAAACCGAAGATAAGAAAAGGATAGCGTAAATAAATCATCATAATAAGAAAATCGATGATAGAGATGCAATAAATATGAAAATGTATTGTAAGAATGCCAGAAACTTGCTTCAATGGCTCGGCACACTTGAGAGTTAATCACATTTGTACAGAACTCCTTTCACTCCAGATTTGCTTGATGGGAACATTTATTGACAGCTATGTCTCTTTTCAGGTGGACGACAACATCGGCCTGCTGATTTCAGAGCTGAATCGGACCGGCCTCTGGGGTCGCATCAACGTCATGGTAACCAGTGACCACGGGATGGTTCAGTGCTCGGCCGATCGCCTCATACGCTTGGACCACTGCCTCCATCCCGACAACTACACAGTGGTGGACTTGTCACCTGTCACCGCCATCTTCCCACATAACGGTAACCGGGTTTACATGACATGAGATGAAAGACCCTGCATGCAAACAGCCTGATCTATTGATGGTAAATGTCAATGATTGGACTGTTTCTGTGTGTGTGGTTTGCAGATGTGGAGGCTGTCTATGCGCTCTTGAATAAGTGCCACCCTAATATGACAGCATATTTGAAAAAGGCGATCCCTGATAGGCTGCACTACAAGAACAACGAACGCATCCAGCCAATCATACTGATCGCTGATGAGGGCTGGACCATCATAAAGCAAGGAGACAAGCTGCCAAGATGTACGTCTCTCAATTGTTTTCTTGTGAAGTGCAAACTCCCCTGCAAACAAGTACAGCTCAGAAATATTCACTCTCTTTCCCTCCCTCAGTGGGCGATCATGGCTACGATAACTCCTTACCCAGCATGCACCCCTTCCTAGCCGCGACTGGGCCCAGCTTCCGTCGGGATTATCGAATGAGCAGTTTGCAGAGCGTGGACATTTACCCGCTCATGTGCCACCTCCTGTCGGTGCCCCCAAAGCCCAACAACGGTACCCTCGCCCAGGCCCAGTGCCTGCTGGTGGCTAAGACCTGCTGGAATGTTGCTCTGATGATCGGCCTGGTGGTCGGCGTCCTACTCGTACTGAGTATAATCACTAGTAAGTCTATGCAGAATATACCCCAGCAGGAGCATGTAAAAAGATAATAAAAAGAGGTCCCAGGATAGACCCCTGAGGAACACCAGTACAAGCAGCAGTCTCTATAAATATTTTTAAAATAATAGCAAAATGACTAAGATATTTTAACTAGTTGCTATTAGTAGTTTTTACTACTGTACAGTGTGTCTCCAACTATGCAACAAACTAATATGAACATGTTTTTCTTCAGTTCTCTTCAGCTTGCTGCGATACCGCAACCCGTTACGCCCTCCCCGGCCCTTCCGGAGGCTACAGGTTGACTATGACGATGACGACGATCCTTTGTTGCAGTAAACCAGTGAAAACGGGTCACCACACATTATTCAGTGCCTGTTGGTGCTCCGATAGGTACTTGATACGTTGCACTTTAATCACTGAGGCTGTTGATCCAGCTTTCACTCTGGTGTGTGTGACAGTGTGTGTGTGAGACAGTGTGTGTGTGAGACAGTGTGTGTGTGAGACAGTGTGTGTGTGTGTGACAGTGTGTGTGTGTGACAGTGTGTGTGTGACAGTGTGTGTGTGACAATGTATGTGTGACAGTGTGTGTGTGACAGTGTGTACGTTCATGCAGAGGAAAGACCTGTTTTTCACAGAGCTGTCAGGTCAAAACAGATATACTGAATACTCTCCTTAATATGACTGCTGTCAGAAGAAAATGTGACAAGAGGCCAGTGGAATTTTGTGGAATGTAAATTATTTTGAGGAAATACTGAAGATTTTTGGGAGGATAATATTGAGATTAGTTGTTTTTATTTTATATATTTCTGCAGGAACTGTCTTTATAAAAATCTGTGTGTGTGTGTGCGCATATGATTTACTTGCTTGGATTGGTAGTGTTACTCTGTGTCAGCAGAGGGAGCCAGTCGCTCATTTAAGATTCCTATCGTTATATGAAAGGGAAAAGCTTGAACTGATTCTTACTGTAGTTGTAACTGAGTGCACAGTTACTGTTTTGGTCAACCGATATTCGAGTCATCTCAATGCCACTTAAGTTCTCCTTTTATTCCATGTTCAGAATTAAAATCTGAATGGGTGTATATTGACTTTTAAACAATAGTATAATTAATAACTCAAATGTGAGAGAAAGAAAGAAAAATCGTATTGATGTAAATGCCATGTATCCATTCTGTACTTACAGTATAAAATATACCAAAGACAATTATTAAAATGCACGCCAGGTGCTCCAAAGAGAGATTCACCATCTGAAAATAGAAAATATTTCAAAATAAAAGCAATGGAACGCTTAATATTAGCATCAGGTAGTACAGCAACACACTGGATTTGAAAAATAGTACTAAATTAAAGTACTGAGTTGAAGCCTGATGCTGCTTTTCTTACTATCAAAAAATCCCATGAAAAGACCAAAGCCAATAATGAGTGTATCCCATTAACTATTAGTCTGACAGACGTTGTTGTGCTGTGGATTCATCCGCAGCTGAAAGTAGTGCCCAGTAAATGCACCATTTTCTCCTGTGTGCGGAACATTTGCTAAAAACTACAGTGGCCGTCTGCTTGAGGAAGATGTTTGTTTTTAAGATTCATGTGACCACCTACAGTGTAAAGGTGTGAGAATGTATTAAGAGAAGGTTGGTGTTTGGTCTTTTCATGGGATTTCATGACTGTAATTATATTATTATTATTCTCCAACCAAGTATCTAGCGATACAGTATCTACTCTGCTGCTTTTAAAACTTCAGTTGTTTCAGGTCACAGTGAGCACGTTTACATTTGGATAGAAGTTTCCCAGTTACTGAGCACATTTTATTTTATTTAGGGATTACAGTGTTCTTTGTTCACCCTCGCCTTATTCTGTAAAACAATCTATTTTTGTGCCATAAAGCACTCGTATATAGTATAAAATTCAGTTGAGTGGTATGATATGAAGCTACCAGTTTAAAGTCATTGGTCTCAGTCTTATGGTTATCATATTTATGTTCCTGATGTCTAAATGCTCCATGTAAGCTGTATCTTTGCACTCTGTCTGTGTGTGTTTGGTTCTTTTTAAAAGTTACTGTTTTCTAGTTTTGCGAAGTGTAGTTTTGGTACTATGCAAACCCTGTCTGGCCTGTAGAGAGATTCCTGTGTATTAATGTTACTTGGAAAAAAAGAATAAAGTTGATTTAAATGTGTGACTTTTTGTGTTTTGCGATTCAAACCCTCACATCAAGTGTCCATAAATGGAAAGGAAAAGCGACACACGTTTGGAAAAATTAATTTATATTCCTTTATATTTTTTTTTCTCCATCGCAGTCACAACATTACAATGTAATAAAATGGTAAATATATAAAATCAAACTCAATACTGACGCATATACATTTCTGTATCGTGTTCAAAACCAAATGAACTGTACACATTTATATTTGTTTTACATCATTTAAAATCTGTCATAATTTTCTATGTAGTCATCTGTATTATTGTAAATCTTTGTCTCTTCACAGATAAATAGACTTTATTTTCAGGAGGTATTGTAACAAAAATAACACATTTCCTAATGCTGGCCACCTGAAGCCATTGAAAATATCATTCGACTCTTCCCCCAGAATGCTTTTACACTATTGTAGACACAGAATACACAGACAAACAAGAGATACACAACGTGTCGTCTCGTTTCTCTCCGGGTTTTGTTTGTGGTTGTTCAGAAACATTCGGCATGAGTTTGGGAATCCGCCCCCAAAAAACCGGAAGATTCCTGAATGGTGTTTTTATGAGCTGACGCAGGAGCGGTTTGAACACGGTTGATGACAGGCGCCATCATTTCTACAGTGAAGACAGGAGGCGTTAGCCAGACAGTGCCTGGTTTTGTTCCTCTTGTTGTATGAAATATGTGCTCATGTATCGAACCGTTTATTGGCATGTAGCTGCACATTGCAAATATGACCATCTTAGGAAGCTGCTTAATCACATTCAGTCCTAAAAATCGAAACAAATAAGATTTTCATATTTCTCTTAAAGGGTTGGTTCACAAAAATGACAAGAAATCATTTAGCATAGCATAGTTTAGCATAGCGTTTTGGAAAAATACTCGCATTCTTGCATTCTTATCTAAAATTGGATAAGAAGAATGATACCATCGTCATGTCACGTCATTAAAGCTACAAATAGAATACACTTAGCTTAGCATTAGGACTGAAAACAGGGTGAAACAGCTTTAGAGACATTTTGGGAAAAATACTTTTCACTTTATACCAGAGTTACATTGAGAAGATGATGCAACCTGGCTCCATCTAAAGGTTAGCAAACAAATCTTCCTAACAGCACCTCAAAATGTTTCTAACTAACACTTAATCTTAGTGGATTCATTTCCAGTGCAACATTTTAAACTTTGGACAGAGCCAGCGAGCTAACTTCTTTACCCCGCCTTCCACTCTTTATGCTAAGCTAAGCTAAGCTAAGTTAGCTTAGCTTAGCTTAGCATGACTGTAACCTGGCTCCATCTAAAGAGTGGGAAACAAATATTCCTAACAGCACCTCAAAATGTTTCTAACTAACACTTAATCTTAGTGGATTCATTTCCAGTCCAACATTTTAAACTTTGGACAGAGCCAGCGAGCTAACTGCTTCACCCCACCTTCCACTCTTTATGCTAAGCTAAGCTAACCGGCTCCAAATTTACTCCAGCTTTCAAATTTAGCGTACAAATATGAGAGTGGTGAGCACTTCTCATACAAAATATGAGCGAGTAAATAAACATTTTTGTCCTCAAAAGAAATGCACAACATATTTTTTTAACTAATCATTGCTTGTGCTGATGGTCTTTGCAGATAAATTGTGCTCATCAGGAATGTGAGACGACATTACATGTATTGTTATTCATCGGTTTGTCCCAATGTCCTCTTTATCAGAGAAACAAAACCATAGCTTGGCTGTGGCTGTCTGGCAAATCACCTCCAGGAACTTCATCCTGCCTACAGATCTAATATCAGTGTGCTTATACTCAAGACAACACGATGGCACAGACTCCTACGAAAACACAGTTTCCAGTTAAGCCGTATTTTTCTTCTCTCGTCTTACATTCTGGATATTTATAAAGAACATTTACTATCAGTACATTTGAAAGAGCCATCTAAGCGAACTCATCGAACATAGATCCAACTGAGAAAGATTACCAGAAAAAGGTATTTACAATCAAAATGCCAACCACGAGAAAATAAAAGGTACTTTTGCACATCGAAATCTCTAGAGCTACTTTTTTTCCCCCCCTAAGCTGAAGAACACAGTAGAAAAGCATGACCCCCCAACAAAATAAAAGCTCATGGTACATCTTATAGATACATCCACATTAAGGTTTAGTTTGACCCTGCCCTGTGCTTATAGTATCCACACCTGAGTCAAACCAATGAAATCCTTCCAACTTGTTTTCCATGATTGAATCTAAGTATTTGTGCCAAAAGTCTTCTTCGGTTGTGAAAGGAAAGGATTTCAGCTGCGGTTGGACTCAGATCTGGTAGAAACTGGTCTGAGATCAGAAACAGCTTAGCCTCTGGCCCCGATTTTCGATGATGAGTAATGATAATTTCACAGCTCTGGACCAAGCAAGTAAAACTTTGGCTAAAAAAAGCATATGAAGCATTACTGACACATACGGTTAGTTTGCACTCGTACACCACACATGTTCGCACACACGCACTGACACATACACGCCCACACACACACACACATTTAACAGCCTAACAGCAGGCCTCATATGCTTTATAGACCCTGATAGTGGAACATTTATGTGTTTATCCAAAGAACGAAAAAAAAAAAAACTGCTTTTGCACATTCCAGTCGGGAGCTTGCATCCAGCCTGGTTCTTCCCAACGTAAGGATACGTTACTACACATTCCTCCCGACCAATTTAAACCCGTCAACGTACAAAGTTGATCGAGAAAGATGGAAATTCTCATGAACAAACGCAAAAAGGTTAAAAAGAAGTCGTATATATATCGACACCTCAAAAAATAGGAATAATACATGAGAACAGTGATGTGGTTTTTCATAAAGGTTATCCAAGCCCAGAACCTTTGTATGTGTGTGTGTAACCTTGCATAGCTGTGGGTGTGTAGCCATACAATAACACTGACTGGACTTCTCTACAGAGTGGGCCTGGCTAAGGCTCTGGGTTTTTTTTGTTGTGAAGGAAGAAACTATTCATCTGTAGCGTGCAGACTCAACCGTAGAGTGCCGATCCATGACTTCTTGATTACCGGGCGATGTGGGGGATAATTAAAAACAAACACGGAGATGGCGAGAAGGTGTGGTACCTGCAGATTGATTATGAGGCTGCAGCCGAGTCTGAACGCTACGCATGAATACTCCAAAGAAGGAACTGTGTTTTTTTATTTTTTTTTGGTTGTGTCAGACCTGATTTGGTTGTGTTAAACCTGATCTGTGATTGGCTGTAGCTCTGGGTGCAAAGGGGGCAATGGTTTGGGTCAAAAGGTCAGAGGTCAGTGCTAGCTGAACATAAATCTCCCTTTAACAACCCAGAAGCACATACGAAGCTGTGACTCTTCAAGCCATCTTGTAATTTCCTTATACGCCCTCGAACCTAGAACAATCATGCAAGAAATTCACGAGCACAATCTGTGAGACTAACAGAAAATGTCTGACTGTGTTCTCTAAATGTCACATATTTGTGTGTTGTTTTTTTTCCGTACAACGTGCTAACACAGTGTGCTGTTTTTTCCTTTTAGACTTCTGTGCTCTGACACACTGAACCCCATGCTTTAATGTACAGTGCATGTCCAGATCGGAGTGTAGCAAAAAAACCTAGCACCACCCTCCAAAAGTTGCACATAACCATGACGGAGGATAAAAAAGAAATTCCACCTCCACTTCTGTCGAGCAGATAAGGCATTGTACCGTCGTCACCCCGGTTTCACAGAGACAGAAGGTGTTGCTGTTTTTATGTACACTATCTACGCGAGGAAACAGATTGATTGAATGACACGATTCAATCAATCTGAATGTGAAACACTCAAATGTATTTGGCTAAATTCTTCGTAACACTGTAACCAGGACTATACAAAAACCACCCAGCTTTACTCAATAGCACCATATGAATATTGTTCCCAAATTATAAAGGGGTAAGGGATTATTGGACATTAGTGTGTGAGAGTGTGTGAGGTGAGGTAGGGATGCATCCCTGTGTCTGCATGTGTGTACTAACTAGCATATCTCCCTGCAGTGGAGGAAAAAACCCTATGTGTGTGTGTGTTCGTGTGTGTGTTCATATATGTGTGTGTTGACTAAGCACATCTCCTCGCGTCGGAGACTTGCATAGCTTCTGCAGGACAGGAAGAGCAGTTGTCCGTTTGGACGGAGCCTTTGGCACAGCCTTGGCCGATAACTGAAGGCAGTACTCAAGTTGCACCATAGAATTCAAAGAGACGAACTGCCCTTATTGCACCATAAGTACATGTGTGTTTCATATTTGCACCATATGAAGTGGGATTAGCAGCCAATTGACTCTGAAGCTTGAGCGTTTTGCACCATATGAACACCGATGCTGCTGCTTCTGTTGCGCGTTCGCACCTATTGAATCTACTCGCCAGATGGCAGCAAATTAACTTTTAAATTACCTTTTCTTTCAAATCAGCTAGCACCACGGAAAAGTAACGTAAGTTCTTTGTTTACGTTCAAACTTAAAGGGGATACGTCAACATTTTTTAGTGTCAAAGGACCAGTGTGTGGGATTAAGTGACTTCGCCTCAGCCTCTACATACTTTCAAGCTTGTAGATAAAACGAAAACTTGCACTTGCTTGCTCTGTAGATATAAAAGGCTCATTCTAATGCACCAAAAACAGAAACTTTTATTTTTAGGTGATTATACACTAATGAAAACATAGTTATATATTATGTTTCATTTCATTTCTAGATATATAATAATGTATCCTGGACCTTTAAGCCTCTTTTTTTCACCTGCCACATTTGGCTGAAACATTACGTGGTTCTAACAAATTATATTTTTCTTGATTGATTAAAGTATTGACTATTTTGTAAAGTATCTGATTAATCATTTAATCTATAATAGTATATTATTCCCAACCTCTAGGAAAGCTCAATTCAACCTCATGTTTACTTGCTTCTCTTGTAAATTATTGAATAATTTGATATCCTTTGATTATTTGGATAAAACAAAGACAAAAACATTACGTTCTGTTTGTTCTGCTCTCAGCTAGAGGACATAACCAGTGCTGAGAGATGAGAGACTTTGCTTTCTTTTAAAAGATAAATGTGTCTCTCAAGACAGCAGATTGAGGCTACTTTATAAGTCCCAGTTTTTGAAAAGGAAGAGTATTTTTGGAATAGAGGAATTTGTGGAATTGATTTTGATCCTTTTCTTTTTTTAAACTGAGTTTTGAGTCCGACAATGTTTGTCAGTGTCTCAGTTTGCAATGTGCTTGAATTCTTATCAAGCACCTGAATTCTTCTAGCAAGATGTGATTACATTTGGTGGAAACCAAAAATGCAGCATTAAGCTTGTTTTCAGCCTCAGTTTCAATGGTCTTCACTAAAAGACAGATCTGAAGAAGCTGCTAAAAATGTTGAAGTACCCCTTTTAACACTTTAAAATGCAATATTTTTCTTTGTCCTCACTTGCTTGATCCTCTTTCCAGCAGCAATAATAAGAAGCATGCGTGTTTGTGTTCATCTTTTCTAACTGCACCATTCGAAATGGCTCATGGCTGGGTTTCACCTGCTCTACCGCCGACATGGGACTGGAGAAAAGGTGTGGAGCATCGGGTGACTAACTTGTGTGATTCCAGGAGCAACGTTCCTGTCGACGGGCTGATGACTGATATCACGGCTCATTTGTTGTCGCCTGCCAATGTAACAGCTTGGATTACAGGGATAAACAAACAAAAAAATAAATTATGAGCCATACATCACAGCTCAGCCGTGGGTGGCCTTGGAGGAGTTGATATTGGATGCTTTTCAGGAGAAGTCATCGAGAGGGTTGTGGCGATTGAAGCCCATAATTGTTTTATATGAGCTTCAGTGGTAGTACCCTGTTAGCGTGGGACCAAGATGATTAAGACATCATGGTAGACTTGATAGATCAGAAATAATTAGTCTTGCATTTGCTCTTTCTGTTGAAAATCTACTTTTTTTTTCATTGTCTGGCCGACGCAACCAAGAATTTGCAATACGGACGGAATACCTAAAGAAAACGTAACGTCCCAGGACCCATCGAAGCATAATAGGAAATGATGGAGAACAACTTAGATACCCACATGGCATAGACACAAACTGTGCTGCCTTATGTTCATTTGTGGTATAATGGTGAAATTTATGGTTAGTAATACTGAAAACATCAGCAGGCGCTAACGCTTCTTCCACGAACATTTATCCGTAAGATGAGGGTGCCATTTTGTTTTGGATTCTTTGACTTAAAAGAGAGTTTTTGATGTTTCATGGCTTTCTTTTACGTTTGCGGGAGATTAGCGAAATTCACTCGTACACATTAATACATCTCTTCTCAGCAGATCTTTAGCTCTAGCTACATGCTAACACGTTAGCATACAAGTTGTTGAGTGAGAGAAAGTGACAACAGGCGTCCCTGCAATGAAAATGTCTTTTAGTATATCCTAATTAATAACGTTTAAAACTGTATCTCAGTATATCCTAATGCTAACATCTTAGCTATCTAGCCCAGTTTAGCCAGTGTAGCTGTAACAGCATTTTTTGGCGGGAAACCACTAATTCTTCCACTACTCAGTGACTGGCAGCGTTTTACTAGTTCAAAATAGTTTTACATTACTAGCTATAGTTAGTTTTTGGGTCTTATTTTGAGCTACTACAACTTGTTCTGAGCTAATATCGCTAACTCTCGTTCAAACCAAGTATATCCTAAAGTGTTAGCATTAGCAGAGAATATATATTGACATTTTGGAAAAGCAGAGCGTTACATGACACCACTCTTATCTCTCCGTTAAGTATGAAGCAACAGCCAGGAGAGTATTAGCACAAGGACTCATGTGTTTTTATTTTTGAGCTTTGTTGTGCTAAGCTAAGCTCCTGGCTCCAGCTCCATTTAATTTAATGCAGACATGAGTGTGGTATCAATTTTCTCATCTCAATGACGGGGTGCATTTTCCAAAATGTCACTATTCTTCGAACTTCGAGTGATGTTTTGAATTTGTTTGAGTGCGCTTTAAATGCCATTATCTTCCTTCTCCATCTTTCCCAATAATGCTCTGCCACTCTCCTCGGTAATCTTGTCAACCGAACCCAATGAACCAACGTGCCTAATTGCTCTGTCTCCAGTCAACAACGTAACAGGACATACATAAAAAAACATCCCTTCTGTACATAGAAAATATATACACTACCTTTTGACTAGACTAACGACGACATGTTCACAAACTCCTTTTTATTAAAAGTGACATTTGTTCTTTCTTTGTGTCACGTCTTTTTATTCTACTGAAACCCGTGAAAGTGTGAGCGGCGCAACGTAAACGGCATGCGGTGGTCAAAGACTCCAGTGTGAAACTTTGGCGCTCGATTTTTTTTGTTTGTTTGTTTGTTTTTCTTCACGGCGGAGCGCGCGGTACGTGTGAAATTAAAACACCGATGGGAAGAGTTAATCGGAGGTGTAGGAGGTAAAGAGACAGGAGGATAAAGAGGGAAGGAGATGGACTCGCGCTCGAAGCAGCTTGTTGAGTCATGGCCATGAGACTCGTAGGTCGTAGGTGCCCGCGAGGAATTTGTATGTGACTGTGTGTGTGACTGTGTGTGTGTGTGTGTGTTTGTGACAGATTGCTTTTGTGTCTGTGTGCTTACATCAAGTGCCACATTGTGTGTGAATGTCTGAACATCAATGTATTGGTACACTTTATCTGGTGTGTATGTGCTTGACGTGTGTGTGTGTGTCAAAGTGAGGACTCATACTGCAACAGTTCATACAGCAGGGGTCCATCACGGTAGCGGATACCCACAGCGGCCGGCGTTATGTACTGCAGGATGTTTATAGTCCTCCGCAGGCGCCTGTCTACGTAGTGGGCGTCCCATGCTGGGTAACGCTTCCTGGGCATGTCGATCTTTATGAGAGGGCCCTCTGGTTTGGAGGTGGGGGGCGCCGATCTCACCTGGAAGACGGGAAGACACGTCTCGGCCACATCCTCTTCCGTCTGCGACTTGGTCATGTGGGCCGGGGTCGGTGGAGCGGTTGGTGGGGCTGATGGGGGTAAGGGGAGACCCCAGAGGAGCTGGGCGCAGCAGGACGAGGCCGGGCTCGGCTGGAGGTGGGTGGTGGCGGGGTGCAGGAAGCCGTAGTAGAGAAGCATGACGAGGACGCCGCCGGCGAATGTCAGGTAGACGCCGCACAGAGCTGGGACAGCGTAGGAGTCGGTCAACACTGGGTCCCTGTAGGCGTACCTGCAGGATGGTGACAACACTGGGGTTAAATTCATGTCTCTGTCCCTACGGGTTCATACTGACAGAGCAAATCTTTAAAACACTGTCACAATAATACAGGATTAGTAATTTCCCCAAAACAGCCGGGCACTGTCGTTTTTAGCAAACGTTACTCACGCAGGAGTAAACAGTGTGTTTGTTCAGCAGCGCACTAATCCACATTTGGTGCTCTGGTGATTATTTCGGGCAGCAAGATGGTGTGTGTGTGTGGGTATGAGTCAAAATGAAATGACAGTGCGTGTGTGTTCATGGTAATGATGGAACATGTCACTCTCAGTGTGACAGCGTGGCTCACTGTGGCACGACAGAGCACAAACAATACTCGTGGGTAGGATGCTGTCATTGTTTTCGTCTTAAAATATAAATATATAAAAGGAAATTAGAACGTCACCAGATTTATCCTTTAAAATTGGGTGTGTAGGAGGCTGGGACAGGCTGACGGGCAGTGTTTCAGAAGGAATTTAAGTATAATGGAGCAAAATTATTTCATATATCAATTTGAACCCAAAACATCATTTGGATGTACATTTTCTTTTACGATTAGAGCTCTCCTAAACGCCATCCTTAGGAGACACAGTTTTTATAAACCCTCACTTACCTCATGGAAGCTGGTGATTTTCAAATCCACATTTGAAACCTCAGCTCTTCAGGGGTGTATAACTTTCTAATTTTGATTAAACAGTCTCTACAGTGTGGAAAAGTAGAAGCTATTGCACACCAGATCACCCAAGAAAGGGAGTCTTTCTTTGAATCTCCTTTTTTTCCCTTAGGGGCTGATTTTTTGTGTATTTTTACACATGCTCTTACAAATAAAAAGCCCATTGAGATGAATAAACCTGACATTCTCTCCAGCGAGGCGAGGAGAATTAGCTGCATCAAGGTTCAAGATCTATCAAAGATGGCCTAACTCACCACAGCCCAGTGAGGATGGTGTTCTCAGCCAGCACCACAGTGTAGTACGCCACCATCCTGTAACGCGTCCGGCCCTCCTTCACGTTAAACCAGCAGAAGATGTAGACGATGCCGACCACCATGTTGAAGAGCACCTCCTCCCATTTGGACATGCAGAAGTCGGTGCCCCCGTGCACCACCCAGAAGGCCATGGCGCACCAGTGGATCACCACGAAGATGCCGAAGTAGATGTGGAAGAGGGAGGCGAAGAGGGCGAGCGAGAGGACGCGGGACGAGATGGTGAAGAGGCGCCAGAAGAGGTGCAGCAGCGCCCCGCGGTAGCTCATGCTGCGCTGGTCATCGCGGGAATCTCGCAACAGTTTGTGGTAGGAGGCCAGAACCCAGGCGAGAGACAAGAGGGAGCCCAGGGAGGAGATGCCTACAGAGGGAGGGAGAGGAGTGCATGAATCGTGGTTCGTGAGACAAAAATTATGAGTCACCGCCGGTGTTTTGAGTAATAATGTGAGCATTTCTTTAAATAAGAAGTAGTGCGTGACACGACAGAAACATTTGGTAATGACGCCTAATGGTATGACTCTGAAATCTATTAGTTATTTTTAATGTCCAAGCCTCTGTGTACGTCCACCCTCTGTGCTAGTCACATATTTGCATTGAAGTAGAAGGTGTCCCAAAACTCCAGAGTGATAAGGGATGAATAACACCAGTGGGTGGCCGCCTAGATGATACATTTCCTGGATGAATAAGGAAGAGGCGGCTGATGGACTTTGGCTCGCACATCCCCCGAAACACTTATGATTGTGCTTTCTTTCCTACCTGAACAAAAAAACAGTGTGGAAATCTAAAAGCAGCACCATCTGCAGCCACAAATTACTGAGCACGGTGTGTGCAAATAGGTAATTACTGTTTGTGCAGCTGTTGATTTGTATGTGCTTTGTGGGCTACATGAGTACACGGTGTTAGGTGTTTGGCTTTGCGACAGTGTGAAGAGCTGACGTCAGTGCGTCCGGTGTGTGACCTGTGCTCCACCTACACTGCAGAGTCTCGGCTCGGTTCTCCTGGATCATGATGCAGAGCTGCAGGACCAGCTGAGGTGCGGACTCCAGGAAGGTTTCAAGCAGCCGCAGCATGTTGACGTCCGCGTACTCGAACATCATGGCCCAGTACCAACGCCGCTGGTGCTCCTTCTGCCGACGTGACATGATGCCCAGGTACAGGGTCCTGATGTACCTGCAGGGGGTTGGAGATAATTAATAATAATACTAATTAATAATTCTAAACTCAGTTTCTTTCTTTCTTTCTTTCTTTCTTTCTTTCTTTCTTGTTTTTCCTGTCCTATGACCACTAATCCCTCATAATCTTACAACCTGGCCAATTAAACGGCCTCTATTGCGATAATCCATTGACCATTTCTCATTTTCTCAAGCAAAAGTGCCAAACATTTGCTTTTCCTCATCATAAACGTGCAATATATGACGTGTCTTTGATTTACTACGCCGGTTCGATGAATGAAAAACTATTTTAATATGTTACATCTCAAATTTATTGGAGCTATTTCCACTGTTTTCTGAAGATGAATCAGAAAGCAGTCAAGAGTTGTAGCCCTAAGGCAGATTGACACAGTGACAGGTGCCCAGATGAAAACAGCTCGCTTGTTTAACTGGTGACTAAAACATTTGAATATTGCAGCACCCCGTCATGTTGAAGGGGGCTCATCTGTTTCTGGGAATGACTGCAAAACAAATGTTCTGCTTGGAGATATCACACATGCTTTTAAAAACTCACTGAGCTCTACTTGCCAGTGATAAGCTTAATAGGCATTGGTGTGAACTTGAATGTAACAACTGTATTTTATATATTTGGATCATCGGCCGCCTTTAATTCCTTTTGTGCTTCATCCTTTGTGTTCATCCCTGTAAGTTAGTCATTAAAGATACTTGTCGTGTACATATCTCCTGCCTGAACTGTCACACCGTGGTGATGTCAAGCTGGGTTTTTGTTATGTCTTGTCATTTCCTGTTTTATTTTGAAAGTTAACTCTCCTCTCGTTTCAGGTCACTTGCCCTTCCTCACGTGTCACCAGTCTGATTGTCTTCCCCGCCCTGATTGTTTCCACCTGTTCCCCATTTTCATGTGTATATATAGTCTGTGTTTCCCCTTGTCCCGTGCCGAAGTGTCTTTGTTCGTTCCGTCGATGCACCCAAGCCATCCCTTGTCTTCAAGCCTGATTCACGTTTCCTGTTTTGTAAGTTTCATAGCTTTAAGTTATAGTATAGATAGTATTTTGTAACCTGTTTTCGTCCTACAAGATCGTTTTCTGTTTGATTGTCTTTTCTTTTGATTACGTTTTTCATCCTCCAGGATCGTTTTTTGTTTTCTAGCCAGTTTAGGAGAATAGGTCGTAGCTATAGATAGTTCTGGTTCCTCCTCGTTTTGAGTGAGTGTTTTTGTTTGATAATCTTCTTAGTTTATTCCTTCCCATCTTGGTGAAGCGCTTTTCTTTCTAGTTTAGTGTTGTCATCTTCAGTGAGTGTAGCAGAGTTTTTTAGTTATAGTTAGAGTGCTGGACAGAGTAGCCATTTTTGTTGTAATTTTCGTAGACTGTGTTCAGCAGCTTGGAAACAATTAAAGTTCCTTCCAAACCTGCCAATTCCGCATCTGAGTCTCCCGCTTTGTTCTGGGCCTGACATGAACTCTCCCGTGACAGTTTTTTGAAAATTGTGGCCATTTACTGGGCAGAGGAAGTCAACCGACTCAAGTCTCCAAACTTTGTGGACATAACGTACAACAATCACAGCCAGATCGGATTGTAGTGCTTGATTTTCCATCGCACCAGCACAACAACTAAACCCAACAGCCGAACAGACACAGTGTGTTCTCATAATAGATAAAAGTATTATTAGCATACATGCCATTACAATAAATAACTTCATCCCTTACTGTCTCTGCTTTTATAGATAAAACAAATCCAATTCTAAAAGAAACCCTAATGAACATGTACAATGTTCTACAAATCTGAATTTCATTATCGTCTTCATGAACAAGCTTAGCATCTATACATAGTGAGTGGGTCTAGATCTGGTACTACAGTACATGTTGGTGGGATGTAGGCAGTGATTTTAATTAAAATGCCTCGGGCCACTCACACACAGAGCGTGTGCGTGTGTGTGGATGCATGCGTATGCGTACAGCTGTGCAAAGTACTCTAATGATTGCCTCCTGCTTACTACTGTAGGTGCGCGCGTGCGCTCCTGCATTATGCATGAACGCCTATTAAAGCCATCTGCTATGAAACATACAAGCTTAATTCACAACACATAAATAATGCACCAATCCAGAGGAAAACGCCCACACTGCTCGTGCTTTGTAGAGGAGAGGGGCTGAGACACGTCAGGTTTGGCGTGATGCGGTGGGGCCGGCATGGGGAAGGCACTTAGGCTGCCAATCATGGGAGCACTCCTGGCTAATTAATGATCTGGTGGCACGGAGATGGAAAGAGCGGTCTGGAACTCTCGCTTTATGTGTCCATTGCTCGGCATCCTGACTTCCTGTGTTCTCTCCAACGTGAGGAGCATCCCATCTTGTCTATGCTTCTAAACAATTTAAAGCTGGATTCATGGATTTAGAAGCTTTAAAATGAGATACAAACACCAAAATGCTGTTTGTCCTTGACCCGAGAGCCATGAAAAAGAAATAACCGGCATCACTCTGTGTCTTCTTTCACATCTGTAAACGGGGAGTCCTTGGATTCACACTCGTGTTAAGGTTTGAGGCTTCACGTCGACCCTGACAGCCACCTAACGCCTAGACATGGTGGGCTGCGGTTTCAGACCATGTCGAATACAGTACATCTTCCACGCCTCCACCCTACCCCCATCACTCTCACTCCCACTCCTCCTTCTCCCTCACTTTCCCCTCCCCCCCGCCTGTTTTTACTCACATTGTGCAACCTTTTCTCCCTCCTCCGTCTCTTCCCTCACCCCTCCTTCTCTCTCTCTACATCTAGAGGCGATCTGTCTCAATCAGGCCGTACCATTTCCCCCTACAACCCCCCTTCTTCTTCTTCTTCTTCTTCCTCCTTCTCCTGGCCCTCCACTTCCTCCAGGTGGGAGAGTCCATTTTGCATGCTGAGGGTGGGGGTGAATGGAGATAGAGAAGGGATGTGTGTGTGTGTGTGTGTGTGTGTGTGTAGAGGGGGGGGGTTGATTTAACCCTACAACCACAGAAGAGCTGAGTAGCACAACAGGATGTAAACACACACACACACACACACACACTACTCTCCCTGCTGCCCGCCCAAAGGCAAGTGGACACCATTAAGGAGTCTTTTCTAGGAGAGAGGGGGTGGAGGAAGGGAGGAAAGGGAACGAGAGTGAGCGCTGTCCTTGTGTGGACGTGCTCGGAGGCTTTTTTTGACAAGCCAGCACACTCCACTCCTGCTACTACTACTACTGCTGCTGTCAAACACACACACACACACACACAAGTGCACAAACAAGAAGCAAAGCGAGCAAAGACCCTACAGAAAGACACGCATGTGCATGTGTGTGTGTGTGTACAAGAGCAAAAGTGTGTTTCTGTGTTTTTTCCCGCCAGTGCTTTTAGCACTACAATTAGCACCTACCCTTGTCCAACTCTGTGTACATGCATGTGTGTGTTTGTGTTTGTGTGTGTGTGAGAGGAGAGAGAGGAGAGAGGAAGTGTGTTGCCAGAAGCGCAGATGCTTTTCCTCTTTGTACTCTCCATGCACGCTGACACTCATGGGAAGAGCCGTGACACTGTTTTTTTTTTCCAAACCGGTCACACACGCATGAGCAAACACACACACGCACACACAGCTTTGACTCCCACTTAAAAAGAAAAGACTGTGCGCTGTCCATGGTGCTGAAAATGCATGCAGCACCATGGACAGCGCCTCACAGTCTTACCCTGGAAGAAACACCTTGGACGTGTGTTTAGTTTGTTTTTTAGTGTGTGTGTGTGTGTGTGTGTGTGTGTGTGTGTGTGTGTGTGTGTGTGTGGACATCTTTTCCACTAGATCACACACAGTATGAGTTGTTGAACTTTGTCATGAGGTGACCCCAAAAAACTGAGAGCAAACAAGCTCAAAAGAAGTCAGAGCAGTCTCTCTTCATATCTGTAAGTGAAGCACAGGGGAGGTCACAGAGAGCCTTCCCCTGTTCTCCTCTCCTGCCTGTCAGTGTGAAGCAAGCTTTGCTTTCCTCTGGTAACATTGAGTAGACACCCTGCTGTACCCATTAGCGACATTTAGAGTGTGTGTGTGAGAGAGAAAGAGAGGCAGGATCAGGTCTGTGTTGTTGTTTGTGCATCCCCCCCTTCCCCCATCTCCTACCTCCACACTTGTCCCAGCTGGAGGATGTGTATGGTGGCCTGCCACAGCCAGATGGTGGCCAGCTGCAGGCGGTCCCTGCCGGGATACAAGCACCCCAGTGCCACCGCGCCCCGCTTGGTCAGCCCCTCCACCTCCCCGAGCCCCCCGCCCGTGTAGTCCTGAACGAACCAGCGGAAACTCAGTATCTGGACCAGCACCGACGGCACCAGCACAAAGAAGAGTGTGAGGCCGAACCAGAGGTAGTCCTGCCTCTGATAGTAGTCCACCGCCAGGCACAGGTCCGTGCCAACGTCCCAGAAGAAGACGAGGAGGGCGAGGATGATCCAGAGGCAGTCCAGCCAGAGCTGCTCCCGGGGCGGGCAGTGAGTCTCCCGGATGCCGACCCCTCCGGCAGGCTGGCCCCCGCCGAGCAGAGAGCCGAGGCAGGCTGAGCGGCAGCCCCAGTAGCAAGCGGAGGTGCGGCAGCACTGACAGATGTGGATCGCGGCGGAGTCCAGCGGCTCCTCGGCATCAACATCGTAAAGCTGGGCGAAACCGCCGCCGCCGCACCCGACCCCGGCTTTGCCGCCGCCCGACTGCGCGGCCATGTTCCCCTTCCCGCTCCTGCCCTCCTGCGAAATGCACGACAAGCGCACCGTTGTGCTTTCTCGCGGGGCGCGAGTACCACGTCACTTCCCAGATACCTGCTGTCCCCTTCCCTCTCGCGCCGCGGCGACTGCTGTGTCTCTTTCCCGCCCGGGGCGCGTGGAGCCATCAGAGCCGGCGGCCGCGCGACGGCGGCTCCGCTTCTTCCTCGTCCGGTCGAGACGCCACCACCGCCACCAGGCGCTCGTGAGCAGCAGCAGCAGCGGAATCAGCTCCGGTTCTAGTCCAGCAGCCCTGCATCATCCCGTCCTGCGCGCGCGGTCATCTAGGGCGACGGGAGGCTATGACGTAATGCATCTCCCGCTGTTCTTAAGACGTGTGAGTGAGTGTGTGTGTGTGTGTGTGTGTGTGGATGTGTGTGTGCGCACCGGACACCTAACCTAATCAATCAAACGTGCTAATATAAACCTTCCTGTTCAATCAACCGGAGGACCCCCCGACTCCTGCTTCTCATCCCGTCCGCTCTTAGGCTGCAGGTACCCGGCATCCGCCGCAGCCCGTGACCGCTCCGCTCCTTTCCGCAGCTCCAGCCCCTCTGCAGCTCCAGCAGCAGCAGCAGCTTCCCCACTCCTCACTCTCTCTCTCTCACACACACACACACACATACACTCTCACTCCGCCCTCTACCGGATGACAACTTCAACCCCCAATTCACATCTGCACGCGTGCACGTGCGCGTGCACGAGCAGCACCAAAGTATAAGGGGTCGTGCATGAGCCCACTGCGCCGTATGGACTCTTTTCGAGTGAAAGCAGCTGGTTTCCACCTCGAAGAGAGACGAAAAATGAGATCTCCACCGTGTGACATTCATCTCTCCATCAATCATCGTCCTTTCTCCCATCCATCCCCTCCCTCGATGTCCCCCCTCCCCTCCACAGTCTCCATCATCCCCTCCAGTGGGCTGACTGCCCTGTAGCTCTGCCAGCCTAATCAGCCGTAACATATGTGTGTGTGTGTGTGTGATCCCTGCTAGGGAAGCGTTTAGGATTTAGGAATGTGAGAAACTGGGATGGACACTGTGTATGTGTGTGTGTGTGAGAGGGAGAGGGAGAGCTGGAAAGAGAGAAGAAAAGAAAGAAAGAAGGATGGATTTAGGAATTAGAGGAGGGATGAAAGGAGTGTGTGATCATTCAGGCTGAAGCTTCTTCAAGGGATGAAAAGATTGACAGAAAAAATGCAAGAGAGAGAAAGAGAGAGAGATGACTGGAAGATTTAGGAATTGTTGGAGGGAGGAAAAGGGAGGGTCGGAGAGAGAGAGACAGAAAAAAAGAGATATGGCGAGAGGGGAAAAGAAGGAATTGTAGGAACAGAAGAAGGTTTCATTTAGGAGTTTTAAGGAGGAGGAGAGCATTTTGTTTTCAGAATAATGAAGGTCAAGGAGAGGAAAAACGAAGGGAAGCGATGGATTCAAAGGTTGGAAGAAGTGGGAGAGCGAAAGAGAAGAAAAAGGACAATCTGTGAACCGCTTCAGCACCGATTCCTCTTGTGAAAATGTTGTCAGCATTGAGCTAATCATTAAATTGAGCTGGACTGTACATGCACACACAGGCTACACACACACACACACACACTTTTATACACATTTATTTCTCCCAAACACACAGAAATAGGCAAGCACACACTGCATCACACACACACGTTTTCAAAAGCACGTTTCCGCGCAAGCACTTTCTCTCCCTGTCCACTGGAGATTAGCCTCTCTGTTGTCATGACAACCGAGGCTGTGCGGCTGAAGGACAGGGAGAGCGAGTCGATGGTTGTATGGCGTTGCCTATGTCTGAGTGTGTGTGTGTGTGTGTGTGTGTGTGAGCGAGAGACAATGAGAGTGACAGTTAATCAGCCGCTGCTTGGAGTGTGTGAGTGTGCTCAAAGGGAAATATGCAAACAGCAAAATCCGATCTGAACATCTGCAGAGGGGAGATGTTCTGCTATCTTCCAATTATGACTTCAGTTATCGTCAGAAATCATCATGGTTGCACATGGAAAGCATGTAAATCAAACAAATTCTACTTCCCCCCCTGTTTTTTTGCAGATATGAGGCTCAATATGCTGAGAAAAGTTTCCATTGCGAGGGAAATCTATGAAATGATGCTTAGAAAATCCAAACCTCTGCTCACAAATCAAAGGTTGCCGCTGCAGTATTTATCCAAAATGAAGAAGCAAAGCGCCAGAGAGTCAAAGATGAAATGTTTCTCACGTGCTGATGATGTGCACGTGCTATTCAAGACCAAAGTAGGCAGTGCGCAGCAGCTCCTGGACCAGCAGTAAACCTCAAAAGAACAAACAATGTTGTTCCGAGTTTGATGAGAATCAGGACGGCACAAAATGAGAGTTTTAATCTGCCCGCGTATGACAAAGAGAGATAAGAATGTCTCATATGTGGAAATGTGTGCATCTGCGGCGAGGGCTCTGTGGAAAACTCACACAACTCACCACACAGTCCTGAGTTTATTCAGTCGGAGGAACTAAAGAGAAGCACTGACAATGAAAAAGTTGCCGGGGAAAAATACGAGATCACGAGGTTAATTGGAGTTTTATTTGCTCCCACGGTTGAAGATAATGTGAGCACAGCAGGAGAATAACCGGAGACGACAGCACTTCCAAACAGAGTCTGACGGTGGTATGCAGTAGTAATTTCACTGTTTAAAAGAAAGTACTTTGAGTTAGGAGGCGTCATTTTTATGGCTCTCCTGCAAAATATAGCAAAATTATATATAAGGACCATTGAGCCTGGTGGAGCAGCGTGAATACAGTGATCCTCCATGTTTCCCTGCAGTTTTAGGGTTTATGTCGTGGTGTTTCCTGTTTTATTTTGTAATTCTCCCTCCTCCTTGTGTCTTCCTGCCTTTGTTTGTCTGCTCCATCCCGATTAGTCTCACCTGTATTTAGTCCGTGTTTCTCGGCTGTACTCGTCAACCCGTCTGTGTTCTGTTCCCTACTTTTTTGTGCATGTTCACCAGTCTTGTATCCGTTCCCCCTGGTCCATTGTTCTGTCCCTTCTCCCTGTGCTCCTGCTCCATTTTTGTTTGAATGGACTCATCAGTCGTCTGTTTGTTATTTTGTGTTTACCTGTACAATAAGCAAGTGTTACCTTTCTGCTTTCTGTTTGCTCCACCTTGGTCTCTGCGTTTGGATCGACTTCTTGAACATGAAGTATAATCAACAGAATGTGACACCCTGCACAGCCACAATGACACTTGACCTCACACCAGTCTCTTTTAATCTTTAAAATAAGATAGACTTTAATGACCCAGCAGCTCATATACACAAGGTGGATAAAAAAAATATATATATATAGATGAACGTCATGCTGGTGTTAAAGAGACTGACAGCTTTTGGAATGAAGGACCTGTGGCAGTGCTCCTTCTTACATGGTGGGAGTAGCAGACTGTCGATGAAGGAGCTGTTTAAGGCCCCCGCAGTCTCTCTAGGCGGCAGTCCAGGACAGAGCTGGCCCTCTTTTCGTGTCCCTCTTCATGCTTCCACCTCCCCGGCAGTAGAATATTTCAGATATATTGTTCTGTGTGTTCCATTTTATTTGTTTAGTGGATGCCTTAATGTCAAAAATACACATTTCTTTCAACATATACACACATGGGGACAAAGTTGGGGTTCACTAAGACACTTTGGCATGTGGGCAGGATCAAAATGAACCCACAGTCTGCTCTGTCAACTCTTATCTGTGATGTCTCGCTGGTAGTGGACCCAAAAATGCAGAGGAGCAGAGTTTGCCAAATAAGCAGCCGTTTATTAGACCACGGGAAAAAGGGGCTAGGGGGGTGTCACGGGCGCCAGGAAGGCAGCAGGGGCAGGGGAGCTCACAGGGGGAGCTTGAGCCCGGGTTGAGGTAGGGAGAAGCCGTCGAGGGGTTTAGGCTGGGGCGGACTGGGGCAGAAGCCTGGTGGTAAGGAGGGCGAAGAGCTGAAAAAGTCAATACTCGGCTAAATCTCAGTTTACAAAGTCTTAGAGGAGCCTAGTTGATCTACCACGACGCAGTGACAATCTGGCAGCAGCATGCAGGAGGCCAGCCTCTAAATACTGCTCGAGATGATGATCCGCTTCAGGTGTGTGCAGACAGCTCCACAGCACCACACCCATCCCTGTAACAAGAGCACCTGGAGCCCAACCCCCAGCCTAGACACCACATTATCAAGTATAAAACTGGTAATTTAGCTTGTCGGATAAAGGTAGTGGAGTAAAAAAAAGCACAATTTACCTAAAGTGGTGTACCAAGTTGCATTCCTCCCCTGCAGGCTGAATGTGGAGTATGTGCAGCATCTGAGTTGACTCTAACAAGAAGAAATGTTTTAAATTGTGGATATTTAACACAGGAATGAAATTCTGTTTTCTGCAGGAGTAAAAAAGTAATTATACAGGGTTGTCATGTCATTTTATGTTCATTTTTTCAGCTCACAGAGGCAGTTCTCGACTCTTTTTAATGGAAATTCATGTGTCACTGTTTCAATGCTTTGGCAGTCTAAGAGCTCTCATGCTGCATGACATTAATATAATCATATGGATAATGTAAAATGTTGTATTTTTAATACAATGCAGTGAATTTGCAAGGACTTTGGGATGTTTAGGGTTCAGTTTTTTTGTTTCCATGGCATCAGTCGAGACAATGTCGGGCAAAAAATGACTGCAGAGCTGAAAACAGCAGTTTATGACAAAGAAAGTCCGACTGTCTCTTCCTTCTGCATCCTGAGCTAACCACTTTCTATTCCAGGGGTTTATGAGTGATTATGAGAAGAACCACTTAAAAGTTGATGACTTTCTCACTCCCTTGAGGGGTTGGTGGGGGGTGGGTTATCAAGAATTAAGAACAATGCCGCGATTGAAGCGGGATGGGAAAGGAGATCCTGCGGCTTCTTCAAAATCGAAGGACCTTTTAATGGTTTGGTGCCAAGGTCAGTGTGCAGTGCAGCGCTGCAGCAGGCTTGACTCGACTCGAGAGTATCGGCAACACAAGGATCAACTCAGGTCAGACAGAATTTATTATTTATGAAGAAGCTTCTATGAACACAGGTTGAAAGCACTGTACCCGCCAAAATAAGGCATGAGTAGAACAAGACACTGCAATATGTATAAATTCAGACATTGTCTTTGTTTGGACAGTCTGCTGCTACATCATTCAACACGGATGGTGCGTTCAGGGACCTGCACAGAGTCGTCACAGACACAGAGGCTGAGCGGGGCTTTGTTAAAGTCAGAGACCTTTTTCATTTAAATGGCTTGTTAGATTACTGCAAAAGTCCAAATGTACTGCAGGGTGGTTTTTGTGCTGCAACCATGCATAAAACGGTCAACAGGAAAAAAAAAAACCTGTGATGTCCTGTGCGCCTCAGCCTCTTCACCATCTGTTTCTGCTTCTGCGGGGAAAAAAAAAAGGATTACCAGGTTAATTGAAGAGTCAGCTCTGACCGACCACAGCTCCCTCAGCTGAAAACTGATTTCTTTTTGGTTTGAATGCCTGAAATAAAGTTTGCCATTGATTGATATTAAACTACAGCAACACATGAACCATTTTAAAGACTGAAAGCTGCGATAATAAGTATTTTTTAATTAAAACAAACAAACAAAAAAAACTCAATGGAGCTCTATTTTAGCATCTTTAAGCTTTGTTTCGGTTTTTTAACCCTGCAACTTTGTTTCGCTTGAGTCTCACCGCTCTCAAGCATTGTTGCATGTTTTTAGCAAAGAGATACTGTGGGTGGCTAACATAAAGAGCCTTATACTTCACAGTTCGCTCAGTGGTTGGTGGAGAACAAAACAGAGCGTGCAGGCTAAAGGTGCAGTCTGTACAGGCTCTCAGTTGCCTGGTAGATATCTGACAGACATGACTCTGCAGCTCTATGGAGCTCTATTATAGCACCTTTAAGCTTATTGTTTTGGTTTTTGAGCCTGCAACTTTGTTTCGCTTGAGTCTCACCGCTCTCAATCATTGCTGCATGTTTTTAGCAAAGAGAATCACCATATGCTACAATCCCAGAATCAAACAGCAGACCAACTAGCTGGTAATAATAGTGGGTGGCTTACATTTAGCAGCTAAAGAGCCAGATACTTCGCTTAGTGGTTGGTGGAGAACAAAACAGAGCGCGCAGGCTAAAGGTGCAGTCTGTACAGGCTCTCAGTTGCCTGGTAGATATCTGACAGATATGACTCTGCAGCTCTATGGAGCTCTATTTTAGCACCTTTAAGCTTATTGTTTTGGTTTTTGAGCCTGCAGCTTTATTGTTTTCTAACCCTAACCCCTAACCCTATCCATACCAACTACAGGGTTCCCACACCTTTTTCATGAACAAATTCAAGCACTTTTCAAGCACCTTCAAGCACCAGTTTTTCCATTTTTCCAGCACCTTTAAATAGGTAGCCTACTAGTTGTGTTTGCCATGATGGTCATGGGAAGCGCAGCGGTGCCACTGTATGGCATAATAATATGGGTCTAATTAGCATTATTTCATATGGTGGTAGATTGACTGTTTTGATTTTTAACTAATTGTGAAATTTCAAGCATTTTCAAGCACTTCACAAAAAATTCAAGCATTTTCACAATCTTGAAAACACTGAATTGAAATTCAAGCATTTTCAAGGAATTCAAGCACTCGTGGGAACCCTGCAACTAATTAATGATCATAGTGGCTAAAGAGTAGGATACTACTACTACTGGATGTGTAATTAGGCAACTATTTGCTAAGATGTTTATATGCTGATAATATGTTGAAGTTGCCTGTCATGTAGGTTGTTGACATCCATCCTGAACAACTCTTCTCACCTCCTGCTTGACGCCGTGGGGGGGCTTAAACAGCTCTTTGAGCAACAGACCGCTACTCCCACCGTGTAAGAACGAGCGCTACCACAGGTCCTTCATTCCAACAGCGTACACCAACACACACCAGCATGACTTCATCCACCTTGGGCATACAAGCCGCTCTGTGTTGCTGCATTACATTACAACACGTCTGTCGAACTATGGAGGTGCGTCATCCTGACAGCTGTACGCACAGCTCTGGTGTCGATTGAGTCAGAGAGGTTTGACACCAAACTGTACTTCAGATGTCTGGTATCATTAAAAGTCAGCGTGAGTCGATAATGAGTAGTACAAATGCATGACTTTACAGAGAGTCACAGGCCATTACGGGGGAACTGAATATGAAATCCCCTTTGATTGGGATTTAAAAAAAAATGAAGTGATGAAGTGTGAGGAGAAATATTTGTCTTTTTCCTTGTTGATGGAACATGATGTGAAAAAAAAAAATGTCCTCGCCGTGCTGTGTCACTGACAGCAATTACCCGGCGGTTATGAGAGACAGAAGTGGGAGTTTGGAGGAGTGAAGCACAACGCAGCAAACAGTTCGACAGAGTCCACTGAAAGTGATGAAATGTATTAGACTCCACAATCTGCCGGGGTGTAAATATGTTCACACTACCCGCGAGTCAGTCAGATCTTTTGAACACTGTCAGGATGTTTGGAAATATAACACATTTTTTTATTTCTTGTGAGATTTCTTGCGACTTCTGTTATTAATCCACAGACACTCTTCATGTTAGGCGTGTAACAGAGTGATCCATACTTCCTTTCACTCCTCAGTCTCAAAGGTCCTTAAGTGAACTTTGTCACTACAGATAGAGCCGAGCACTTTGTGCTTTTCATTTTAAATCCCAGCGACTGCCAAAAAGGGAACAGGCTGCACAGAGGGACATTCCTCGACACAAACTGTTTTTGGCAGAAGAGGACAGACCCGTGCACAATGGCAGCTCGATCAGATTGGACTTGTAGTCTCTCCACTGTGCATGAATGGGAGGTAAGTCAGAGGGATAAAGGGAGCTGCGGGGTATTCACATTTTAAAAGGTTGAAACTATTTTGGGAAACACTTATTCGCTTTCTTGTTCGGAGTTAGATGAAAAGATTGATGGCACTCTCTTGTTTGTGCAAAAAAAGTGCTTAGTAAGCATAAAGACAGGAAGTCTGCACCTGGCACATGACCAGCAGCTTGTTACCGAGCCAGGCTAGTTATCCCATTAGTTTTTCAGTTTGGCTCTAGCTTCACATTTAGAGTGGGATCAATCTTCTGGTCCAACTCAACTCATAAATTAAACTATATTATCATCACAAAAACAAAACGCACACACAGTGATATAACATCAAATCATTGGTTTGAAGCCGGTATCGTGTTTGATTGCAGCAAATATGCCACATTATGTTTTCCAGTCTCCAGATTACGAGCCGTCCCTCCCCGTTTCGGAGAAGTCCAACCCCCTGACCCGTGACATCGACCGGGCTTCAGCCAATTGTATTGTGCAGATGTTACAGGCCTGTGATGCCCAGATGTTTCAAGAAGAGACAGGAGCTACCTACCAGGTGCAGCTATCCAATACACAATGTGTAGACTTTTGTTTTTTTTCTCTTTAAGAAAATTACTATTCTTTGTTATTTTAGAGGCTTTTGAGCGAACAAGTGGTGGAGACGTTAATGGAGGTTGCTCAGAGGGTGGAGCTCATTCTGAAGGTACATCTCTCTGTCTGTATTTCTGTTTGTCAGTCAGCCGTGTTGTTAGTGCCTGTCTTCTACTTCTTTCACAGGATCCTCAGGACAGCCTTGTTGTACTGAGTGGCTGTGGGACTTCCGGTCGAATGGCTTTCCTCATCACGGTAAATGTTGTCCTGAAATGCTCCCCCCACGTGGTTTACTCCCACTTGCACACCAGGAATAAGAAAGCAAACACTATTCAAGTTCACAGACTTTCTCTCCACAGCAGCCATGAAAAAGATCTATTGGTCTCATAATGATAAAAAGCAAAGGCAGACTAGGATAATGACACTTAAATGAAATCATCTGATCAAATCTCACTTGTTTTATGAAAAATGACGTCCTGTGTGTGTGTGTGTGTGTCTGTGTGTGTTGTTAGTCAGTTTTCAACAAAGCACTGAGGGAGCTGAACCAGAGTCCAGTCTATTCATACATCATTGCAGGAGGAGACAGGTTTGTTGGAGTTTAGTTACATTAAACAAGATTATACTTATTATGGCTATATATATATATATATATATATATATATATATATATATATATATATATATATATATATATATATATATATATATACATCTCATTTTTACTCAGAGCTCTGCTATCCTCCCAAGAAGCTCCTGAAGATGACCCCGAACTGGGCGTGCTCAGTCTGAAGAAGGTAAGGGGCATGGTGGGACGTGTGTTTACTCATTTGCATGCAGACAAACTGAAACTGTTCCCTGCACCCTGCAGGTCTGTGAGGGAAAGAAGCGGGTCTTGTTCATTGGTATTTCCTGTGGATTATCCGTAAGTCACTCCGATTGGTCCTTAATCTGAATTTTGCAAGCTTGCACGTAACTTGATGTTAGTTTGTGTACTATTGATTTCTGGCTCCTTAGGCTCCATTCGTGGCAGGTCAGCTGGACTTCTGCCTGCGGCACTCTGACGTCTACACTCCTGTACTGGTTGGCTTCAATCCTGCACACCAGGCCAGGTGCGTCAGCGTGTGTACACATGTGGTCGTTAAATTAGAGGCAGTGTTGAAATAAAATCCAAAATAACCATCTTTTAGGGATGAGCCCATGCCAGGCTCCACGCTGACTTTTCGCAGCATGGTGCAAAGGATGCAGGCGCTGGCCAAAAGTCATAAGGCCTTCCTCCTCAACCCAGCAGTCGGGGTATGAACCGTGACTTGTTATCATCATACTTTAGTTTGACTCAAGAGAGCAGTGGGTCTGTAATTTGGCTCTTGACTCTGTGTGTTCAGCCAGAGGCCATCAGTGGCTCTTCCAGGATGAAGGGAGGCAGCGCCACTAAGATTCTCCTGGAGGTCGTACTGTCTGCCGCTCACGCTGCCGCCTTTGCGAACGCACCCATCACATACAAGTAAGCAGAAAACAACGGAAAGCTTGCACCTTTAAAGTTGGTAGGCATAGGTGTTACCTCCAAGTGGCAACCTCCATTGCTGTGAAGTGAAGCCTATGAAGTCCATGAAACGTGGCTACAGAGCGAGTCAGTGTCCATAAGTCAAATATCCAACTTCACAGCAGAAATAAACATGTTTACAACCTGGTACTGAGGGTTTTATAGAACTCACCCGTTCAAATGATATTAAAGCTTATGTCACACCGCAGTGAGGTCAAGCTGGGTTTTTGTCCTGTCTCGTCATTTCCTGTTTTATTTTGATATTTACCTGTCCTCTCGTTTCACTTGCCCTTCCTCATGTGTCACCGGTCTGATTGTCTTCCCCGCCCTGATTGTTTCCACCTGTTCCCCATTACCCTGTGCATATATTGTCTGCGTCTCCCTTTGTCCTGTGCAGAAGTGTTTCGTCTGTCGTAGCGTTCACCTAAGCCTTATTTTCATAGCCCACAGTCCTAGCGTCATAGCTCTAGTGTTCTTTTGTTTTCCTTCCTCGAAAGAGTGATTTTTTTGTTGTTGTAACTTTGTAGTCTAGCCCTTTTGTTTCTTTGTGTATAGCTTTTTTTTCCTCCTAGAGAGTGATTTTGTTATTTTAAATAGAGTAGCTTAGAGTTTTTTCCTCCTTTGGAGTGATTTTCTGTTCACCCTAGTTTAGGCCTTTTTTCATAGCCTCACTCAGTCGAGGATATTTGTGATCTGAATAAAACAGCTCTCCGCCAAACTCTGAATCTGAGTCCTCTTTTGAGTCCGGGCCTGACAGCTTAAAGTTATGACGGATTAACAGAGTGGCTTGTTTGAGCACCCAGGCGTCATTCGGCCCACCTCAGGTCTGCAGACAATCCACGTCTTTGCCGAATTTTTAGATCAGACGGGAGCCGAAAGAGGAACCACCACCACACTCTGATCTTTCAGAAACCTGCGGTATAAACTGCTGGTATAGATAGAAATAAATACTAAAGTTGAATAGATACATTTACTTTTGAGAAATGTACACTGATTGTTCATGTTCTCTCTCTCTCTGTTTTCCTTACTTGATGACTGCAT
This sequence comes from Collichthys lucidus, assembly GCA_004119915.2. Lineage (NCBI taxonomy): Eukaryota > Metazoa > Chordata > Actinopteri > Sciaenidae > Collichthys > Collichthys lucidus. The sequence goes on from CM014078.1 coordinate 26,385,331, forward strand.
TGTGTTTCATTGTGTGCTGCTGACCTCTAGAGGTCATTGCTGAAAAGAGATCCTGTGATTGTACAGTCATTATTTACTAGACTGTACATGCGTGCACATCGCTGGTGAACGTGTGAACACATGTCCAAACATCTTTGTACCTGCCTGTAATATCTGAAGACAGCCGCTTTGTGTTTGTTTCTTCCCGACAGGGGCGTGCTGCAGCGCATGAAGGCATACGAGCAAACCCTGGATATCACTTACGCTCAGAGCGAGGGGATGACTGCTCTGTTGGAGGCAGCTGGACAGAGGTGGAACATCCTGTTTTACACCTCTCACTTTATCCTTGACATTTCACAGTGACACGCTGAAATGAAACAGCAGTGACTTTTTCGAAAAAACAGTTAATTTCATTTGTTAGGAGGTGGATGGAAACGCGTTGGAAAACTCTCCACTGAAACCCACAATAATGACATTAGTCAAGGTGGATTAGCTTCTGCCAAAGCTTCCAGTGATCTACAGCCCACACAGGCACAACATGATCCCTTTCTACCCATCAGACAGACAGTACTGCAGACATTCACAGTGTGTAAGATTCAATTCAATTCAAGTTCGAGTTTATTGTCATTGTCCACAGGCAGCAAAATTCTGTGTGGAGCACAACACAGAGCAGTAGTTAGATAGTTAGTTAGAAGTTAGAGGTGCCAGTGCCCCCCTCTCCTGTTCCCATGCATAAACAGACAGGCTCCCCATCCCCATACTGAAAATAAATAAATGGCTCCAGGATACTACATTATCCACTGGGGTATAGGCTGTTGGCCAGGCTTTTAGTCCGGGTCTGAATGGACCTGTGTCTTCCTGAGGGCAGCAGTTTGAATAGATGATTGGCAGGATGGTGGCAGTCATGCAGGATTTTTTTTAACTCTTCGTAGACAGCGTGTTGTGAGGTGGTACTGATCTCTGGGAGAGACGTCCCAGTGATTTTCCCTGCTGGTCTGCTTTGGTGGAGCTTGCAAAACCACGCCAGGAACCCATCCACCAGAACACTGCTAATGGCACTGTTGTAAAAGATGATAGAATTGTATGTTCTGTTAATTAAATTTGAACTCTGTTGGATTTTTTTCGGATGTGTGTGTTTCAGTCTGCGGCGTGGCGGGCGTGTGTGTTACCTGGGTTGGGGCTCCCTCGCCGTGCTGGGCCTCGTCGACGCCAGCGAGTGTGACCCCACGTTTGGAGCAGGTGAGAGGAGTGTGATGTACGCCGATAACACCGTGCAGAATCACACACAGGTGATGCAGTAAATCTAAAACAATCCGTGGCTAATGAGCACAGATGTGAAGAGTCGTCTGCAAGAGACACGTCTTTTACATTTGCATGATATATATTCTCTGTGTGTGTGTGTGTGTGTGTGTGTGTGTGTGTGTGTGTGTGTGTGTGTGTGTGTGTGTGTGTGTGTGTGTGTGACTATGACGACGTTCGAGGCTTCATCAGTGGAGGATACAGAGAGCTGAGCAACAGTGAGGGTCCCCTTAATTCACTGGTATGTGAAGGGAAACAACAAATGAACATCTGTTTAAACTAAAAAGAGAATCAAAGAAGAAGTAATTATTGCAAACAGAGAACGATATGACACAATTCTACTTTTTAAACGACGAAACACTGACACTTTACAGGAGATTTAACATTTCTCTGTCAGTGCCAGCTGACTCCAAACGTGAAGATTTCTCTTACAAAGTATTAAAATGTCTCAAATCCAGTCCAATCCAATTAAAGTGAAATGTAGCTCATATTTTGTGTGTGCTGAACCCGACGACTTGTAGATTAACCCAGAAGCGTATTAGTATGAAATACATCCCGGTGTACCTGCTTCACGATGTCTGCTTTTAATTCATCCGCTTTACTCTCTCTATCAGACCCCCTTTAATTAAGTTTGCACTTAGTATTTTTTGCTATTTTGTATATTTAAAGATGCAAAATTGTTGATCAGACTGTTCTGCTACTGGATTATGTGTCATGTGACGTGTGAACCGTCTCTTTTCTCCTGTATGTTGTTGTTGGAGATCAGAAGTCCGTGTCAAAGCCAGAATTGCTTATCCAACACTTACAAATGTTTCATATCCTGTAACAAATATGATAACAAAAGAAGCAATCAAGGCTGAAGAAGGAAAAAAACATTCTTAGGTGTTAGTGTTTTAAGAGTTTAACAACTCGGCTAATCGGCTTCGTCAGGACTGTGTGGGTGTGATTTGAAGAGATTTGAACAGCAAGATTGTTTGTCTCTCTGTGGCCTCTCGCCCAGTGGCTCCAACTCCCTGTGACCCCTGACGAGGATAAGCGTTTATGGAAAATGAATGAATGTTGTTAGTTATGAGGATGACTTTAAAATGTCTCCCACCCTAACATTTCATGTGTTTTCCTTCCCTCCAGGGTCCGGGCTTTTGCATAGCACATGAGGACTTCTTGCGTCTAGTCCTGCCCTCCCTCACTGACAAGGACTTTGTTCTTCTTCTCTACACGCACTCTGGTGAGATGTGACATTGTTTGGATCCTGTCCACTTATTCGTCGTGACGGATTCTCTCCCCGCAGATGATGTCAGCGAGGTGGTGAAGCTGGCGCGCAGGGTGAGAGGGAAGACGTCCAACCTCCACGCTGTTTATCATCGGGTCGATGGAGACACTGCAGCTGCTGCACAACAAGTAGCTGTCTGTCTGTGTGTGTGGCTGTCTGTCTGTCTGTCTGGCTGTCTGTCTGTCTTGCTGTGTGTGTCACATACAGTCTGCATTGTTCTTGCAGGATGATGTCAATAATCTGTGTTCATCTTCACTACACATCACTTGGCCGTCACCTGCTTCGGGGAGCTTGCTGCGCATGGTACAGCACAAACACACACATTGATCCAGTGACCCATTAGAGTGTGTTTCCATATAGATACACTGGGCAGAAGGAGTGTGTGTTTATTAAATGTTAAGGCACTTATTAGTCTTTCAGTTTTTTATAATTTCTCGTGTTCTATAACTCTGTTTCAGATGGCAGCTTATGTGTTTATGCTTTTACTGTTTGTTCTCAGTGTAGCTTATATAAATGCACAGAGGACAGAAAATCGATGCTCTCTCTCTCTCTCTCTCTCGCTCTCGCTCTCGCTCTCTCTTTCTCCATCATCAGCAGTGGGAGCTGTCCACCAAGCTGGTGCTGAACGCCGTGAGCACCGGCGCTCACGTCTTAAAGGGGAAGATTTACCACAACCACATGATCGACGTGCAGGCCACCAACAGCAAACTGTACTGCAGAGCCACACGTTTACTCCAGGTACAGTTACACCCACAGTGCTTCGTCCTATCCCACAATGTCACAGTCTATAGGTAGGTCTATAGTATATATATATATTCTATAGTGCAGGACATGTCTCCTTCTCCATCCCCTCCAGCCACATGTCACTTTCTCCAGGCCCCTTCATTGCCTTTTCCTCCTCCATCCACCAGGTGTCCTCATACTTCCTTCCTTTTTCCATCAACCTGACTTCCTGACTCATCTTTACACCTGTTCCCACTTCCCTCATCTGCACTGCTTCTCCTGCCAACAACTAAAATCCAGTCCGAGATTTCCTCCTGTCAGGCCTCTCGCTTGGTCACTTTTCTTGGTTTCCTCCATCAACGTCCTCTTCGTTCTCTTGCATTTGTCATGAAGTCTGTGCTGTGCAGAGAACATAGTGGTGGTGGTGTGTGATATAATGCTGTAAAGCATATTCACACGACACCCACTCGACCCAAGTCACAAAATAGTTGCACGCCTCATGCTCCTTCCAGAAGCTGTCCGGCTGTCCTCAGTCCCAATGTGAGGAAGCTCTTCTGAAGGCCATCTACCAAGTGGACAAGCTGACAGTGGACATCACATCGTCTGATATCAACACACACACGCGCGCTGCCAGGAACAGGACCAAGGTGAGGATGCACTAAGGTGCATAAAGTACTGGATCAGTGGCTTGCTGTGTTACATGTTCTCTGTGTGTGTATAGGTGGTCCCTCTGGCTTTGGTCTGTTTGCTGACTGGTTGCTCTCTGGTGGAGGCGAGGTCTTATTTGGAGCAACAGCCAATTGTAAGGGACGCTGTGGAGGCGTGCCTATCATAACTGATGTCATGAAGGCCCTTCGCAGATCTACTATATAGATGCATACAATCAATCTTCTATTAACCCTCCACAGAGAGGTCATGGGTCTGTGTTAATGTTGGACTCAGATACATTGATTTTTACTATATTTAGTTTAATTATTACAGCTGACACCGGCGCACACGTCATTGGTTATTGCTTTGAATATGAGCCAATATTAATGATAAGTGACAAAATGAACTACACTGTGTTGAGGTTTGAATTTTGGAGGTTTGTTTTTTGATATAAGATGTTAGAATATAGAAAATACAGGTAATAAAAATGACATTTTCTGTGTCTGTCCTGGTGTATTAAACTCCTCCTGATCAATTATTATCTCAGTTTAACGACTCACTAACAAACTCAAATATATTTATGTTACCCTGAATCAGAACTAAACGTCGTATATTGCATAACTGAATTACATCAGCAAGTTCAGGGCTGATCCTGGGTTGATGTTTGATGTTTCACCCTGTTGTTCTACAGTTTTCAGGAGCCACCATATCGGCCTGCGTGATGCAAGTTAGCCTCAATCCCTCTGTGATTCAACACACACACACACAGGTTCTGGATTAGCGTGACGTGTGTGTATCTTGAGAGCAGTTGAGCAGCTTTGAAAACACCTTTTTGGAGCAGAGCCAGACTCGGTAGGGAGGCACAGGAAGGCAAACATCAAAAAGCATGACCGAGTATTTATATGAACATGTGTGAAGTAATAAAAAAGGGGTAGTGTTTGTCACCTGGAGATAAATCCAAGACTGTTACTTTAGACAGTGGAACATTTGAGTCTATATTCTGAAATTGTAGTTGAGGCAAAGCACATGGTGCTCCAACCGAGAAAAACAATGTCAAATGAGCCAGGTCAAAAACACCTGCGATGATCGTGACACTGCTTGTTTCTGTATCCATGCAGACAGTTTTGGGGTTTGTGTTTTGCTTTGAGCTATCTGTCCCTGACATTTCTGCTGCTGCCGACACAGTACAACAGAGCTGAATGCATTTTAATTTGTGATCAGCCTTCGAAAACACGTCGGGTCATTGTTGTGAATAATCCCCAGCAAACGCTGTCAAGGTTTTTTTTTTTTTTTAGAGAAAAACAGTGAAATAAAGAGATCACCATCCTGTGCGTTTTATTTAATTTCTCAACATTATTACATTCATATGTTCATTTGCTCTGGGTACATGATGTTCACTTGGTCATGTCACAGACTGATGGACAGAGCAATAGCAGCATAGGTACACACACACACACCCTCTTGGTACCACAAATAGGAGGCTTTTGTCAGACTAAACAATAATAGATACACATGTTTTACCTCATTCACACTGTCCTGAACACAGATGCAGAATATCACGGTACATTTAGGGAGTAAGCCTCGAGCCCAGCTCACTCAGCTTGGTTTGGGTTAAATGTGAGAAAATACTCCTTAGGGGGTCTTTAAAATATATATTATTCCAGCATTTTTAAAGAGCAGCTTTGATCCATTTCAGCTTCTTTAACAGGCTCTCTGATTCTGCTGGAGAACCACTTACACAGAGAGGAGATGTCAGGAAACAACTCGGAAAAACTTTGTTGATCTACCTTCATATATAACCACAGATACAGTAAGGCATCAGTAAACACGCTTTCACGCTGTTGTTACACATGGCTGGTTATGCAAACCCCACCTGAATCTACAGCAGGTAACACCTTATTGAAAAGAGCTCTTGAATTTATGCAGCAGAGGAAGGTTTACATCAACCCGACGTCTACCTCCAGGATTGTTGTGTGCTCGAAACACACAGTTTTGCTCGGTGTCACTTAGTTATTCAACTGGATTCCTGGAATGGAAATGCATGTACAGTAAATGATCACAGTAATTGGACTATGCAAATATAACGAGGTACGTTTACTGAAGAGTTTACGCATAAGCATGTTTAAAGGGAACTGAATACGATTAAAACTACTAAAATACAGAATACATTTTTAAGAAACTAATCCAAAAGATACTTAAATGAATAGCTCAACATTTTTTCCAAATGTAATTCACTTTCTTGCCGAGCGAGATGAGAAGATTGACGTCTCTCATCCGTGTGCTACATTAGAAGATGTAGCCGGGGGTTATTATTAGCTTAGCTTAGCTTAGCATAGACACTGTAAGCAAAGAGGAAACTGCTGGCTTGGCTCTGTCCATAGGTTAAAACAATGTGGCAACTCTCGCAACGGTCACTAAATAACATGTTATGTTTTCCTGGCAACCACATAACTCACTACCCCCGGCTAATCACTACCCCCGGCCCAGCAAATAACTCCTTGTATGTACATATACCGTATTTTGGGGGTCTCACGCATGCACGTACGCATATGCCTCCACAGCGCCACCTAGGTGTGCGTTTTCGGAGGTGCCCCACGCATTTGCCCACGTGCACGAAACTTGGTGGGAGTGTGTAACGTGCCCAGACGCACAAAAAAGTCTCTTAGTGCTCTGAGGTACAGTGAACAGTACAATTTTTGCCAAATTTGGACATTTTGGCTTTTTCGCCCATTTCCAGGGGTCGCATTTGAACGAACTCCTCCTAGGGATTTCATTCGATGTGCTTGAAACTTGGCATGCGTGTTCTCAAGGCCTCAACAATGAAAAGTTATCAATGTCGACGCTGCCGATTTTGCCCACAAAATCCCAGACGCCATTTACTTTTTTGCTCATTTTCGGGCAAACCTGTGCGTCTATCATATACTTTGTCAGAGCTGTCTGAAACTTCTTGGGGTTGTTATGCAACATTATGCACAATTCGGCTGCATAATTAATGAGGGGGCGGGGCATATATGTATATATACTTGGGTTTTTTTCTGTTTGCTTTTTATATGAATTTAATAAATACATAAACAGATACAGCAATTAGTAAGTTAGTAGATGGACTCTGTTATGTTTCACAATCTTTGGACAAATCCAGGCTAGCTGTTTCCCCCTGCTTTGAGTCTTTGTGCTAAGCTACGTTAACCGTCACCTTACTTGACATTAAAGCGGCGTCAATCCTTTCATCTAACTCCAGGCAAATTTTAAAAATCAAAACTATTCCTTTTAAGGTAATCAGGTTATGTCACTGAGCTTCAGTGGGTTTAAACCGAAGTATTACTTTCAGACGATGATGCAAACTGGCTGCCCTTACCCCTGAGAATACAGCACTGAGTTAATGATACGTGTCCAAAAAAATAGACTCATAGATTCATAAACCAAGCATCAATACACTGGTTCTGTCAAATACTACTAAAACAGTCAATTAACATCTAACATATAATCGAGGTACTCCGTATATCAATGGCTAAATGAGTCATTAAACCTGTGGACCACAACTGAGTTCACTTAACACACTCAGTGTCAGAGTAGTACACATACAATACAGAAATACACATGAAGTTAACTTAAAAAATGAAGATATATAACCATTACAAACGTATGTCATGATTAAATAGGATAAGGTGATGGTTTCAAGTTTCAATATTCTACGCATAAATCACTGGGACTCCTCCTACACTGGATCTGGAGTGATAAAGTGCTTCGAGTGTTTTTTTGGTTACAGTTTTTACCTACATAATTCTACCCCTGAAGGGTTAACGGGAGTCTCTGTTGATCCACACCGTACGTTGAGTTTCTGTGAGTTAATAGTCATCCACTTCCTCGTCACACTCCTTGGGTTTGCGACGTTTGACCCTGGCCGGTGACCGGCTCCTCCTCTGGCCCGCACCACCACCACCGCCGCCGGATACGCCAGCAGATATTTTGGGCACTTCTATGGAGTTAACAGGGTTTTGGGGTGAATCTGTGTTAATGTCCTCCAAGGAGCCGGGCTGGGACTCCACAGAGGTCCTGGTGAACTGATGGAGGAGAGCAACAGCCTCTCCTTTCTTTTCCTTCACCTCTCCGTCCTTATCCTCTTCAACAGCATCTTTCACAGCCTCTTCTTCTCCGCAGTCTTTCTTCCCCCCCTCACATCCCGACTCGTCCGCACTGGTATCACTTGGACGCTTGTTGTCAGAGTCTGACTCTTCGGCGTCTGCCTCCTCTCCTTCAGTCACCCCCTGTTCCTGAGCGTTAAACAAAATAACAGTAAATCTTCTCTGACCACTTGTAATTAACCAAATTGGGCGGCTACGTGGCGGTAATTATAGCGACATGCTAATTGCACAGCAAGAGCAAAAGCAATTAGTTTCATTGTGTCAGTGCTGGGAGGCAGAGGGTTTTTGTGACTGTCAGTAACAGCAGACGTCCATCAGTGGAAGCACTGAGTCGCTGCCAAACAAAACAGATTTGTTCAGTCTGTCTAATTGGATAGCCAGATTATCTTTTCCCACAGGCTTAGACTTAGTGATTAGGGTTGCTGTAGGTCAGATTCTTCTTTAGGGTACAGTACACTTTAACCCAGCAGTCATGTCCAGGCACTCAGCCGTGATTAAAAATAGTAGGAACACTTACTTATGTGATCCAACCTACTTTATATTACTTAAAATATTTCAATTATTGCTTAAAATCTCAGAACCTGGGTTTTATTTTTGTAGTTTTGTGATTTTGTGACATCACTTGAACCACTTTTCTTGGAAGTGACCTGATCTCGTGTTGCATAGTCATGTGCATGGATCAATATTCTGTTTATCCTACCTGGGCTGAGGCTCCTTCCTCCTCCGAAGCTTCTTTTTCCTGCTCCCCACTCTCTTCCCCCTCTCTGGCACCATCGTCTCCGTCGTCTTCATCCTCTGCCTCGGCTGAAGCGCTGACGTTTCCCCCCACGAACTCTTCCGCCGGCGATGTGGATTCATCGTTTGCCGAATTTTTCGCGGTGCCGTCATCCTCCGTTTCCCCAGATGCCTCCTCTTCTCCACTTTCCTTGCCAGTCGTCGTTTCTTCTTCTTCTTCTGGCTTCAATTCTACTGCCTCTCCCTCCTTCTCCTCTCCTTCACTATGTTCAGTGCTCTCTCCCTCCTCTCCTGTTGTTGCCTCTTTTACTGTCTCCTTGTCGCTCTCCTCTTCCCCAGTTTCTGTCTCCCCTTCATCCTCTGCACTCTTCCCTTCTTCCTCTCCGGCTTGCTCTTCGTCATCCGCTGTTTCATCCTCACCCGTGTTGTTGCTAGTTTCTTCAGCATCTTCTCCTTCTGCTGTTTCCTCCTCTACCTTTTCTCCCTCTTCTGCTTTGTCGCTCTCCTCCTCATTTCCGCCACACTGACATTGACATTGTTCCTCCTCTGCCTCTCCATTTCCTGATGTCTCCTCTTCCCCAGCTTCCTCACCACCGTTTACCTGTTCCTCATCACCAATGCCGTTTTCCTCTTTTTCCTCCTCTACCTCCTCATTTTCTTTTTCCTCAGCTTCCTCTGGGATTGCCTCCTCTAAAACATCAGCTTTGATATCTTCTTTATTTTCTTCCTCCTCTTCCTCCTCAACTACCTCTAAATTCCTCCCCTCCTCATCCACCGCCACGCTATCGTCTTTCTCCTCCGCTGACGGTGGCGCGGCTGCGGGCGACGGGCTTTTCTTCAGCTGCAGTATTTTGAGGAGGTCAAACTCCATCACCACTGGTGCTTCTGCCGCCGGTGGATTTGCTCTGAGAGGTCGGGCGGCCATTTTCTTGCGGACACAAGCGTCGCAGGGACAGTACTCGTCATCGCTTCGCTGGTCGCTGCAATCGCCGGTCATCTCCCCATCGCTGAGGGAGTCACCGGTTTTCACTGACTGGTTCTTCATGACCTGAAAAGTAAATCAAACATTATCTATCTGCATTACCTGAATAGATATACAGATGATCTGTGGTGGAATTACCTTCAACATACGACGCCTCTTCTCTGTCATGGTGGACTCCCTGGACAGGTTCTCTCCTTGCGGAGGCCGGGGTGATTTCCCCAACTTGCCAGCACGACTCTGAATCTTCCTCATCTCCCGTTGGATGCTGCTCTGGATGCGCCGGCTCACCTCGTCCCTGAGCTCGGAGATCATAGTGTTTAGGATGAGGCTGTCGTCCAGGTCCCAACGGACTTTGAACTCTGCCATCGCGGTAATGTAGTGGTTCATGAACTGTTTCTCTATCTTCTTCAAGAGGTGCAAGACCCACACCGGATCAGGGTCTTGGGATGCCTTTCTTGACAATGATGCTCGCAAGACAGTAGGAGGCGTGCCTGAGCTGGAACCCTCCAGCGTCTCTCGTTCATTATCAGTGGGGGATTTGGAGCTGTCGACAGCCTCTGAAGATGAAGGATTCTCAGTGGCTTTGTCCAGACTTGGAGGGACTGTACTTTGTTCCTCACTCTGTACTGGTTCCTGTGCTGGTTCTTCGTCTATCGTCTTAGTTTGCTCTGTGGATGTCTCGTCAGGTTCTGCCTGTTCTACCTCTGCGTTTCCTTCCACATCCTCTTCTACAACCTTTTCCGCTTCCTTGTCCTCATGCAGAGATTTTTCCTCATTGGTCTTGTTTTGCGTTGTTTCATCCCCACCTTGGTTTTCGTTCTCCTTTCCTGATCCACCGGAGCCGCTGCTCATACCCACGCCGGATGAGGATCTCGGTGGAGTCACCTGCTCTTTACTGACGTCGATGTCCCTGGGTTCAGTGAGCCAGAGGGATTGAAGGATAGCCATGATGTCCTCATACCGCTGGTTGCAGTTCTTCTGTTGGTCGTAGCCAGAGCTCACTACAGGCTCAATGAGCTGGAGCTGGGCCAGACAGTCCAAGAACCCCCTGGCTGATGTGCTCAGTCTACGACCGTAAACTGGAGACACCTACAGACAGCAGAGAATATGGATAACGTTACGTTCTTTTTACTTAGAAGGACCTGACCTTTTGTTTGTCACATAATCAAGCAGACATTCAAACTGGCTTACCTCAGGCATGCTGCGGCATCGACCCGGAGAAGAGCTCAGGAGAACTTTCATCACTGCGACCGAAGAATGCCAGTTCCTCGGCAGAGACTCGCCGCTCAACAACGGCTGTGTGTTTGGATGAGGAGAAGTTCCTTCTGCATCGCCTGGAGCTGGATCTGAACTCTTTCCCTCCTCTGCTGCAGCACATCCAGCTTCCTCCTCTTTGTCTTCTTCCTCTTCGGCCTCATCTTCCGGACTTTCCTTTGCTGCCTCTTCTCCGGGTTTCTCTTGCATCGCTTTCTCCTCTTCTTCTCCGTGCAACTCATCACCGAGTGCAAGCGTGGTGCTGTCGGTGGGGATGCTCCGTAGCCAGTCACTGACAACCTCGTTGGGGGAAGCGTTGGGGAGACAGGCGGGTGTCAGTTCCTCCTGCTCTGCCTGGTTCCTGCTTTTCTGACTTCTCCCACTTCTCTCACTCTTGTTGGGCTTGTCACTGGTTTCGCTGGCCTTCGACTGTTGGGTTTGTGGACGCCCAGCAGCCATGGTTTCCTTCAGCAGGTCGGCAGCGGACAGAGAGTGAGACAGGATGCTCTCGGTACATGACTCCACTTTGCTGTTTGGTCTGGAGCTGTGTTCGATGGGTGTTTCTTTCCTTTGAGAATTTGCTGTTTTAGGCTTGAGGCGACAGGGGCTCTTGGAGTGGACACTGGCCGCCTTGTTGTCTGCAACATCTCTCCCTTTAGACTTACTAGCTGGTCTACTGACAGCTTCATTATTTGCTGAATCGCCAGTAGTTTTTGCTACGCTGGCGTTTTTAACACTAGCACTCGCAGGGGATTTGCTGCGGATCTTAGCACTTGCTGACGACAGTGCAGACGAGGTCCGGTTGTCTGAGGCGTTCATGTTGTTAGCCGTTGTGTCGAGCAGTTGACCTGCTGCTGCTTTGACACTGCAGCTACAACAAGACCTGCTGCTTTTGGCTGAAAGTGCACTGGATGCTCTTGCTGTTTTCTGCTCTCCACCTTTATCCTCACTCTGTCCTGGGGTTTCGATGGTAGGTATATCGACCGCAGGAGGATTGGTGCTTTTACTGCCATTATGGTTGGACTTTTGAGACATGGGGGACCTTGTTCCCTTCACATTTTCCTCCATGGCAGACTGCTCTGTGCTTTTAGGACCCTTACTCTCATCATTTATTGGATAATTAAAACTGGACTTGCCACTGTCTGAGTCAGCCGTTTCTTGGTCTTCTGGCAACCCAAGAGAGACTGACCCCGAAGAGTTTCGACTCAGCGGTTGCTCGCTGCCTCCGGATTCTCTCCTCTGCTTTGCGGTTGAGGACGACAGAGCGCTGGGAGCTCGCTCCGAAGTCTCCTCGTTATCTCCCGTTTCCCCTTCTTCCTTATCCTCCACCTCTTTGTCTTTCTTTGCTGAGGCTGCTCCACAGTGACAACTGGACCTGCTGGATTTAGCTGAGGTTCTGGAGTGAACTGACAAGGCACTGGACCCTCTTGTCTCTCCAACATTGGGGCCAGGGGACAATTGCTGCGCAGAGTGAGGACTTCTGGGTGAGTGGATCCGTGGGGATCGTGTCCTCCTGGGTGAGAGTGTTTGGCCTTCCTTATCAACCCCTTCTGGTGTTTTGATGGTGACATTAGGATTCGGTGACACCGGTTTGAGATTCTTGCCAGACTTGTGTGAAGATTTTGACTTTACGGACATGGCACTAGCCCCTCGCTCTTCATTTGGTCTCTCGCCTCCATTTGTTTCGATAGATGGAACACCTGCTTCATTTGGATTTGGAGATGCCGCGTTACAGTTTGATTTCTGGGATTTGGAGGCAGAGGCATGGGATTTCCCCGACGTGGCACTAGGGGCTCTGTCCTCCATGCTGTCCACCTCCGGTTTTGTTGTCTCTTTGGCTGGAGAAGCCACGCTTGAACTTGTGTCACAATTTGTGTGGCGAGACTTTGCAGAGGAAGCCGATTTACCGGATAACACACTTGCAGCCCGGTCCTCAGCCTTTTCACCGTCTGCTGCATTGTCTCCTGTTTCAGAATTTTCATTTTCCATTTTAGTAGAGATTACACTTTGTGGCCTCTGCTGTGTTTCCTCCTCTACCATCTCCTCGTCTTTTTTCTCAGCTACCCTGAGGCTCTGAGATACCTCGATTTCATTGCCATGATTGTTTGACTTTGAAGACTTAGCAGATGCGTTAGATTGAAGTGATCTGCCAGACATTTGACTCTCTGCCCTTTTTTCTCCGTCTCCTCCGGTTTCTGATCTTGGAGAATGTGACCGTTCAGAAGCTTTGGTGGACTTATGGGATCTGCTGGACTTGGCCGACGTGGCGCTCGCTGCTCTCTCCTCTGCCTCCGTCCCTACTTCCTGACCTGTTGCTTCTATAACAGGTTCATCAGCTGCCTCAGCACCTGGAGATACTGCTGTCACACAGTGACTGCAAGTGGACTTTGCTGACACGTGTGATTTAGTCGATTTAGCAGACAGGACACTCTCGGGTCTTTCTGCTTTGCCAGCTGAATCACTGGGCTTTAAAAGAGCACCAGATTTAGCTGACAAGGAGCTGAGCGCTTGCCCTATAGCGTTCTCTCCCTCTTCTTCCTCAGCTGACTTGTGAGACTTCCTGGACTTCGCAGACAGGTTGGACTGAGCCGACACGGCACTGTGGCTTCTCTCCTCTTCTTTTTCTTCTCTGTTGCTATCACAGCCAGACTTGTGTGATCTATGAGACGCGTGGCTTGTAGCCGAGGTGGCACTAGGAGCCCTTTCTTCCTCTTCTTCTTTTCCTGTTGCCTCAGGATCAGATGTTGTGGACATGGGACTAGTTGCTCTGCCCACCAGGACATTTGATATCGCAGAGGAGCGCCCGCACTTGGTGAGGTTGCTCTTGTTGGACTGTGTTGACACAACTGAGCCATCATCATCATCACCACTGCCATTATTGGCATCCTCTTGGGGTGTGGCAGGCTTTGGAGAAGCTCTGTGGGAATGACGGGACCTCTGCGATGCTCTGCTATTGGAAACAGAGTTGCCCACACGTTTGCTGCCTCCGCAATCAGGACATACACTGGATGTTCTTGACTGAGAGCCTGTGTGACCAGACAAACCACTACCGGCCCTCTTTATCTCTTCATCCTCATCATCAGCCGCTGCTTCAGCTCCTGTATGTGGGGTGGCGGCTCCTCCACAGCGACAGGAAGAGGCTGCAGATGCTGCTCTGCTTCCACTCTCTCCTCCGTCCACTTGCTTGTTGTTTTCGGCGGAGCGGGCGGAACAGGCCGAGGCGTTTCTCGTTGTTTCTCGGGTTGGGGATGGTCCGTTGCTATGACTGCACTGTGAGACGCTGGGCGGCAGGTCATCATCCTGGTCCTCTTTCAGTGATTGCAGGATATGTGAAGAGCTGCTGATTGCAGACGGCGGACGCTCCTCCTCGTCCTCCATCATTGCTTCATCTTCTACTGATTTCTGGCTAAACGGTTGCTGGTTGCTGTCCACGGCAACCACTTCACTGCGGCTGCAGGACCGGCTCACCTTGCGCACCTCGACATGGGTGTCTCCATCCTGCTCCACCTCGACTCTGTGCTCAACTTGCTCCGTCAAACACATCTCCTCCTGGACCAGTTGGCTCTGCTCGGAACCGGAGCCTCCTCCACTGTTGGAGAGTTGTGCTCGACAGCGCACCACCCTCCTGGAATTACACGACGAGGAAGAGCTCGAGGAATGTGTGTGTCTCATCATAGTGTGGCTGGATGTGCGTGGGGGAGGGACAGGAGGCTTTTTGTGGATGTGTGCCGGGTTTTCCCACAAGTCGTACTGCTGTTCGTGTCTCTGGTAGCAGCAGGGGCAGTGGCTCCCCTCTGAGACACGGTGCGGAGGTTGGCGGGAATAATCCACACCCTCTGGATCGAAGGACGTGGAATCAGGGTCGGAGCAGCTCTCTGATTGACCCTGCTGCAGGTAATGGGGCTGGGCCTGGCTTAGGGGGCAACATTCATTGGTTGTCGGAGATTTTTTAATTTGCGTGGACCACTGGAGGGTCTCCTCATTTTGGAGACGAAAACGCACCCTCATCTCTACCGAGAGGCTGCCGTCTTTATTGACCAGGACGCGCTTTTCAATGTCTTCGTTCATAATACCCGGTCTGGCCTGAGAGCAGGTGCTGACACCGTTGCCGTATGACTTCTCCGAAGACAAAGAGAAACGGGCGGAGCGGTTTGAGGAATCTGAACGAGGGTGGATGATGCTTTTTTTGGTTTCCAGACCAAAGTTAACTGAAAGGGCGGGAGAGAGCAAAAACAAATAAAAATGTAACCTGTATTTTACTCTTTTAGGATTGTTGAGTGTATATTGAAATACCTGTGCCTTATTTTACATTTATGAAGATGAACAGCTTACCATTTTTCTTGCTTTCATGCCCTTCACTGCACTCGCTGGCTCCATGAGATGAGGATCTTGTTCCCTGAGTAGCAGGAGATCGTGCCCCGTTTCCAGGAGTCCTGGGGCCAAGACCAGGCAGTTTTTCCTCAGAGCTCTTCCTGATAAAGTTCACCAGCAACGGGCTGAAGGCTTCCCTCCCGACACACACCAACACGCCTGGACATGTGATCAGGCTTTGCACGCTGTCGATCTGACAACAAATCCAGACAGTGTGAGGAGTTTCCACCACACCGGGTGTCAAATGCAAGACAAAATCAAAGCACGTCTTACCCTGCGTCCCTCTGCAGTGTAGAGTTTGCGTACATGAAACTGCATCACTTCAGACACCTCATCGAGAAAGGCCCTCAGGCTCCTTGTTGACCTCCTGCTAAGCACTATGCTCCTCCTCATCCCCGGCTCGCTGTTCTTCACCAGCATGATCCGTCTCTGTCTGTAAGACAAATGACCGGGCGGTGTCGCGGAGGAGCTTTCGGGCCGATGGGGCCTGTGGCCGTGATGGTACCAGATGGTCGGGCGTTTGCTGGCCAGCTCCATGTTGACCGGCTTAGCCTGGCGCCGGTCAGAGCAGAGGTAGCAGCCGCCATCCTGGAGCTGCTCCAGGTGTTTGATGGCATGGGTGCCACGGGGGGTGGTCACAGTCCGCACGCCGAATGGCAGCGGCACCTGTGGACACGTATGCATTCACACTTTATGTACAGTACATACAGTCAGCGTGTCTTCAATTCTAAACTGTAGAGCTAATGATGTTGCCAAGTTGAAAATGTTAAAGTGCAGCACTTCCGCGTCTACACGGCCGGCTTCAAAAGACAAAAAGCTCTGAGGCGTCACACTAACCTTTTGGGAAAGGTCGTCCAGCAGGGCATCAAAGCATTTGAAGCTGCGCTTGTGGACCGCCATCCTGATGCCCCCGAACTGGCTGTCGCCGCTTTTGTAGAAGGTGATCCGCTTGGCCGGGGTGGCCGTGGTCACATGCGCGAGGCGTGGGCTGTTGGAGGGGGGTGGCTGGGGCGGGGGCGAAACATGTTTAGATGGGGGGCGCGGGTCCCACATCCCTACCTGGACCGACTGCATGCTGAGATGTCACACACACCTGGGGATACACACAAATGTGCAAGAGGGAATGAAGCTGTTGAATAGTGAAAGAGTTAAAATCACAAATATATTTTTGTTTTTCTGCTCACACACTCTCACACTCACAAGATCACAACTGCTAATCAGGGTGTTTGATTGATTCAGGACACTAACAGGACTATCTGGCATCCACATCCATACATGGACTACCTGTTACATGTGTTATTTGGCTACAAGTGGGGAAGCATTTTGACATTTTCAAATCAAACAGTAAATTTCCAAGTGAACTGACAAACCACCCAAACAAAAGTATTGTTTTCCTGCATTCCTTCATGCAGTGAATAACCAACATGCTTATAAACTGCCGGATTTCTCAGAGTTCTCAATGTTCTATACAAAAAACAACATATTTGCTCAGTTTAGTCACAAAATATGACATAAGCAATGTGTGGACTGGCAAATTTTAATAGAAAACATCAAATGCAGCTACAAACATCATCTACATCTATAGAGGTGTTAAGGAGCAGCTTCCCACTGCCTGCTATATTTAGCGCAGCGGCCTAGCACACATATAGAAATCCTATTTGGAACGGACGTAGAAAGTTTCTGTCCGGCTTCTGCAGGTGCGACATAAACCGGCTTGCATAATATACAGCACGTAACCGACGCTGTTTCACGTCGTCTCATAACGTCACGATTTACTGATTTGAGAAGTAAGACTGAAAAACTTTATGCTTTTCTTTTTAATTTCACAGCTGTGTGTGGATAATTGTATGATCACATAAGGAACTAACAGAGCTTGAAGCTGAGATTCAAAACTTTACATCAGCCCAGAGTGACACCTTGCTTTTCATTCACTGCAATATTCATGACGATGAATAACTTTCAGTAACCTGTGAAATAAGGTGAAGGTTATCAGCAGGCTTAGCAGGCTTTTAAATCACACGAGGCTAGACTGCAGGCCAGATCACTGCTCTTAGCTGTAGACACTCCCAACGTGACGCTCTACTTTTTAATCCCTCCTCAGCTGCGTCTCTTAACAACTTTACACCTAAAATATCACCCCGTGGATTTGATCCCGTCTGCAACAGTTTCACCGCATGATTTCTTTTTTTAAAAATGAGCCACGACAGCGGCCGATTGGTTTCCAGGGTGACACAGCACAAAGAAATAGTTCCTGATACTCATTCTTACTTGATTGAGATAATCTGGGTGACCGAGGCCACTGATGGATACTTATTGTTCATCATCAAAAAAGACCAACAAAACAGTGATGACGGAGAATATAATTATCTGCTGAGCTGAAAATACACCTCTTCATTTTTACATTTAGACTTTGAAAGAGCTGCACAGATTCTCTACTGCAGCCTGACTTTTGAGTATCATTTGCACATTTTTACATGTTTCTCGTTCACTTCTTACAATTTAAGAGACGACAAATGCAACAAGACACCACTGATTGTGCAAAGATAGAACATGTCAACAATGAGACCCACGCAGGAGCCCTTTGAGGACAATGGCAAGAAGTTGGGGAACTTTTTTAGGTAAAACAACATGAAAAATAATTTAATAATGCAAAGTACTAGCAGTGAAAATCGACCCATTCTTAGCATATTATATCACAATAGATTATTTTACCACTAACTACAGGCCCATTGTAACTTTTTCCACTAAAGCAATATTTTGTTTAAGTACAACAGTCTTCATCTATTACTCACATATTCAGGAAACATGGTCCCAAGAGAGGTGCAAAAAGCTGGAGAGGAATCTGTTCCTGTCCGTGCAGGGTCTGAGCGGACGAGTCAAACCAGGAGATGGCAATTTGTGTCAGAATGTCTGTATATATATATTTGTGTGTGTGTGTGTGGCAGCTTGAGTCATCCACTAAGATCTACAGCAGTGGAGCCCCTGGTTCCACAGCTCTCAGGGTAAAATGGCAGTCGGTAATCAGGCGCACGGAGGAGGGAGTGGGAGGGAGGGAAGGAGGGTGGAGAGGAGAAATGAGGAGAAGAAGACAGGAGGAGGAGGAGGAGGAGGAGGAGCGGGGGGGGGCTAAGGATAGAACCAAAAGCCTGCTTAAGTACGTGTGTGTGTGTTCGTGTGTGTGTGTGTGAAGGAGGGGGTTGCTATGGTGAGGCCAAGATGGTGGTGATGTTCTTATGCATACCGCACACTTGACCCAGTCGAGAAGCACATGCAAATTTGCAGATTTGATGGTTTTATTGTGTTCCCACTGAAATGCTGTGGCACAAATTTAAAAAGATCATTCGGAAGAGTAACTGACTGTAATGTCCCTACAGTTATGAATTATGTCAGCGAGTGTAAAGGGAAGTAGAAGGCTGATGATTGATTGTTAAATGAAAAATCAATGCGTTAAATTACATTTTCACATATATCCATGTTTCTTTCAGCTGGTGTGTCTAGTTGGCCTGACCTCTAGTGGTCAGTCTGTGCAGACTGAGTGTGTGTGCTATCTAAAATGTTTACTTTGGAATCAGAAATATTACATTTTTAGCACATATTGATCCTTTTATTTGCATTGATCTATCTTATTTTCCGTTTCTTTCTGTATGACTGTCTAACACACAAACACACACACATGGCTGTAGTCGGAGACTGAGTTGTGATTACAGACAGTCTGTCTGACAGCGGGGTGAAAACACCAGCTGCTCCCATTGAACTGCCACATGGCCAAACTAGTTATTATTATTATTGAAGGACTGATGGGAAAATCAATGATGAGAGAATCAGGACCAGCTGGTCATCAGATCACCGATTATTATTATTACCCACTGTTGTTCTGTTGCCTTAATGTTTCCGATAAACACAGATTATCTGATGGAAAGCTATAGTTTGAGGTGAAGTGAAGGTAAATGGTAAAGGTGTGAACTGGGCTGGTTACCACCCCTTGTGGTTGACGAGCGAAACAAAACACCCACTACAACTGCAGTTTCTTTTCCTAACCCTAACCTATCGGAAGCTTCCCAGACTAGCAAGCTCTTTGTCTGTCTGGTAGAGTACAGCTGGAAATGATGCTGATGAGAGTAAACCAAAACAGTAAGGGCCCAGAAAACCAAAACAGTGAGCTAAAAGATGCTAAAACGCTGAGTGAAACAGAAAGGAACTGCAGAGCTGGCTGTTAACTCAGTACAAGTGACCCTCCTTCACAGAAATGTAGTCTTTTGATTCATTGTTAATATAATTTTTTTCATCAGAGCAGAACTGCACTTGAACTGCAGCTGTTTATTAGTGAACACAGTTTAATTATTTGATATTAAAAAGCCAAAATAAACAAGATATAGTGGCTATTTTACCACAAGCTGCAAGTGTGTATCTTATTTTGACTCCATAAACTCAATTCAGTTGATGCAGTCACAATGCAATGAGGAAGGTAAACTTGAAAGACGATTTATTTAATTAATAATTCATAAATTCATTACTCATAAACCTCAGCCTGGCTCATTACAGACTGGATTCTCTACTTCATGCAGTTCACATGTCCAAAAACGTGTATCGATTATTAATTAGTTACCTATGTAACTCCAGTAATGTCTCTGTATATTATTATCCACGCCTTTTTTTTTCATGCTCACATGCACTTATAGCATTAACAAACCTGTCCTGAACTGCGACACACTCAATTACAACGAATCAGAACAGAACATCAGCAGCCAGAAACATAACCTATTCAACATGTACAGTTTACTGACTTTGCACATAAATAATAGCAGAACATAAATAACACGTTATAACACATAAAGGTATGAGACTTACAGTAAGTGGCTCCTACATGCCTGTTGTGCATGTTTAAAGATGGATTATGCAATTTATTTTCCAAAACTATATAATATTAACTATTATTTCTTGGGCTTTATTGTATAGAGACAGCTGAAGAGGGGACGCTGCAGTAAGGACTGAGCACCAGGGCTATGTATTATGTAGGATGAGTAATTCTGGTGCAGGTTTTGTCTTTAAAAAGATAAACAAAAGGCGATCCAGGTTGTAAAAAAAATCTTTTCTTCTGAAGGAAACCAACTGAAGGACGATTTTGCAGGACTTCTCATTCAATCGAAGCCTCCTGCTGCTGTTCAGGGACACTGCAGTGCAACATTGACTGTGTGAGATCGAGTTTGAACGGCAACAAAAATGTCATAGAAATATCTTTACAACACTCCTCTGAGGCTTACACATTTTTAGTATTTACAGGAGATAAATGTCCTTGACTAAAATATTACATAATTCAGATTTATGTAACTCCTTTTTTTTTTTCATCGATTTGTTTGAGACAGCCTTAATTAGACACAAAGACAAAGCAGATGTGCTCCAGGGAATTTTAGATAGACAGGAAGTCAGGGATGAGTAGCCTGTGCTGGCAGGAGCAGCTGGTCTCCGTGAGACTGTTGATGCTGATGAGTATTCCTCGTGGACAAATCAAGGAGAGCATCACTTGCGCATTGTTGATATTACACAACAGCTCTGAGGCAGAGACACGTCATCCTGCAGTGAGTTTAACAACAAAAAACTATTTAAAAATAAAAATATATATTAATAAATGTATATATTATGCACCAACTTTTCTTTTCCTCTCCTGAAAATAGGAACAAAAGTGAGTGAGGCTCTGCCAGTGCTGAAGCTGAACCGGTTCAGACAGAAGAAGAAAGCAAAGCAGAGATTATATTTGTCTCTCATCCCATTAACAGGTGCTCAGCTGATCCTCACACCTGGATCACACACACATACACACACCCCCACACAGTTATGGAACACATAAACAACGCGCGCACAGGTAAACAAACCAAAAAACCTTGTCACTCACCACAGATCACGCAGATCAGGTGAGGCATCTGTCTTGTTTGGAGGAGTTTGCGCGTCAGTCTGACCGATATGGACGCATACAGACAGCACTGATGGAAGATCAACGTTATAGATTATAGATCCAGAAAAAAAAGAACAAAACAAGAATTCAGGTGGTGCTTTGTTTAAATTCAGGGGCGACGTGTGCCGTGCCGCACCGCTCCGTCACGCACATCAGCCAGAGCCGCGCCGCGCGTTCGGTGTCCCCCCCAACGGAGAGCCGAGACATGAGACGCATGTCCACGCTTCACACACAACGCGTCAAGCTGCTTCAACGCCGGAAGTACACTTCCAAATTAAAACATGCGCGTTTGAGTTTGTGCCGCATACATTAGCCAGTGTTTACTATGTTTGATGAGTATCATAGAGTCATATAGAGCATCTCTCTTTCAAAATAAAAGACATATTCATGTGACAGATTTATGTTTGTTTGTTAATTTACAAATTATAACATTTAGCATTTTTCATTTAAATGTTAAGCTTAGTCTAATGTGTACTGGTTTATGCTATTTTGCTGCTATTATTATTATTAATATTATTAAACATAGTATTTATTTATTATTATTAAACATAGTATTTATTATTATTATTATTAAACATAGTATACAATTATTTATTATTATTATTATTATTATTATTAAACATAGTATAACAAAGTATACATGTACAAAAAATAATAATAATAATAATAAGTGAGTCCACTATGTAGTCCTGCACATAGATCCCTTAGACAGTAAGTATTTGGGACACTAACAATTAGCTATTGTGTCCAGTAAACAACAAACAATCAAATACATAAATAAGTTTGTAAAATATGAATTAAATTTACATTGACCTATCTAATGTGATTGTTGCGTAATATTTAAAAATAGAGCGTTAAAAAACAACAAACAAACAAAACTTTTATTTTTTAAATGCACGACCGGAAATGGCGTATGGCCGCTTATATCTACCTTGGTATAATCCTCAATTAGTGTTGACGTTAGAGACCACCTTCTCCTCCTGTGCGGTTCTTCCAGAGGAGGAGAAAGGAGGCAGGAGAAGAGGAGGTAAAGAAGGAGGAGGTAAAGAAGGAGGAGGTAAAGAAGGAGGAGGAGGAGGAGGAGGAGTGGGATTCACGTTAAAGAGGATTAGACCTTCCTGAGCCATCTGTTGTCTCGCGCTGATAAGCCTCGTTACAGCTCGGGCGTTGTCTGATAATCTCACTCACATTTACAGCAACACTAACATTAATACAGACAGCTGTCTTAAACTCATTAAAAATAATAATAATAAGTGCGAATATTTATTTTCTTTCACATACAGTCGTTAATGAATTAATTAAACATGACATGATGCTGTGGATTTATTTAACATTCAGTTATATGACAGAAACCTTCAAAATAAAGCTTAATTCAACAAATAACAGACATTCCAACACGTGCGTACGTGTGACGCAGTCGCGTTGACAGCGTCACACACCTGCCGTCTCCATGGCAACCGGGCTCGCTTGTGTTGTTGGTCCAGGATGGATTCCCTCACAGAAAGAGAGATGGCTCAGGTAGCGAGGCGGCAGGTAGGCTGAGCATTAAAATCAACACCTGCAGGTTTAATGTGATCAGCGGAGAGGAAAAGACAGTGTGTGTTTATTATGGTGCATTCAAAGGCTGCCGGGGATTTAACACACGAACATAATTGACACAAGAAAACAGAGAACCGTGTTTTTTTCAAAATAAAATCAAAATTTCAAAATAAAATAACTATTTATTTGACAGTCACTTTGCAGATTATAAATGAATATACAATTCAATATGATGTGATAATAAATATGCAATATATAGTTAAACTTATTTATCCCATGCAGGATAATTTAAAGGTAGACTATGTAAGATATTCACTGTATTAAATCAATAACTTAATATGCTACGTCATCAGTTCTTAAAGAAACATGCTAAGTTGTAGTAATACTTGCTTGTTGTGGAAGGTGCTGACGGTTGAGAGATTAATTAAGAAAACTCAAATTAATGCAGAAATCACATCATAGAAATGTTACTGCCAGCAAGTCTGTTTTATAAAATAGAAACAAATGCCCAAGAACAGCAGCAGCTGCCTGTGTCTGAGGCCAGCTCCAGCATACACAAAATGAAGCATGAAATAAACACAAAGATACTAAATATTATAACTATAATGATGCATTTGTATCAGCTAAAATGTATAATGGCATAAAAGACTTTTATTTTGTTAATAATACTTTGAAAGCCTGCTTATATTAGAGTGTTTTCTTCTACTTGCAGCATATGACCTGTGTTCTTGTGTCTGTATGACTCTGACAGAGAGAGGCCGGCGTGCAGAGGCTCAGCTGTCACTTCTCCTGGCCCGAGTTCTGTGATGAGCGCCGCTGCTTCCATCAGGAGTTTGTGTACGACGTAGCCATGTTCGCCGCGGCCTGCGGCTTCCCCTGGCCTGACGTGATCCGTGCAGCTGTGATCGCCAAAGGCATCTTCCCACAGCTGGACGGTCGGTCAGAGCAAACAGCAGCGCACCTTCCTGCACAGCAAACACATCATCCTTCCATTGTTGATCATCTAGTTTAGATGTTCTTTCTTTTTTTGCTGGGCTTTGGTATTTTTAAATGCATCCAGGCTTTTATTGTTTTCTATCCATCCAGATCTGAATGTCCCCAAAATATTGTCCTTGCTGAGAGGTGTGCTGTGTGAGTGTTTGCCACACCTCACCTCCGTCCACAGACATGAGTTCACCCAGTACCTTGCAGACACCTGCATCACCCAGAGACAGAGGCTTTTCCACGCGGTGGTGGGCGGTGCTGCCAACATATCCATTGCTCAGCTACACTTGGAAGTGCAGTTGCCACCCACACCCTGTCCTCTAGCACAGGTAACAAAGTACCTCTTGTACATTTGTAGGATTGGAGTGGTGACCTCTTAACCTTTGCTTCTTTTTGCTTCTTTGCTCGTGCTGCAGGGCACAGATCTGCATGAGTGGGAGCATCAGCGCCATCAAGCCGAGCTCACCTCCAAGTTGCTCCAGAAGGAGGAGGAGCTGAAGGCGCTCCGAGCCGGCTCAAGAATTACTCTGGGAGCGGTTGATGTTTCTGAGGACGAGCAACTGGACAAAGAGGTCAGACTCGCAGAGCGATAATCGAACAAAAAAGCATTTTTCATAACCTGACTAGTGTTGTTGTTCTGTGTAAGGGGGTGTCGGCGTTGGTTCGTGCTGCACTGAAGGCCACAGAAGACCAGATACGGGCGAGTCTGACCAGAGAGGCCTCGCTGATCAGTGATCTCCTGCAGCTCAAACTGCAGCAGGTGGCATCGGCCACCGGGAGGCTCCAAGATCACAGCTCTTCCAGTGCAGGCTCACATGCGGATTCATCGGGAAAGACAAAAACAGGACGGAGGAGGTCGGGAAATGCAGAGTGAGGACGGTGTCAGGCCAACACTGCAGATTAGATAAACTTCAGTCTTGTACTTCCTCGACCGCAGTTATTATTCACAACCTGGTTCAGTGATCATGTGCACACACCATGTGAAAGTCACGAGAACTGGTTTCATACAAGTATTTATTTTAAAAAAAACAAAGTCTTCTTTTGATTGGACAGATAAAGCTGCAAACAGCAGAATAATAAATAACATAAAAAACTATCTGAGCTCTAAAGCCTGCACCCTTCACAGATCTATGCGGCTTCTAAACAGAAAACAATAAAAAGAATTCAAGTGCATTAAAAGCATCTATTGCAAAAAAGTCAAGTAGATTTTTAGAAGCTATGCTTCTATAACTCAAGCTTATAGAAGGCCTAGAGCCCTGCCAGCTTTCCTTCTCTTTGAAATCACACAGCAGGCAACTACGGTTAAAGCACCAGGAAACTATCCCTACAGTTCTGTAAGGGTTCTTGTATAGTGACAGCACCCGAGGTAAAGCCTTCCACTGTTTATGGTCACAGTATATTGGTGAGCAGTTGGAGTGCAGCTCTTACCCTCCTAAGGTAAAGCATTTAGCTGCTGCAGAGGACGGATGTATATTCAGTAGGCTGGCAAAGTCATCTGCTTATTTATAACAGACACTTTAGAACATTAATACTTACATAAAAGGTACAATCAGGGAGGGAACTCGACTCTCCTGCGAGTTCAGTGGCTCTAACCGGGCGCAACGTTTTTTTGGTTTTGCACTAAAGCTGGGCGAACAGAGAGGGAAGAGATCTAATCAAAAATAAGATACTGAGTGATGTGGAATGTTTCATACCTCTCACATTCAAGTTTATATCTCAGTTAGATTGTCAAATTTGCAGTGATCATTTAAGAATCTCTCTGTCTGTAAATTGATTAAATTAATTTAGGATCTTTAAGACTTGGTGATTTTTAAGTGTGATGCTCTCGCGCTCTCTTAAATAAAGCTTTCGCTCCCACAAATGCTACAAACGGCTCAGTAGGCTTGTGCCACCTGGTTGCCCGTGTTGATGTGAGTCAGCATGGTCTGCACCAGCTCCGGGAGGTCATACTCGTGCTTCCAGCCCCAGTCCCGCCTCGCTGCGCTGTCCTCTAGCACCATTGGCCAGCCGTCCGCTGAGAAGAGACATTTAATATTGTAATAATACTAGACTGCAAAATATCATCGCACCACTTTTTACCCTCCATTCGTTCTCACCGATAGACTGCCGGACAGGATCCACGTTGTAGGTGACCTTGAGGTCGGGCAGGACTTTCTGTATCTCCTGGGTGAGGCTGTGCGGCGTGAAGCTCATCGCGTTGATATTGTAGGTGCGGCTGATCAGCGTGTCTGCCGGGGCCTCCAGGATCTCTAGGGTGGCCCTGAGACAGTCATCTGGACGGGATAGGAGGAGGACAAAGTGAGGATGGAGGGGTAACAGTACAGGAGCTGAAGGCTAAAAATGAAAAAAAATTACATCATAGTCTGCCATTACCGATGTACATCATAGGAAGCCGCGTGTCACTGCGCAGGTTGCACTCAAAACACCCGGTCTTTACAGCCGCGTGGAAAATCTGGACAGCATAGTCTGGGAAATGCAAAAACCGATCAACATTAAGACCACACAGAGAGAGAGAGAGAGACAACATTTAAACCTACATCAGCCTGCTCCAACATCTCCATCTTTTACCTGTGGTTCCTCCTCCAGGCTGGGAGTCAGCTGAGATGATGCCCGGGTACCTGAGACAGCGGAAATCCAGCCCATACCTGTGGTGGTAGTACTGACAAAACACCGAAACATCAGGCTTTTATAGGAATTTGGGTGAAATACTGAAGGAGAACAGTAGGAATGTCGTGCATCTCACCTCACCCATCAGCTCCGCGTGGACCTTGGAGACGCCGTAGATGGTGCGCGGTCTCTGCACGCACAGATCAGGGGTGGGGTCCTTTGGTGAGGATGGACCGAAGGCACCGATGGTGCTGGGGACAAACACACGCAGACCATGTTCTGTTGCTATGTCTAATATGTTATGGAGACCTACAAAGAGAGAGAGGCTGTGCATAAGCATCTGTGTCAAGATGTCCGCTTGAAACACCAGTGTACGTGCACGTACCTGTGATGTTGACCTCTTTGGCCAGCGCGACGTTGCTCTCTCCCACGGCGGACAGCACGGCTGAGTAGTGAACCAGCCAGCTGATGTTGTTGTTGACCACGATCTCCCTGAGGTTCTTATAGTCCAGGATGTCTGAGAAGATGAATGGACCTGTGGAGGACACAAAAAGGTTGAACACTTACACTCCCTAAGAGCCTCGTTTTAGGCACATGTGTTTTAGATTTGCTCGGCCCACATGAGAATGAACATTCAACCCCACAGTGACAAATTTTAAGTGGATGTTTGTGTCCACCGCCGGTCCAGAGGTGCATAAAGGTCAAGGGGACACCAAAAGGGAACTAGCAGTAACAGAGGGGCTTATTCATTGTTTTCTAATGATGACAAACTATTTCAGTGTCGGGCAAGGAAGACATACAGGGTCACAGAGCGGACGCTCGTTTGTAAGAAAGTGCATCCCGTGTTTGGTGATCAAATATTAGATTTTTGTGCATATTATCTTAAAAAGTGAAATCACACTGCGGTCGGGTATATCTTGAGGCTGCATCTGTAGGTGGAGAAGCTGATATCTCAGCCCCTGCAGGTGCAAGAGCAGGTTCTACATTCAGGGTTCCCACACCTTTTTCATGAACAAATTCAAGCACTTTTCAAGCACCTTCAAGCCATGATGGTCATGGGAAGCGCAGCGGTGCCACTGTATGGCATAATAATATGGGTCTAATTAGCATTATTTCATATGGTGGTAGATTGACTGTTTTGATTTTTAACTAATTGTGAAATTTCAAGCATTTTTCAAGCACTTCACAAAAAATTCAAGCGTTTTTACAACCTTGAAAACACTGAATTGAAATTCAAGCATTTTCAAGGAATTCAAGCACCCGTGGGAACCCTGTACATTAAACACACACCATTAAGGTAGACGTCGTTCGGCGGTTTCCTAATGTCGGACAGGATCACGTTGTTTTTCCCAAATCGCCTCCTGAGGGTGAAACATCAACATGGTCAGTTCTGGGAAGTGAAATCACAGAGGAAATAAAAATGAATCTATTAACCTTGAATTCAAGACTTGATTTTTCAGGCTATGAGACGATTGTAAAAAATGTTTCCACAACCTTTTTTAAGCTACTGATTACATCCAACAGATACTGGTGTCACCTTTAATTTAAAGCTACGACGATTATGCCAACTTTAAAAATAGATCGAATTCAAATAGAAGCTTAAGTACCTCAGCAACTTGGCAAGACCAACCCCTAGCTGTCCAAGCCCTCCTGATACAATAAAAAGAAAAAAGAAACTTGTGAGTGCCTGAAACGAAACAAACAAAAAAACGTGTCACAGTGTGAAAACCAACCAGTGATGAGGACTTTAGGGTGGTCGGCGTCGGTGCAAGATGAAGGATGAGAGGCACAAAACTGGTGTGAGGACGAGCTGATCAGTCGCTCAATCCCGCACTGGGGTCTGCTCCCTGCGTGCCTCACTGCGCTCTTCAGCAACTGCATCACCAGCATCATACACCACCTGCAAACAAAATAATGACGTTCAACGCACAAGTTATACTTGACTGCAAGAGGGTACCTTAGGTCACTGAGCTCGAGGCATGGGGGTGTCATCCTAGACACTACCTTGGCAAGTGTGTACTTTTCTAATTCGAGTTAATGCATGCAAAAGGCACATGATGTGTATTTATCAGGCTGGAACTGTTTAAATAAGCAAATACACTACATGCAGGGTTCCCACACCTTTTTCATGAACAAATTCAAGCACTTTTCAAGCACCATCAAGCACCAGTTTTTCCATTTTTCCAGCACCTTTAAATAGGTAGCCTACTAGTTGTGTTTGCCATGATGGTCATGGGAAGCGCAGCGGTGCCACTGTATGGCATAATAATATGGGTCTAATTAGCATTATTTCATATGGTGGTAGATTGACTGTTTTGATTTTTAACTCATTGTGAATTGGCTTGTATTCTCAGCTTGTGAGCGGTGTATTGTGTAACTACCATAGCGCAATAACAGTGACCAACAGGTGTGGATAGTAGTCTACTGTTATTTCTCTGCAGAACACCAAGCGAGTATGATAACTGAGTTCTGCATGTAAAGGCATCGGATCAAGCGCGTAGCCGCTTAGGAAACATTTTTGTTTCCTCTTGGTTTATTGAGATAGACGTCACACAAATTTCAAGCATTTTCAAGCACTTCACAAAAAAAATTCAAGCATTTTCACAACCTTGAAAACACTGAATTGAAATTCAAGCATTTTCAAGGAATTCAAGCACCCGTGGGAACCCTGTACATGTGAATCAAGCCTTGCCAAAACCCCCACAACCATGTCAGATTAGCAGCTCATTACTGCCTCGGTCTAAAATATAAAAACTACATCTATATTCCAGACCACTATTAAGTTAATGTGGAAAACCCCAAAGCTTAACCATGATCTGTACAACATCATGCAATCTAGTAGTTCTGTAATAGAGATCACATGTGGGGAAACAGCTATTTAAAATGTGCTTATACAGGTTTGAGTGGCAAACTACTGCAACCTGCTACCTGTCAGTGGTCGATAAGGCGACACATCTTCATATCTGCTGCAGCTGATAAGCAACGTCAGCCTATTATTGAACCGTCCCGCATGCTGACTAAACAACACGTGCATTAAGCGTCTGCGTCTTACTTGTGCGTGAATCGTAAATAAGAAATAAGAAGAGACGACCTGAGAGTCCTGAAGGCAGCTGGTGTTTGTGATGAAGCATCCACGTTAAGTCGCGTGGTTGCAGAGGAGGCTCGTCGCCCGGTGATTGGCTTAAAACTGCTCGAGAGAGGCTCGGCAAACCCAGCCTGCCCCAAAAAGAAACACAAGCTTCCGGGTAGGGTTTTTCAAAATAAAACAAAACGTGCACAGAGAGTATGTATTTACTCTTAAACTAAAAGAAACTGACTTCCTTTGCCACGGGTGCTTTACCACCACCTCTAATTCTCAAAACAGATGATTGAATAATTGCCATGCAAACATACTTTTCAATGCTTAATATATATTCTAAAAGTTTATTTACTTCATACAGAGGAGCAAAATTACTTGTGAGTAATCCAATACCACAGATTACAGTCTAAAAATTACTACGCAGTTGATTTAATACCTCTCCGGGCTGCCAAAATATTCCACATACGTAGATAGTATTTAGTTCAGGACTATTTTATTGGATTACATAACAGTGCACAGTACAGTGCTCAGTCAATATGAGCAGGGGGCTTGAGTATTACAGTTATTATTTTTACAGTCTCCATGCAAAATAACTATTACTGTCACCTCGATAAAAAGATTTAATAATGGTATGTTACACATCGACACCTGTCTTTAAATGTGTGGGGCAGCGCCCCCTGGCCTGTGTGGTCAAAGGCGGTATCGCACCCTTTATTTAAGTCTAATAAGTGAGGCCATGTTGAAACTAATTAAGTGGGATAGAGCAAGATGGAGGCGTGTTACTCTCATGCTACCAACAAACTCACACAAATTCACAACAACAAGTGCAGTTGGACGTTACATGGCATGGAAACTCCAAGAAGACAAAGAGGAGTGAACGTGGACGTCAAAACGTGAGTCAGACACACCTGTTTGTTTCTTTATGGCTAAATGTCTCTGGCTGTCTGTCTGTATATTAAACTCTGTAATATTTTACCTCTATCAGAGGATGACCCTTGCAATACTGTTTGTTTTTGTTTCCTAAGAAACTAATAAGAAACGCTTGTAAGTCATGTGACTTTTATGTGCACATGTTCTGATTTATAGTCAATTAAATGCTGCATTACTTTTAAGCAATGCATGCTTCTTATTAAAATCACAAGTTCCCATAAGAATAAATGAAGTGACCGTCCGGTTGTTGTTGAACATTTACTAAAACAGTGACAGGTGTGATTAACTTAGCTGAGCTATGTTCACGCAAACCCCCATAAAACTAATAGAAGAGATTCCCCTGCTGTAATTAAGATGAAATTTGGTGTCAGCTATAACACTGCCCCTGCTAATTATGCACAAGTGATTTATCCTCTGTTGCGCACAGGATGATTAATCTGTGTCTTGCATTGTTAACTGGATGGTGGACAAGTGTGTAGACACACATACACACACTCTTATGTAAATGCAAACATCTATGCATGCATATGCATTGAACAGCTGATCTGACATGTTCATTTTGAGCTGTGGTGGCCCTGCAGGTTGAGAGAGGTAGAGGAGGTATCCTCCAGAACACCAGAGAGATTCCTTATTTTGCACAGAAACATCATTTTCTTTATCTCATCTCCGATAGCAGTTTTGTTGTATACCACTGTGTTTACCTTCATTTGTAAGTAGTACTTATAGTATATTGTTAGTTTAAATAAAAAAATTGAGATTCCTCCATGGACCACTAGAGGGAGGTCACATACCACCAGTGGTACACATAGTTTGAGCACCAGTGGTATGACACATAATTATAACAAATAAAATAAATAAATAATACAATAAAAGTGTTTTTGATGACATGTCAATGGCTTAAATTAACATTTTTACTGACAGTTTATAGCCATCTCTTAAATACAGCCACTGTGATCATAAAAAAAGTGCATTTTTTTTTTGAGGAATCAGGCCCACTGCTCCCCAGTTGTTAACATTAATATTTTGTTTATTGAAATAAAAATGCTCTTTAATGACACGGAATTCACAAAAAAACAATGACACACTTAAAAAAAGAACAATGCGTACACGACAAGAGGAATAAGTCTAGTTTGTGTGCGTGTCATGCAGCGTGAAGCCACCAGGTGGCACTAGATACCTAGAAATGCAATGCAATCATGAGGCATCATCTGTTACCGGCACTACTGGTCCAGCAGATGCACAAAAGCAGAGGTTAGGTCCTTTTTTCTTTCTTTCTAACTGCTCTGCTCTGCATTGCTTTTATTTTCTATAATTTCAAGCAGCTGTTACAATAACCACAAAAAGCCAATTATCAAATGTGACACGAAAATGAACAGCGAATTATGTGGTTTGCATGGAGCATTTTTCAAAATCTTAATGTTTAGAGTCGCTGCAGGAAGTACTGGATAATGAACTTAAATGTACCATTAAACAAAAAAGGTGTTTTTATTTAGGAATAAACTGGGAAGGATTTCTCCGCCCTGTCTACCTCCAACATTCCAAGCTTTTGGATACGAACCAATTTTCCTTGTGGATCCAGTTCCAACCGTGCCGAATTGGCAACAATGGATGATGCATGTCTTATTGTTCATTTGCTTAAATAGCCTCTGGTGTTTTTTTGCCATTTTGGAGCCCTGCCAAATATCTGAATATGTGCTATACAGAAATTCCAGCCTTGTTTTTGCTCATTGTTGCCTTGTGTGCAAGCTATGAAATAATAGGATGCTTTTCTTGCTGTGGCAGACTTTGTTCTCCACATGAAGAAGAAGAAGATATTCTTTGTTTAATGTGGAAATGATTGTTTACACACACACACACATATGAATTTAATTACCAGTACCTCCCGGTTGAAGTAAAGGATTTTACACTAACAATAACCCAATGAAGTGATGCCCTATAATATGATTACACACACTGTCAAAACAATACAATTTACAAGGGTTTGTTATGATCAAATGTTTTTCACATTGAATGAATACAGCACATTCACACTTCATCATTTAGAAAATATATATCACTAAGTTTCGCACCCCCTAAATCTTCTCTGTTGTAACTGGCTGTGTTGAGGGAAGTGTTCAACACTGTCAGTGTAGATATTATTGGAAAATCATTATTGATCACTGAATATTTAAGCAGTATTTTAAATGTTGTAAACTTTAATTACTATATTGAATTAGACTATAGGGTCTTGCAATCTATAACCTATTTATCATATCATTAACATTATTTATAGTAATTGTAAATTAACTAAAATCTATGTCTCAAAAAAATTGAGTAAGTGCAGCTGTGGAAAAATATTTTACTCTACATGTAGTGAAGAAGAAATAAGGAAATACTTAGGAAAATAAAAGCATGCTGTAAATGTACTTAAACACCTCAGCTAATGGGCCACAAATAACACCGTGTTAGGATTTTGTCTAAAATCACAGTTTACACTATATGGCTTAAATATAAAAACAGTAGTTTTAAAATTTTCAAAATAAAAGCTTCTCTGTTGTAACACATCTCTATTCATTTGGGGCTGCCTCCGCCTCGTTTAGCCACCCACAAAATGTTAACACTGATGAAACAGTAACACAAAATGGCGGCAACACACACACACACACACACACACACAAATAAAATAAAAGTACATTTTCTGCAGATCAGCCCTTTCACCCTCATATTGTACGAGAGTGAGCTCCACCTCGGTGCCTAATTCCCCATCATGACTCCGTCCACTAATGGGATCGTACTCTGGCCTATTTATTGCCATTAGGGAATTGAGGCTACATACAGTGGGTGAAGGGTTAATTAGAAACAACTTACGGGGTCAGAGGTGTGCGTGTATGTGTCTGTGTGTGTTTGGCACATGTGGTCATGAGAGGGCCAGAGCTTTTTTCGGTAATAGGGGGCGGATTTAAACGAGGATCCTCGGGAGAAGATTTATCCGCGGGCTGCGACACGGGGACAAATAGTGCTGATAGGTGAAGGCCTCTCGGTGTAGAGTCCAGCCTGGATGACGAATGGCCGGCGTGTGTGTTTGTGTGTAAAATAGAAAGCCAGACCATATTCACTTATCACTGAGTCAGGTCTTTCCTTGAATTCGCTCTTGACATTCAGCCGGGACCCATTCGCTTCTCTCACTCGTCTCTTGTTTTGCCCCTGCCTCTCTTTCCTCCCATCTATCTCTCTTCTCTTTAATACTCACTTCCACTGCCTCCCCCCACCACCTCTCCAATCCCTCACCTCCTCTCCTCCAGCGCTCTCAGCGGTATCTCCCCAGCCTCTCAGCTTCCCATATTACACTGCCAGATAAGAGAGGAGAAGGCCCCGACTGACAGGAACCCCAAATTAATTTACAAGCAATGATGCCGTTCCTGGGCTGATGGAACAGTCTTTATACAATATGAAGGGATAGGGAGTGACGCCTCGGAGCCTCCGCTGGGGACGGAGTGCGACTGTGCTATCTTTGTAATTATAGGGAGAGACCTTGATCCTTCTCTGTCTCTTTCTGTCTCCCTTGGTCTAAATAAATGTTGTGGAAAGAACCCCAGAGACAAATTCAAGCTTCCTGCTATGGATATAGGCGATGAAGAAATCATTTTTTTCTTTCTTCTCGCGGCTTGATCGCACGTTACACACTGTATTCTAAAAAGGCGTTCAGAGGACAATCGCGCGACAGTTGTTCCTCTACTCCTCAGTCTCCCACCGCTGGTAACTTTCAACACTTATTCCCCCGATTCGCCACAGCTCTCCGGCCTAATAGGCTTACTGCGCCGTCTGAATCTAAAGAAATCTAAAGTGGATTAAGGAAATCAGTTTTCCAGTTTTTATATAGCATTCATTAGCCAGTGCCAACAGTTGATGTCGGACCAACGCTTTGAAGATGGGTGATGTCACACAGTTTTTGGCGTCCCATGAGAATAATAAAGGAAGTCTGGATCCGAGCCGGCCCTCATGGTCTGCTCTGGTCCTCGAGTCCCTGAGCTCGCTCACCGAATGCCTGGATAACATTTGTCAAAGAACCCGGCAGTTATTTTCTTTTTAATTTTTTGGGACTTTCTGAACAAATAAAGAGCAGCAGGAACTTCCTTTAACGTATTTATGTTGCAACTGTAATTTGGAATAGGAACGAATAGTTGAATCTGCGTATTAAACGGACAAACCAGATTAGATTTACAGCCCTACGTTGAATAAACGTTGGATGTCCAATGCAGCTGTTTTTCACGTGAGGGCCTTTTGACAAAGATGGCAATAAATTAAAGACCAAAATGTGAAACCTGGGAATGGACTCTGGCTATTTGAAGGCAGTCCTGATATCGATATTTTTATATTTATATAAAGATATATCAGCCTCTCTGATTATTTTTAACAAACAGAATACAGATGTTTTTCCCTCACACAAATATGCATACAAAGCAGTGTTAAAATCAACTCGTCAGTGCTCTGTTGTTGACAAAGTAGACGGAGACCTAACTCTACTGAAATGTCAGCACATTTGTAATTTCGGCACATGAAATCAACCTGTTGTTCTGACTGTGAGTGACGTCTGAATCGATGTTGGCGTGGACCGGAGTCATGCCTAAAGTTGTAAAGATTATGAAAAGGGGACGTTGGATCAACTCCTGACAACTGATGTGTTTCTGCATCAGTTATTCTTTCCATGAATTTACTGTACCGAGTGTTTCTCCCTTTAAACATTTACAAGATTGTCAAAAACTTGATTTGGGACTTCACAGCCACGACTAGAGTTAAAGTCTGTTTTTATGCTCACAACCCTGGCCTTGATTTTTTTTTTTTTTTTTTTGTTTTTCTGTCCCACGTGTTTTCCCACGCGAATTATGAATTTGAACATATGATTACATATTGGATGCAGCCTGACAACTCTAAGCAGCGATAATTCAAACACACCATTCCTGCACACACAGACATCATAAAGACATATTAATTTAAGTTTAAAATGGCAGCCAAGACCAGAATCTGTGTCAAGAACTGGGTCCGTGGCATTAGGGGCCCTGATAGAAATATTACATTCACATGTGAGTGAGTGGGTGTCCTTCCCAAAAGCCCAGGAATGGATTCGTTCTCATAGTTAGTCTCATAAGAGGCTAAATGCTTTGCGAGCTGTGAAATGGGTAATTTGTTGAAGCCGGTGTTTTGGGGGCAGCTGCACGCAGTTACACAGTCCTGCCCTGATGGCGGTCCAGCAATCCGACACAGACCAAACCGATTTAGGTACAGTTAACACGTTAATGTTGGATTCCCAGCATCGACGTCTCCGGCTCTCCGGGTCACAGCGTAATAACGGTTCATTCAGAAGAGGGCGACGATGTCCCGCGAAGTATGAAACATTCTTTTTGACAGATTTTTGAACTCTTCATAACCTCTGGTGTCGGAGACGCTTTCTGCTTTTGTTGACAATCATCCAACATGGTTGTTTGTCCACTACTGACATTATTGACCTCCGATTGAAACAATTTTTGGATTAATCGATTAGAAAATGATCTGTGATGAATCATTTGTAGCATTTTTTAAAGCAAAGAAGCCAAAAATTGACTTTTTCCAGCTTTTTAAATGTAAAGATTTCCTGTTTTTCTTTGTCTTCTGTGGCAGTCCATTGAATATCTTTGGGTTTTTATGGTTTGCGTGTACAAAATAAGTGCTTTAATATCTTTGCTTGATGCTTGTGAAGCTTTTTAACTTCAGTTACATGTGCACAACTTAGTATACAGTGATACATGCTGCTAATTTATGTTTATTCAGTAAAATCCTGATTGAAATCTGGATTTAGTCCTGTTAAATTTATTAATTTTAAATGAGGGGAGATGCTTTAGTGTGCATTTTTTTAAATAACACAAACCGTAAGGGCAAAATTGCACAAAAAAATGAATTTTTATGGGAAAAAGATAAAAGACACGTCTGACTGGCTTTTATTACCACAAAAACATAAAAAAAAATGTCCAGACTGTGGATCTCAAATCTTTTGGCTACAATCTGGGGGATCTGTAGCCTCTGATACGCTCCAAACAGCATGAGGTAGAAGGGGCTGAGCTTCTCCTGGCAGTGGAGTAAACAGGACTTGGTAACAGTTGCAGGACGAGATCACGTCGCCGACATAGCTGCCACAGAGACGCGCAGCAGCCAGCTTGTGCTTACGTGGGTCTGCTCCGCTCCTCGCAGAGAGAGGGAGAGAAGTGTAAATCCAAAGCTGAAAACTCCATTAGGCCGAGTCAGTCATGCATCCGTGTGCTCCAGTGCCAGACAGCTCTGTAAATCAGCTTCCCTTTTTCTAGCTCCGCTGAAGAAAACAATATGGGTAGTGTCTGGGTACTGAGCATCGGGCCCTTGGGTTACAGACTCACACATGCACACGCACCCTCGGGGCCTGGCTGCTACAGAGTGAGACCAAATGCTCTGATCCAGGTTGAACTAACCACTGACATGTGCACCTGTCAGATATGGGCTGCTGAAGGTGTTTGCATTTCTGCGCACATGCACTCTAGTGTGTGTGTGTGTGTTGATATCCAGGATTTTTATGCCAACAAGAAAGTGTGTTTAGATGAATTTCTCCCCTTTCCTTGAGGCATTTTCTTTTTTTGTACAATCAAAACAATATTCCTTCTGAAATATATTCTCTGATACTCTCTCACACACACACACATGCAAATCCACAGACTGTAGAGTAAACGGATTTGGAGTGTGTCCACCCGTCCTAATCTGTTGGCCAGTAAAGGCTGACTGAGGCCTAGCAGGTGCTAGACACTTGTCTGTGGAATGTGGAGGGCCAGACCTCAGACCTCCCACCAGGACTGAGCTTCCTCTGTGCTGACTGTGTGTGTGTGTGTGTGTGTGTGTGTGTGTGTGTGTTGCATGTGTGTGTGTGTGTGTGTTGCATGTGTGTGTGTTGCATGTGGAGGGTGCGTGGGTGGCGGTCACCACCTGCTCTCGACCTAATTTCAGTTTTTTTTTTCTTCCTCATGACCAAAACATTGCATCGCACTCTGCAGGGTTTTAATTAGGATGGATTGAATTGCAACATTATTTTGTTTTTAAAAAGGATATTTAGTGAATGTTTTGATATGCATTAATATTTTCAGAATACACAGTTGCCTCCCCCAAAATATAAATTTTAGTCCAATAACCTCTCATATGGAGATAGCGCATACTTACTAAAGTGGTAAAAGTCCTAATGACTATAGTCAACATGAAACTTGCACTAAAATAATAAATGCATAAAACAAGTATTCTTAGAGTGCTATCAACCCCACATGGTGCATTTAATGTACACTATAAGTTGTGGTGCACATATACATAAAGAAATTATAGTATTTAAAAAATATGTTCTGTTTCGTTCATACCAGGCTCAGATCAACCTGCTATTTACCCTCCTTGTTAACGTACCTGTCAGCTCAGCTGGAGTCCAAACTGCTCACTGTTTTGTTCATTTGTGCTGTTGTGCTTCTTTACATGTGAATATCAGAATATGATCATGTGAGCGGGATGACATCTTTAAAAAAATAATAATAATAATCAAGGTATCAAAAACTAAAACACGTTGTATTTGAAGCATCTTTGGGCAGTTTGCTGATAATCCAGCCTTGAAACAAACAACTGCTGTATTCTGTCATGAAAAAGGGGACGTTGGATCAACTCCTGACAACTGATGTATTTTTTGCATCAGTTATTCTTTCCATGAATTTACTGTACCGAGTGTTTCTCCCTTTAAACAATTACAAGATTGTCAAAACTCCAACTTGATTTGGGACTTCACAGCCATGACTAGAGAGTTAAACTCTGCTTTTATGCTCACAACCCTGGCCTTGATTTTTTTTTTTTTGAATTTTTGAATTTTTGTTTTTCTGTCCCACCTGTTTTCCCACGAGAATTATGAATTTGAACATATGATTACATATTGGATGCAGCCTGACAACTCTAAGCAGCGATAATTTAAACACACAATTCCTGCACACACAGACGTCATAAAGACATATTAATTTAAGTTTTTAAATGGCAGCCAAGACCAGAATCTGTGTCAAGAACTGGGTCCATGGCATTAAGAGCCCTGATAGAAATATTACATTCACATGTGAGTGAGTGGGTGTCCTTCCCAGAAGCCCAGGAATGGATTCGTTCTCATAGTTAGTCTCATATAGGCTAAATGCTTTGGGCAGTTCGCTGATAATCCAGCCTTGAAACAGAAAACTGCTGTATTCTGTCATGAGAACAATTGTCTCATGATGATCCCAGCAGCAGATTAATGTCAGATTAACAGTACTTTATGTTATAATGTTTAGAACTTGACCTGCAACAGTTGACTTTCTTGGGGGGAAGCTCACCGACCTAAACACAACATTAAGACAGTATCTCCTCTATAATGCTAATGTGTTAAAGAGTGTGTTAAAGCAGTTATTTCCACATCCAGCACACGTGACAACATTACGGTTCATTTGGAGTCCAATCGTCCATTTTGTTTTAGCTCTATGTTTGTTCCCCACCGACTCGTGAGGAGAATTATCCGACTCAAACTTTGGCTGTTTGCCGTTTAGTCATGTCCAGAGGCTTTACCTAAAGTTTTTGAAAGACGCTGACATGCTCTGTAGAGCTGAATTCTGTGTGCTAATCACTGAGCGACACCTTTTACGTTTTCCACGTCCGTTTTCGCACGTCTTCCATTTATTCCTATTCCTGAGTATGCAAATGTATTTTATTAAAATGTTGAGTTTATGTCCATAAATCCCTGGTATGATGCGGTGTCTCCACGTCTAGACCTGTCTCGACTCTTTGCATGCGCGCGGCTCAGGTCACAATGAGTTAATTGCAGCTCGGCGTTAGGAGATACCGTTAATTCCAGCTTATCAGCGCGGCCTTAAATGAGTGTGAATCAGCAGAAAAGCACTCGGCGCGCCGTCCCCGATGTCTGTAATGTAGATTAATGCTACCTGCCCGCGTCTTTGCTGCCTCCGTGGACAGCAGTTAAGAGCAATAATCACCTTTTCATGGTCCGCTCTCTTAGTAGGTCATTACCCTCCACCTCCATAGGTTCCACCATCTCCACCCAGAGTCCCAGTGCTCTCCCCAAATGGAAGGTAATGAGCAAAGTTTGGAGGGTGGTGTTGTTATTGTACGCTGCGTTGTTGTTGTTCTAGCCACTGAAAAAACACGAGTCAGTGCAATAAACATTCTGCACAATATGCATGAGATAATTCAGCTTGTTCAGATCAGGATCTGTGTGTGTGTGTGTGTGTGTGAGGCACTTCACATATCCGAGATTCCACCAGAATTCATCGAAGGTAAAGAGTTGAACCTCTGATTTATTTCTCTTCCTCTTTCTCTACCTCGCTCTCTCTTTCCCCCCCCTTTTCTCCCTTCCTCTCTCATTTTTCCCGTGTCAGGATGACTGATGGTGGCCAGCAGAACCGGGTGTCCGGCATTACACCTCCGACAAATGGCTGCGGCCTGCTCGGCCAGGCCTTGGACCCGGACAGAAATCAATATTTCACCATTTAAAATCTATCAAAAGAGGATTTTTTTTTTTTTTTTTTTTTTGAAGCGCGCTTACAGCTTGCCTGCTCTTCCTTCCACCAACCCCCCTCCGCCCCTGCCACGCCACAAACACTGAATCAGACACTTTGTAGTTACAACCAGTAATCAATAAGCCGGCACCTTCACAGATCTTAACCGCGGTCGCCTCGGAGCGGTGATGGATGGCGAGGAAGGCCGCGATTCATTTTGTCAGGCCATTACGCCCGGCGAATTCTGTCCACTTCATCCTGCAGACGATCATTTTTCACACTTCATAAGGAAGCAGGAACGGGTTGCTATGGAGGGAGAGGGATGGCAAAAAGAGGAGAGGGGAGGCAGACAAAGAGAGAGAGAGACGAGGGAGAGAGAGAGAGAGAGAGTTAACCAAATAGGGAAGAAATTAAGAATAAAATTGAGAGGGAAATACAGAAACCAAAGTGGGAGGAGGAGGAGAGAGTGATGACAGACGGTATGGCAAGAAAAGGAAGAGATGTAAAGCAGACTGAGTGGCTCCTGTAGCCATTTTCTCTCGCGCGCTCTGACATAAAATCATTTAAAATCTCAGATTTGGTTCCATTTTCACATCACCTGAACCTCTTTTAAACCTCCGTACACTGGAATAAGCCCCAACGACAACAACAACAACAACAGAGCAGCTCAAAAACAAGACAACAAGCGAGCCTGACTGTGTTTATGCCGTGTGTAACCAAA
Source organism: Collichthys lucidus (assembly GCA_004119915.2). Lineage (NCBI taxonomy): Eukaryota > Metazoa > Chordata > Actinopteri > Sciaenidae > Collichthys > Collichthys lucidus. The sequence continues at coordinate 26,426,077 of CM014078.1, forward strand.
TCAGTCAGGGGAGAAATTGATTTTTTTTCTCCCCCCCCTCCTCGCTGAAAGCATTTTATCGGCATAAAGCACACAAGGGCAAAGTAACCATGAACGAGTCCCACTAGTCGAACGTATTATGTTTACAAAACAGCAAAGTGGTAAATTAGTCAAGCTAAAACTTCCACGCAGTGAAAAAATATAGCGCTATTACTCTGCCTCGTGTTCAATTATAATGGAGGACTTTGTGTAAAGCATCATCTCGCGTTAGGGAACGTAATGAGTGCAGGCGACAAATGGACTCGAGTCCTTCCTTCACCTTCTGTCATTTGCATTAATATACAGGGTTCCCATGGGTGCTTGAATTCCTTGAAAATGCTTGAATTTCAATTCAGTGTTTTCAAGGTTGTGAAAATGCTTGAAATTTCACAATTAGTTAAAAATCAAAACCGTCAATCTACCACCATGACCACTTCCCATGACCATCATGGCAAACGCAACTAGTAGGCTACCTATTTAAAGGTGCTGGAAAAATGGAAAAACTGGTGCTTGAAGGTGCTTGAAAAGTGCTTGAATTTGTTCATGAAAAAGGTGTGAGAACCCTGAATATATCTCTCCTCCCCTCCCTCCCTCGCTCGCTCTCCCACCTTTCCTTTCCTTGCTTCCTCTCTTGGCGCGGCTCCCCCAGAACCCACGGCGTTCTTGTTGGATCGGCCCTGCCTCGGGAAAACAAGCGACAGCTGCTGTGTCTGTGCGTGTGTGCTTGTGTGTGTGTGTGTGTGCGTGCATGTGTGTGTGTGTGTGTCCGTGCCGTCCCTTCGTCGTGGTCTCGCCCCATATGTTGGAGGATTATGAGCTACAAGCCCTTTATTAAAACTGGATTTGTTTACCCTCCCGCTTGCACGCGGCGACAACAAAAACAGTATGACCTGTCCGTGGCTGGGCCCACCGCCCGGCCGTGAGAAAAGGCCACGGTGGACTCGAGGCAAATTTAGTAAAAAATGCACAGACGAGGCTTGTTTGTAAACAGACGATAATTAGAAACATAATCTGCTAAAAGAAACTGGAGCTGAGATGATTAATCCGTCAACAGAAAATAATATTTGATTAAGATAAATGCCCAAAATCTCCCAGGGTCCAGCTTCTCCATCCATGTGCTGCTTTTTATTTTCTTGTGTAATGTATCTTTTTGGTTAAACAAAACAAGGCACAATCTCCGGCTTTAGAAAATTAAAATTAATTCTCCTGATTAACCAGTAATCCTTTTTTTTTCATCCCACAGTGATCTATTAAATATTTAGGCCCTGCTGGTCTCAGGTTACTATGTGGCTTCAACGCTGCAACCGATGGCTCACCTTCTGTAGCGTCCCCCACAGATTTTCTAATCCAAGGCCTGAAGGTGTCGCCTTTTTTAGAGCACAGTAACTTAAAGCTGCCACAGATGACCCTACGGGAACAATGGTGCTGTGCAAGGATGCATGGAACCATTATTTCCATTATAGATTAACCTGTCAATCATTCTTTTTAAATTAATTGATTAGTAAAATGTTTACAGGGTTCCCACACCTTTTTCATGAACAAATTCAAGCACTTTTCAAGCACCTTCAAGCACCAGTTTTTCCATTTTTCCAGCACCTTTAAATAGGTAGCCTACTAGTTGTGTTTGCCATGATGGTCATGGGAAGCGCAGCGGTGCCACTGTATGGCAGAATAATATGGGTCTAATTAGCATTATTTCATATGGTGGTAGATTGACTGTTTTGATTTTTAACTAATTGTGAAATTTCAAGTATTTTTAAGCACTTCACAAAAAATTCAAGCATTTTCACAACCTTGAAAACACTGAATTGAAATTCAAGCATTTTTAAGGAATTCAAGCACCCGTGGGAACCCTGTTTGTTTTGTCACTTTGCTGTCAGAGGATGGAAGAAAGCAGAAGATGAAATTTGAATTTGGATGTTTTTTTTTTCTTTAAAAAAAATATCGGTGATTAATATATGAACTGATAACTGATGGAGTTATCACTGCGGATCTGCTGTGCAAGATGTAGACGGGCTTCTCGCGAGAGTTTCTGCGGATGTGGCTGCAATAAACCGGAGTTCAGCTGAGGTTTAAGTCCCGCGCGCTCGCATTTGATGTCAGCGAGTCCCATCAAGGCCTTAAACGTCTGCAGGTTTTCATTCCAGCCAGTCAGCAGCTGCGTTAACGGTTAGATTAAAGGGAGCTTTTCATCGCGCGCTTTAAGTTCTTCTTCGCCGTGGCTGGGCCTGAAACTACGTTTCAATAAAGAGAGAGACCGCAGAAAGGAACGGGTTATCTCTCTCTCTCTCTGTGTGGTTCCCTCCCTCCCCTCGCCACACTTTCTTCTCCTCTCCAAATGTTATTGAAGCGTCATCGGATCAGCAGAAGTTCAGATCTAATCTGTCGTGTTACAACTCGGCGACCTTTCTCTTTCTTTTTTCTCTCCCTTCATCTGTTTCTATTTGGGTCCTGACAGGGAACGGCAAACTGTTCTCTCTCTCTCTTTTCTTATGTCAACCCTTTTGTCTCGTAATCTACATCTGATTTGTCTTTTCTCCTTTGCTCGTCGTCTTCTGCTAATATTCTCCACCTGTCCGCTTATCTGCTCTCCATCTTTGCATTTCTTCTCTTCATCGACTCGTTTTATTTATTCATGCTCTTAATTTCCTGCTTTCTGTCTCTTTGCTCTTATTTATCTTTCTGTTTCTCTCTTTTGGTCTTCATTACCTCTTTCTCTTCCTGTCTGTTTTACTTTTTCCATCATGATAAGAGTGGTCCTTTTTTAAATAGGAAGCCATCAGTCACAATAAAAGTTTGCCACCAGTTAAAATCCTCGTTAATAGTGACAATTCCCATGGACTCTCTCTCTTTCTCTCTCTCCCTCTCTCTCTCTCTCTCTCTCTCTCTCTCTCTCTCTCTCTCTCTCTCTCTCTCTCTCTCTCTCTCTCTCTCTCTCTCTCCTCTCTCTCTCTCTCTCTCTCTCTCTCTCTCTCTCTCTCTCTCTCTCTCTCTCTCTCACCCCACTCTCAGCACCAACGCGACTGACTGCAAAGTCAGCATCTTTTCTTTTTTTTTTTTTATGGAAATTAATGGGGAGTGTGACGAGATATGGGGGTCAAGACAGGGAGAGGGGGGAATACAGAGAGAGGAAATGAAATGAAAACGACAAAAGAATAAAACTGGAGAAGGAGCGAGGGCATATAATGGGTCGAGTGAAACACGGAAGGAGAGATGAGGAGGTGGAGAGTCGGGAGATAAGGTGAGGAGGAGGAAGAAAGTGAGGAGGACGGAGGCAGAGGAGAAAAACGTGACAAATATGGAGAGCGAGGTTCAGAAAGTAAAGAGTCAAAGTCAGCATCTGTCCTGGAAATGAATGAGGAATGTGACAGGTTATGGAGTGGAGACAGAAAGGGATGAATAAGAGAGGATGTAGTTGAGTACACAGAGTTCTGATTTGGTTCTGATTATGTTGCATCTCTGCCTCACTGCATCACATGATCTGTGTTTTTATTATAAAGTTGGACACGTCAAATCAGTGTTTGATTTCCTACATATATGTTATAGTGCTGAATTTGTTCAGAAATCCTGCAAATCAAATGAATCTGATATCTCACCTAATAATCCGTCTGTGTTGAGGCTGTTGGTTTTTGTGTGGCTGGATCAAATATTACCACTTTATTACAACCATGTCTCATTTCTGTCCATCACATCACACCTGACTCAGGCTGGTCAGTTTTTACCAGAAGGGGGCACAAAACTCCTGGCTTAGAGTCACCGCAGGCCAAACAGAGGAGAGCTCCAGGCCTCCACCTCTGGACGGCTGGATTCAATTTCACCGCTTTAGTTTTGAACATTTTATTAATACGGAAGCTTTTTTCTGTAATTTTTTTTTTTATAATTAGTCAACTTTTTAAAAACATTGGATTTTTTTCCTCGGGACACCAATTTTACTATTTTAAAAACAAAACAAATCAAAGACAATAAAAGACGATTTGTGTATCTACATTAAGGCCATTCAAAGTGCAAAGACACACATGTATTAAGACAAAAATATAATAACTCAGGACGATATAAAAAGACTCAGACAGGATTTAAGAAGAGTAAAATGAGTCAATCAATGGAAATAAAGTATCTGAATTAAACATGATTAGAATAAAAGATGATTACAAGATGATTTACAGCAGTATTAAACTTATATGAATGTTTGTCTAGAAATCATGGCAAACCTGATGATTAATATTCAGGGTTCCCACGGGTGCTTGAATTCCTTGAAAATGCTTGAATTTCAATTCAGTGTTTTCAAGGTTGTGAGAACGCTTGAATCTTTTGTGAAGTGCTTGAAAATGCTTGAAATTTCACAATTAGTTAAAAATCAAAACAGTCAATCTACCACCATATGAAATAATGCTAATTAGACCCATATTATTATGCCATACAGTGGCACCGCTGCGCTTCCCATGACCATCATGGTAAACACAACTAGTAGGCTACCTATTTAAAGGTGCTGGAAAAATGGAAAGACTGGTGCTTGAAGGTGCTTGAAAAGTGCTTGAATTTGTTCATGAAAAAGGTGTGGGAACCCTGAATAGTGCAAATTGATAAAAGTGACTAATGTAATTAAACAGAAGTACTCACAAATTAAAAAAACTAATTCAGTAACTAAGTCTACATGTTTGTGTCCCCCCCTCGCACAGTTTCAGTTTTAATAAATGAGAAATCAGGCGCAGGTTAAGTAGCTGAGAGGCAGGGACAAAAGCCAATTTCCTTTCTGCTTGTCGCCTTTTGTGCCAAAGCACATTGGAGGATTGAACCTGTCAATCAAGACTCAAACCAGCATGTTGCCCCTCTGCAGCAAGACAATGACGACCCCCCCCTCCCCTTTATTTTTTAGGCTTAACCCCTTTGAAGGGGCTTTTTAAATGGCGTTTTAGTGAAACAAAAACTGACACTCCATGTCCATGTGAGAAACGACACACAACACGCCGTGTCGTACAACGTGTCATGTGTGTGAACTCTCGTGTTCACTTGTTTAGAAATAAACTGAAGTAAACTTTTTCAAGAACCTTTTGAAATTCAACTTATATTTTTTTGTGTGTTTCATAGTATTCTCTTAAAAAACTTTAGGGATTTGGACTTATTGCAGTAAAAAAGCCTAGTTTTATGATTTTAATATTATATAGTTTGTTTGCCTTAACTTACAGCTTTCACATTGTACGTTTGTTGTACATTTATAATAAAATATTCACTCCTTTTTAAAAATTTTAACAAGTCCACAAATTCATTTAATATGACATTAAAGATAAAATGCTCATGTGGAGAATAAAATCACATTTTTTGGAGTTTATTGGTTTCTCAGCAGGGACGACTGAAAGATGGTGGGAGACGGAGAGAGAGAGAGAGAGGGGGAATTTGGTGCTAAAGCACAGATTGGAAAAAACTTCCCTCGGCCGGCCAAGCATCACAGACATCAAAGTGAAGACATTGTTTGGGGGGTAACAATGGCCGCCGTCACAGTCCACGGGTTCGTGTGTTGTTGCGTGTTTGCGCTCTCCCAGAATCCCCCTCTGACGGCGAAATCACTGGATTATCAAACCGGCAGATGCAAACCGCGGAGAAACAATCTCATCCGCAGCCCTCGGAGGGGAATCCTTCAGAGGCCCGTCTGTAAGAGACGCTGAGATAACATCGAACAAAGAAAGTAGAAACTCCACAATTACTCACAGCGTTCAACGTGTTTCAATACACGACTTAAAAGTAATGCTGCAAAATATTTAACTGTAAATTTACATTCATTCCAGGGTTCCCACACCTTTTTCATGAACAAATTCAAGCACTTTTCAAGCACCTTCAAGCACCAGTTTTTCCATTTTTCCAGCACCTTTAAATAGGTAGCCTACTAGTTGTGTTTGCCATGATGGTCATGGGAAGCGCAGCGGTGCCACTGTATGGCATAATAATATGGGTCTAATTAGCATTATTTCATATGGTGGTAGATTGACTGTTTTGATTTTTAACTAATTGTGAAATTTCAAGCATTTTCAAGCGTTTTCACAACTTTGAAAACACTGAATTGAAATTTTCAAGGAATTCAAGCACCTGTGGGAACCCTGTCATTCACTTGCTAAAAGTTACTTTCACACTTTGCCTTGAAATTACTGTCATTTAGTACCTTTCATTAAAAAAATATAGCAGTGAAATTGTGACTTTAAATTAAGTGTAACCATTAATTACAAGGTGAATTGCATATAGTTCACATATAATGTGAAGCGGAGCCTCTCAGTGTCGGGACATGTTCTAGTTTTTACATATTTTCCGTGGCAAACCTCAAATCCAAAATTTTACACTATGTCATCCTCTTTTTGGTCCAACAGAATCTCCAGTAAATGTCCTGTACGGCTTAAGACTTCTTTATTTTACAGGGTTCCCACGGGTGCTTGAATTCCTTGAAAATGCTTGAATTTCAATAAAGTGTTTTCAAGGTTGTGAAAACGCTTGAATTTTTTGTAAAGTGCTTGAAAATGCTTGAAATTTCACAATTATTAAAAAATCAAAACAGTCACTCTACCACCATATGAAATAATGCTAATTAGACCCATATTATTATGCCATACAGTGGCACCGCTGCGCTTCGCATGACCATCATGGCAAACACAACTAGTAGGCTACCTATTTAAAGGTGCTGGAAAAATGGAAAAACTGGTGCTTGAAGGTGCTTGAAAAGTGCTTGAATTTGTTCATGAAAAAGGTGTGGGAACCCTGATTTTAGTTAAATGCTGGATGAATTATGTGCCAAGCCCAGTTCAAAGTATTTTTAACAAACGCCATCGGGCTGAACTCGCGTATACCCTGGAATGGACAGTCCTGGTCAGCTGGGAGCATATGGGAATGCCATCAGACTGTGATTTGCTGTGTCGACATCCTTTATAACCTCTGGGATGCTTCAGCCATGGAGGTCCGGGCTACCCATGCCTCCTCTGACACTTCAAAACCACAGACAGACTGGTGGGGATAATGCAAACCATAGAGACAGACTGAAAGAGGGGAGAGAGAGAGAGGAAATGGAGAAAAAAGGAGAGCGAAACACAAAGTTTCTGAACGTATTCCGCTGCAGTTTGCTTTCATAGTTGCCGCCGAGACTGCCGTGATACTGAAATAGTCCGTTTGAGAGACAGAAAGTCCACCTGGGCATCTCATCTGCCGGCCAAACAGAAAATCAATAAAGATCAGAGTAATGGCAGGACACACACACACGTATACAAACATACACAGAGGTCCGGTGAATAAAACCAACACTAATCACACCTTATTAGCAGAGGCTCAAGTGAACGCCAACGGGATCGATCCCTGGCTCCATTAATGGGACTCATTAGCGTTTTAATGAAGCCAAGTTTGGCAGGGAAAAGAGGTAGAAGGAGAGAAAAAGCAGACGAGGTGGTGAGAAGAAAGATGGTCTTGGGTTTTAAAGGGAAGGAGAGATGTAGATGGGTGATGAAGAAATAAGTGAAAAATTGATGGCTGGCTGAGCTGCGGCGTGTAAATTTCTGCTGAGTGAGACATAGCGTTGAACTTTTTGCACGTAAGCTCTTTCCATAAATTTGGGCATTAACAATTAGGAGGAATTTAAACGTCCTAAAGGGTTCAACCAAAAACAGTTTTCATCTTTTTATTGAACTTCAATGAAACTGGAGGACTGAGTCAAACTCCCAAAACACTAGCTCCTACATTTCCCATAATGCAGCACACTAACATCTTTCTTTTAAGTGAAAGTAAAAGCAGAACCTTTTTTGCTCAAGCGATGCCGGTTCTTGGAGTAAAGTCTCTTGCTGGTAGAAGCTCGGTTTCATTTTTCATACTTGATTCCAGCCTATAAAGCATTTCCCCCCTCCCCTGGTACTGTTTATAGAAGTAAGACTTGATGAAACAGGCCTGGGGACCTGACTTGGAGAAACGCTGACGTCTACAAATGTAGTTTATGCATTTGGCTGACACTCTTATCCACGGCAATGTAAAATAAGAAAAAATCCTAGATAACCAAAATCCCAAGCAGCTGTTGTGCATCCAGACAATAGATGTGACAAACATTTGTCTCCCCCCTGGAACGATGACGGGAAATAAAGAACCTGGGTAAAGAAATACGAGCCGCGGAGCTGGGGTAGCGGCATTTATTTTGTCAGGGGAGTTTTTTCGTCGGTGCTCGTACGTACAGGAGGAAGAAGATACAGATTCAGGGAGGAGGGAGAAGAGGAGGGGGGGTGTGATTACTACAGTGTGCCAACAGTGAAGAAAAATGATGTGCATGTAATAGTTTCCTGTCTCCTGCAGTAGCTGATGGGGTGTTTTATGCGTGAGTAGTGCCTCTGCAAACAGAACCTAAAGACTGGAGGCTTTTCATCCACTGGACAGTAAAACTATTGAGCTGTGGAATGTAGTGGGACCAGTGTTTAGTGATACCAGTGAACCTGCGAGTGGGTCATTGAAATATCTGACTCGGTAATGAATTTCCTTTTTGTTTCTTATTACGAGTAAGGCTGTAGCCAACTTGTACATATTGAGATTTTGAAAGAGGACCGGAGGTATGCGGAAGGAAAACATGACCTGTGTACTTTTACTTTGTTTATAAAATAGGATTATAAAATAAGTTCTCAAAGATGTATTCTTAAACATCGTGACTCTGATTCTGAATCTTCGTCATGACAATAAACAGTATTTTTGTGTAAGAATACAAAATATTTTGCCCCTCTGGCATCAACTCGATAATATTCTTTACAGGGTTCCCACACCTTTTTCATGAACAAATTCAAGCACCTTCAAGCACCAGTTTTTCCATTTTTCCAGCACCTTTAAATAGGTAGCCTACTAGTTGTGTTTGCCATGATAGTCATGGGAAGCGCAGCGGTGCCACTGTATGGCATAATAATATGGGTCTAATTAGCATTATTTCATATGGTGGTAGATTGACTGTTTTGATTTTTAACTAATTGTGAAATTTCAAGCATTTTCAAGCACTTCACAAAAAAATTCAAGCATTTTCACAACCTTGAAAACACTAAATTGAAATTCAAGCATTTTCAAGGAATTCAAGCACCCGTGGGAACCCTGAATACAGAATATTTTGCCCCTCTGGCATAAACTCGGAATATAATATTCTTTAATTTTCATTCATCTGTCCGATATTTCTTTCTCTTTGTACTCCTCTTTTCTCTCTGAATTGTGCATGCCATTTTGCGTTGTTGGCGTGGAAACAGCAGACTTTTTGTTATCACAGGGTTTATACACGCTGCAAAGTGTGGGAAAAGACATTTGATATAAATTAGGAGAAATAACGGAGAGTTGTGATGAAAAACGTCTACCAGTGAAATGTCCAAGAGCGACACGTTTTCTGATCCGACGCCTCTACTTTCGCGGCGACATCCGGTTTGCGTTTCCCTGAAAACCGTTACAAACCACCGTTGAAAAATTCATCCGTTTTACGACGCGACAGTGCTGGTTGGGGTTAGATTTTTTTTTTTAGGGTTGAGGGGGAAGATTTGTGTCGTGTTTTGCGTTAAAACTTGTTCTTTTTTGTTAAAGTTAGCGGGGCCTACGTTAACACATGAGGAATGAGCGTGGTCATGGTTAAAAGAAACCCAGTGTTTACTGTCGGTAGGAAGCGGCAAACAAACAGCTGTATCCTGTGTTAAAGTCTGCCGTTTTGTCACTTGAATGTAAACAGATGTCGTAGATCACCACAGTCTGATTTTTGTGGATTTGAACAGTTTTGTCTCCCGAGGGGGATTCGGGATGATCAAACGAGCGGCCTAAATATTTAATGTCTCAGAATTTGGCCGTGTCCAGGACAATTATTAATGATTTCAACTCCAGACAGTCTAGATAAATAACACGTGTACGTTAATTTTTATCAAAGTGGTATGATTCTAAACCTCCCATGTGCATGATTTCTTTTCTTTCCTCTCGTCGTCGCGTCTCCTTTCTTTTCCCGTCTCTTCTTTCTTTTTTGTCTCGTCCTTGGCTTTGACCTTTTCCACATCCAATGCGATATTTTCTGGCGCTGAATGTCAGCAACCATCAAAAATGACTCTCTACCCAAAACGGCATCAATTTCAGCCTTGTTAGGCCTCCACACACACACACACACACACACACACACACACAGCAGCAGACAATGTAAACCAATCCCTGTATCGCTGTCAGCGAACAAGTGGCTACCCGCTGGGTGAAAAAAGGGCACGGTGAGAAACGCTCTCAATCACTTTCAATTAATCCCCCCTCCTCCTCGCTCGAAGGGACAGTTTTTCCACGGGGTGTGTATGTGAAGGGGGCCACTCTGGCTGTGATGGCACACACAGATATTGATTTATTATCCACTTCAACAATATTTATGGCTGGCAGACCGCACACCCAGACCTGTTGGCATCAGGGAATCATTAGAGTTGACTGTAAAAGCAGCAAACGGTGGATGTATTTGTGCAAATATTCAAAAAAAGTGCCACAGTTTCCTCAGTAATCTCTTTGCTACATAAAAAAAATCCCCCTGTTGTGATTTCCCGACAGTTCTTATCTGATGCTAATAGTGTGGATAATGATAATAAGGGAGTGGATGTGTGTGTGTGTGTGTGTGTTGGTGTGCGGGACCACGAGCGTCCCTGCTTGAAATGATTAGAAGGTTGGGCCCATTATGAGCTCCTCTCTGCCTTTTGTATCAGCTGTAATGAATACTGAGGGGGGTATTTGGAGTACTTTGAGGAACTAACAGCCTTTTTAATCCTTTAATCCTGAGGAAAACCAATTTCACCCTTATACACACACACACACACACACACACACACACACACACACACACACACTCATTTGAAAGGGGTTTCACTGAACCTACCGTGTGTGTGTGTGTGTGTGTGTTTAACCTGCTCTCGTTAATTTCCCGGCTCACAGACCTGGTGATCCTGGAGATTAGGTTCATTAAAATCACATATTGTACGCACTGTGTGTGTGTGTGTGTGTGTGTGTGTGTGTGTGTTTGCGTGTGTGTGTGTGTGCTGGGATCAAGTGAGCAGATAGGAAAGGACCATCAGTGTTGGGGTTATCGCTCTTGTAGGTCCCACAGCACACACACACACACACACACACACACTTCCACATGACCCCCCCCCCCTCATGGCTGCAGTCAGCAGCGCTTGCTGCAGTTTGACCCTGACAGTCTCCTGCCAGTCTGTGAAACGCCCCACTGTGACAAGAGCTCCAGAAACCTGAAGCAAGCTTTATCTTTTAACCTTTACCTAGTGGGGGCCTAATCCATGGCTCCCTGAAGTCCATAAAACACACTATATTTTAAAATAACTTAAATACACACGCAACTAGGGCTGCAGCTGTCGAATAATTTGGTAATGGAGTATTCTATCAAATACAGTGGTCCCTCGTTTATCGCGGGGGATAATAAACAATAAACAAAATCCGCTAAGTAAGTTTTACAATTATTATACATGTTTTAAGGCCGTAAAAAACCCCTAGCCACACACTTTTATACAGCTTTTTACACGCATTTTGTACAGCACTCCCTTAAACAGGACGCAGAACACATGTGCGTTTATACTGTACAGTACGCTGTAAAAAAAAAAGCATGCAAAATTACACTGAAAAAAATCCGCGAAACAGCGAGTCCGCGATATAGCGAGGGACGACTGTATTACATCGATTAATCGAGTGATTGGATAAAATTATTACCGTAGTTATTAGACTATTGGGCACACCTGAATATAACCAGCACCAGCTAAATTTGTAAATAAAATTAATTTTGTACATATATAGGCCGCGCTTGAACATAAGCCGCAGGTTTCCATGTTGTTCCATGAGGTATTCACACAGAAAGGTACACGGTACACGGAAGATTTTTTTTTTCGTTTTAATTTAAGACACGCTTTTGTTTTTTTGTACCTGAAAATTGGCAGTATGCCATCAACACAGGATGCCAAAATTACGTGTAGGAGCTCTATTCCCTTCTTTGACGGCCGGATCGATTAAAAGCTGCATCATATGCATTTCTTTGTGTGTTTTCCATGATGAGGGTGCGTGCACGATGCACAAAACTAGTGTCTTCTTCGGTGCATACTCTCTCCCCACATGTCTGTCTCCCTTTTGCGTTTACTGCTAGAGATTGCTCCCAGTAAAAATCTATAAATTAGCCGCATTGTTGTACTGTTCAGCGTGTGTGAAATAAGTAGCCTTACTTATAGTCGGAAAACTACGTTATTTTTACTTTCACTTTGCTGCGTTTGCTCATTCTCGCTGTTTTTTTTTTTTGTTTTTTGGAGCTGAAATATGAGTTGATAGTTGATTAGTCATCAAAACATGACAAACATTAAATCCACCTTCATACATACAAAGACATTCCTTGTATATGTTTAGGACTGTTGGCTATTTGGGACTATTACTGTATAGAGTAACTGATTAATCAACTTAATTAATCATCTTTATTTTTTCACATTGAGTACAACTCATTTAAGTAAAAGTGGCATTAACACAGTGCAAAAATAGACACCTACATGTAAAATCTTATTATGCAGCAGAATCCCTCCACCTCAGGGTTATATTATTATTTATTATACTAGTGGATTATTAGTGCTGGTACATTACCATAAGCAGCGTTGTAATGTTTTTGATGGTTACTTGACATGAAATAGACAAACACAGGTGTTACCATTGATATTAATTATTTAAGGTCTCATTCCATTCAGTTCGGAGCCAACGCTGAGTCTGCTGTTTATTATATCTATGCAAAATCCAGTGTCAAACAGATGCCGTGGAGTGGAAACGTAGAGTTCGACTTGCTTGTGCGTCCGTCGTCCCATGAGTTTGTTAAGAGCAGTTTATTGCTCTCACCAGGCGTGAATCAGATGACACGGTAGTCATTGTATAAAGTTTTTTGTCAAGTCTACATATAGTGTATAAGCCAGATTTTCAAAAAATAAATAAAATATTTCACCGATGACGGCTGGATTCTTGCAGGATTATGTCTAAAGCGCTTACTGAAAAAGCTTGATAAGGTAGCATGTGTGTGTGTGTGTGCAAATTCCTTTATGTGCTTGTAGCATTTGTGTATTTCCTTTTTATGAGTGTGTGTGTGTGTGTGTCTGTGAGTGTGTGTTTTTGTGCATTACTCCAGGCAACACCTCCTATCACTGCTTCATAATGGAGAAGTGTCTGGGGAGTTTTATCGTTGAGCCTGGCTGTTCCGGGGACTTGGGGGCCGGGGGTCCCCTCCTCAAAGGGCCCCCGTGATGCTGAAAAGGTGACTGAATTGAAAAGAGGGTTGGGAAATTCTGCTAGTCTTTATGTGTGCGTGTAAAAGTCAAGAGGGCAGGACACGAGAGAGCATCGGAGAGGAATCGTCTTCCCAGCATGCCACGGGGCTTCCCTTAGTCCCTCCATAGGTGAGTAGCAACATAATTAGACAGATAAAAGAGTGAATGTGGAAGCTCAGATAAGGTCTAATGAGAAGGAGATGGGACGGAGAGGGAGAACGATACAACCAAAGAGAAAGGGGGGAGGGATGAGAGGAGGTGAAGCGGAGAGGTAGACATGAGGAAAGAAGGAGCAGGGGGAGAGAGAGGGAGAGAGAGAGAGAGAGAGGACAAAACAGGCGAGACATTTAGATCAGATGAGGGTTATTAGTGTGAGGTGACACATGCGAGGAGTTCAGGACAGGCGATCTGATGTCTCTGCTTTCCCGCCGTGCTCTCTTCTTCCTCTTCCTCCAGCGTGGCTGCTCACTGCAAAAAGTGTCCTCCAATCTCACTTTGGCTTAACGTAACCATGGCGCACACACACGAGACACTGTGCACTGGTAATCGGGAGAAAAATAAATAATTTCTAGAACAAGTTAGTGGAAAACCAACTTCTAAAATGTGTATCTCCTTCTGTAGATGTATTTGTATTTTTTAAAGGGTTGCTGGGAACTGTAGTCTTGACAGCAAATTTGCAAAGATCTTGAATAAATTGCCTTTTTTTTATCCTCCTGGAGTCATTCTCCATCAAATGAAATAGCACTGCAAACATAACACTGAATTAGCAACGTAGATTCTGGGACATTTTTTGCAGCGTTCCCTCTCTACCCTTCTTTCTCTCCCGCTGCCACCAACTGCTCCGTGTCCATCTGGGCCACCAACTGCTCCCCGTGTCCATCTGGGTACAACAGCCGCTCTCCAGGAGGCATCGCTGTTTATCTATATCATCCTGCAGCAGATTAGCTGACACCTCTCACCCCTCCTGCTCTGACCTGCCCTGCTGTCTAACCCCGATGCACATTCTTCCACATGTCAATAGCTCCATCCCTGAACGCTTTATGAGTTCTCTCATTTTGCTTCTTGATTTTGTCTCTATTCCTTCAATCATTTTGTTGCAGATCATTCAGCTGTGACTAAGTTGGCAGTGAAGACACAAACATAAATGGGGTCATATCCTCACTGTACAGTCTCTGGGTTATGATGGAGATTACTCAGTGGGTAGACAAGTCATCATTGTACCTCCAGTGATCTGCCTGATGCACTTTCGCTTGGCTATGGCTGCTGTAAATTCATGTGATTAGGAAAATATATACAGGGTTCCCACGGGTGCTTGAATTCCTTGAAAATGCTGTTTTCAAGGTTGTGAAAATGCTTGCATTTTTTGTGAAGTGCTTGAAAATGCTTGAAATTTGTGTGATGTCTATCTCAATAAACCAAGAGAAAACAAAAATGTTTCCTAAGCGGCTACGCGCTTGATCCGATGCCTTTACATGCAGAACTCAGTTATCATACTCGCTTGGTGTTCTGCCGAGAAATAACAGTAGACTACTATCGACACCTGTTGGTCACTGTTATTGCGCTATGGTAGTTACACAATACACCGCTCACAAGCTGAGAATACAAGCCAATTCACAATTAGTTAAAAATCAAAACAGTCAATCTACCACCATATGAAATAATGCTAATTAGACCCATATTATTATGCCATACAGTGGCACCGCTGCGCTTCCCATGACCATCATGGCAAACACCACTAGTAGGCTACCTGTTTAAAGGTGCTGGAAAAATGGAAAAACTGGTGCTTGAAGGTGCTTGAAAAGTGCTTGAATTTGTTCATGAAAAAGGTGTGGGAACCCTGAATATAAAAACATGAGAAATATGGTTATGCTTGATCTTGGCTCGAGGTCCACTTATTAGCTTTTTCTCATCGTGTGAACACTTTGAGATGCTGGTAAAAGCTCAGGAGAAATCTGGTAAGTGCGCCTTCAGTTAACATTATTTACCGATGTACCACACTTGGTACCCATTTCTTCCAGCCCTTTCACTCATTCAGTCCATTCGTTGTCTAGACTGGAGTTGTACAGTACAGTGTTGGAAAATGCCTCCAACACTGGTTAACATGCAGGATCGGTGTTACGACCATATGAAAGGGTATGAAAGAAGTAACATAAAAAACAGATTTTAAAGGTTGTTAAACAAAAGTATTTTATTAAGTGAAAGTTCAGGTTGTTTTTTTTTTACAAAAGGAGGTGAGGCAAAAAGGGAACGAAGGGCGAGCGGGTAACAAACAAATATAACAAAAGGAGAACTCTAACAGAGCCTATTAAATTCTAACGAGTAACCAAATAACAAAACACACATCCAAACAGCACCCCTGAACTAATGTCTCTAACAGAAATCTTCTCCGGTGTGATCAGTAACTATAACTAAAACTAATCCCTGCCCAGTCCCAAGCCAAAAATACAAAATCCTTCGAAAGATAGTACCGAGAATGCACGAGGCGAGCTCATAGCCACCACACCAAAATAAGCCGCCATGATGCTCGGGCGGCTGCGGTTTAAATGCCCGTCTTGGGCTCGTGGATTGGTCCACCGGCAGGGGATGCGGAAAAAGTTGCAGCCAATCCTGGCCCCCTCGGCTCAGAGATCGGTGCTGACGGGACCCAACCCCTCACCAGCGCCCGCCGACCTGCATTTACATAAAGGGAACACCACACTCACACACAGATACGCCGGTGCCGGCCGGCGTATCTGTCGGTGCCGGCCGTAATAATCGGGTATTGGTAAATACGTGTCTGTGCACTGATCCAATATTGTTTAATTTAAGCTGTCCCGTTCGCCTTATCCTGATCTTCTCATCCTAACCCTACACCAAACCAACAATACCAATGGGTACTAGCCAATCAGAGGCAGTGAAGGGTGCTACTGCTGTTTTAGAGAAAAGAAAGTTACTTTTAGACTGATATGTTTGTTTACCAGTGGGCGAACTCATGAAAAGTCATTTAACTTGTCACTTGATGGCACCATAAAGAATTTGGAGTTTCGATCCAACACAATAGACTGCTCATACACTTTGAAGTCTCAGATAAAAAAATGCATCTCACTGGTTTTTAAAATAGAAAGTAAAGTGAGTTTGAATAAAGTGCATGCTAACCAGTTTAAGTTTAAGCCATTCCCACATCTTTCTTTTTCTCGGGGTTCATTAACAGACCGCTGTGTAATCCGGAGGAGGTAATGGTATCGATTAACACAACCAAACTGGTTGAATACCCAGCAATAAGATGATCAATCATATCTTTTAGGAGTCCCGGGCCACATGTTTTTAGCCCCTGCATTAATTCAATCCCCATTATCCGGGCTAAGGGGGGGAGGCCGTAATGGATTTGTGCACTCTAACAGAAAATGGCTTTTTGAACCAACACACAATTAGCACAAAGAGTTTTGGCAAACCATACCCATATTATCAACATAATGGGAAATAAGCCTGCGGCTTTTTAAATGAGTTAGAAAATGGGGGGTTAATAATGTGTACAGAAAGTTTTCAACTTTAATTTATCATTCCAGGAGAGACCATTAATCAAAGCAGCTGTGAAGTGATGTTTTTTCCCTATTGATTTTAATCTATTATTTAATCCTTTTAGTTAATTTCCCCACAAACTACTTTTTGTGATTGTTTGTTTACTGCTGCTAAGAAAAGGGCTTCATATGCATGTTCATCCCTGCAGCATTACAAATGTGAAGAACAAATGCAATGAGCCTGAATATGAAGGTGAAATGTCATTACAGGATCCACAAATACAACTTCTGTGTAACAAGTGTCAGTTTGCTTGGGTGACATGCCACACTACATATGTGCATTCAAATCCCAAGGTCCACTTACTAGCTGTTTCTGGAGCTGTCAGCTGTGTTCGGCCCATTACCTGCTGAAATCTTCCTCTCATAGTTCGATTAGGTCACATTACGACAACTGAGCCATCCCTACCTGCGGAAGAAGACTGTGAGTCGTGGGTGAAAGCGGCAGAAAGTTAGTCAGGAGACATTGAGCAGTATGTCTGAGCCAGGGAATAGTTAGTTTCAAGTCAAATAGATTCAAATTCATTATTAAATCCTGATTGGTTGGCTTTAAGTCAGTCGGATGAGCACAGAGAAAACAAAAACTACTCAAATGTCTTATGAAATAACCCAAACTGTTGTGACGTTGGCAGATATCTGAGTGTTTATGTAGGATCCAATCATTTACAGCAAGAAGCTGATTGACAAAAAACATTTCCAGGCCTTTAAGCCTTGATAAGATACATTTATGAGCTCTGACGAAGTTCCCATAACAAAAACACAAATATATTGTTGCGTGTCTTTATTTTTAACTGTGCATTGCTCGTCCCTCGCTATATCGCGGTTCACTTTTCGCGGACTCGCTGTTTCGCGGATTTTTTGTGTGTAATTTTGCATGTTTTTTTACAGCGTGCTGTACAGTATGAACGCGCATTGTGTTCGGCATCCTGATTGGCTAAGAGTACTGTAGAAAGTGCATGTAAAAATGTGTATATGTGTGTGGTTAGGGGTTTTACGGCCTTAAAACATGTATAGTAATTGTAAAACTCACTTTGCGGATTTCGTTTATTGCGGGTTATTTTTAGAACGTATCCCCCGTGATAAACGAGGGACCACTGTATAGGTTTTCTCATCTATTTTATGTTCGTCTAAATACCGTGTCAAGGACCACATCTCTTTTTGAGACGAGGCTTCAGTGTCACTGAGGTAAACCGAGGCGAAATGCTAATTCCGATTGAAGTGTCGGAGGCAAAAAGCAGAGGAACATGGAGGCTAGTAGGGATTTTATGAAACATGATGACTTGTCTGTCGGGTAAACAAAGCTTCCTCGCCTGGTGGCCTAATACTCTGAAAAAGTGCCAAATCAGCCGGCGAGGATTCTGTGTGTGTGTGTGTGTGTGTGTGTGTGTGTGTGTGTGTGTGTGTGGGGATTAAAGCTAAAACCCGCGAGGCCGTGGCACCCCTGTATGCAAACACAGTCCGCTACGTTAACCCGAGTCTGATATCACAATGCATAATCTCTGCTTTTTAAAAATACACACACACACACACACACACACAGGCGTAATCTCTTCTTCCCGTAACTGTCGGGGTGTGACCTCCACGGCCTGATGCATGCTGAGTGACGGGTCGCTCATCTCTGCACAGCACACTGTGTCGGCGTCATACACACAAACACACATTTTGTATATACATAAATGACATGTAGGCACTTTTGCGTGTTCAATCTATGACACAAGCACATCGCATGTTACTTTTAGGAGTGCGACACCTCTTTGCCTGTTAGATTACACCCTTCCTTTGTCACTGGGATGTCTCTTTGCCATAAACTTTGAGATATAGTGTTAACAATTCATATCTTTAATTATCAGAGGTATTTCCGCACCTCAACATCTAAATCTCAGTTTTTTCGAAGCTCATCATTTAGAGCCGTGTAGAAGAATACATAATCAGCTTTCTAACTCATTAAACAAATCCCCACATTCAGTCGGTGCTGAGTTTCTCACTCTTCCGTTGCAGCTGCCCCCGCCGTGTGTGGTTTCTTTAGATTATGGCCGCCTCTTTAGTCTCCTCGCTGGTATGGCGTTTTAAATGACAATATGAGGTGACACTGAGCGGACATAAACTTGGATGCTTGGACTATTTTCTATTTCCAGCTGACGTTCGCGGCACTTCTAAAACGGTTCACCGACTTCCCCTTCACATGCGCACCTGGCACGCATCAGACCTGTGGACTGACGGCAAATACCCATCGGTTAATATTTGCACAGCGTTCACAAAGCCACTTTTCCCGTCGGTTATAGGTGCTCTGCAGATGTTTATCACTGTGGGCATTGATCCATGTCTTTCCATGCAAAGGTTGGTACCCCCGTAAAGGTTAATTGGAAAACAAGACAGCAGAACAGTTGGGGGACTTTCCGTCATGCCAAACTAAAAGTTTGTAGCTGTGTTTTTTCTGCTGGTCAAAGTGAATGACCAGATGTGGTGTTCGGGTTTATTGCATGTCACACATAAAATGTCGTCTTCACAGAGTACAGTATCATTCTTGTGGTATGCCAAACTGCATTCATGATGCAAAATGTTCTGTTAGTAGCTACAGTGATCCCCAATAAACACGACATGTCGACACAGTCAACTCTAAATCCAGGGTTCCCACACCTTTTTCATGAACAAATTCAAGCACTTTTCAAGCACCTTTAAGCACCAGTTTTTCCATTTTTCCAGCACCTTTAAATAGGTAGCCTACTAGTTGTGTTTGCCATGATGGTCATGGGAAGCGCAGCGGTGCCACTGTATGGCATAATAATTTGGTTTATTGAGATAGACATCACACAAATTTCAAGCATTTTCAAGCACTTCACAAAAAATTCAAGCATTTTCACAACCTTGAAAACACTGAATTGAAATTCAAGCACTTTCAAGGAATTCAAGCACCCGTGGGAACCCTGTAAATCAGTTGTCCTCTATAAAATCAAAGGTAGAATCAAATTTTTGTAGATTTTATAATCTTTATCAACATTTATATGACGAATTATGGCCAAACTGCAAAATTTGTTGGAAGTTTTTCCATTCTGGGCTACCGTAGGAACATGGTGGACTCCATGAAAGAGGACCAACGGCATCTGTAGGTATAAAAGTTTCATTCTAAGGTAACAAAAAAAAATTTGATGGTTATTTCAAAGATTTCCGAGAGAACATCAGTGAAAATCTATAATTGCATCCCCACGAAAAACTAAAGGCGTCTTAACTTTTATTTTGGTGACTCACCACATTCACCCCGAATGTTTCAGGGATCTGACATCGGAGGCGATGAAAGTTTCCTGTGACTGCCAGCTTACCTGACACTATGTGAACGGTCCGATCGGCTCTCTCACTCTGAGCCCAGAATTGTTTGCAAACACTCCCAGGTTGGTGCTTTTACATCACTTTGCGGGGAAACTGAAACCGGAGCCAGAAAAAAGGAGTGAGAAGCCCTCGAGCTGAAGAGGAGCCACTTTACAAGCAATTCATCACCTTGCTGCGGCCTGTCTCCCCTCTTTCCCTTTATGTCTCTCTCCCACTCTCTCTCTTTTCACCCTCTGTTCCCGAAAACACCTCCTCCCTTCAAACACCCTCATCTTTCTCCCTCCTCCCTCCGTCTCTCGGTCTCTGTCTAATCCTGGAGGAGAAAGCGTCAGTTCTGTTATGGCGTACGGGGTATCTGACCTCAGCATCGCCTCTAATCCGGCTTAGTTCACTTAATGATGCCACTTGTGGTGCCACGAAACGCCACCGAGAAGTCTATAAAAGCCTTCCATTAAAATGCAAATCCGACCTGGCGGAGAGAAGCTAAGCGACACAAAAGTGGGAGAATTTGACCACAGACCCCTTCCCTTTTTTTTTTTTTTTTCCCCGTCTCTCAGCTATGCAGCCGATGCAGCAAACGCTCCCTCCAATAATAACTGATTCTGTGATTAGGACCGCTGCTGCATGTTGGCGATGAAATAGACTCCCGTTCCCCGGCAGAACAAAACGAGAAAGAGAGGGAAACCTCAACCTATTCGATTTTTTTTTTTTTTTCCCTGTTGTTGTCAGGAAATGAACAAATGGTTATCAATGTTCGGAGGGTAAATCTCCCATCTCTCTGCCAGGTTTTCCCAGCTGATACTATTTTCTCCGTACGAGGCAGGAAATGAAATTTCTCTGTGCGGAGTATCACCTCGCGTCTACAGCCCCCCTCCCTCGTCCTCTCTACCTTTTTATCAGGACATCCTTTACTGAGGGAGAGGGAGAGAGAGAGAGAGAGCAAGGAGCCTCCTCTCCATCTCCAAACAGAGAAGTTGTCTCGAGCAATAACACGGCGTACACATCGAGGCTGATACACGCCGCAATAGAGCAGTTTCAATTTACAGAATTATTTGGTGGACGGATTTCTGACCGTTTCTTTTTCTATGGGAGGGGGGATTATACCATATCATGCCCTTCACACTGCTGTGTGTGTGCACGTATGCGTGTGAATTAGCAGTGTGCTTTCAAACTCGTGTCTATTTAAGGCTGCGCTGCATTTAAATTGAAAAGTGTAACGCATAGTGAACTTCTTGTATCTGGATGTACGGAGCAAAATGTAATGTGGTTGAGTTTCAGTCCAATCTAAGCTTTTCTCCCCCCCCCCCCCCCCCCCCCCCCCCCCCCCTCACAGCTGAATATATTCACACATGAGATATATTATTAGATTATATGAAATTCTGTGGAGGAAATAGTTTTTGGTTTTTTCGACACTAAACACTTTTTCCCATTGCAAATGTCAATCTAAAAATTCACCCAATCGCTTATTAGCCTCATGAGCGAGCGCCTCGTCAATACACCAAGGCCTAATTGTAGTTCTAACTAACATTTGGGAGCGGGGCTTTGTTAATTACTTTGATTATCAATTAATGAAATTAATCTTTATATATTGATGAATTAATTAACCGCTTAGTCTCCAAAACAAAAAGAGCTGTATTTGTCTGAAACATAAATATAGATATTTACTAGTTTAATAAAATATAGAAAAGCTTTAGCTCAAACTAAGATTTTATTATTTATTTAAATCCCCATTCGATTATGCATGAAGATAATACAAATTAACACAATTTATAATTCTGTAATAATAATGACACTACAACACACACTAGCAACGCCTATATAGATAATAATTTAACAAATTAGTGACACAATATAACAACATACAACAAGAGATACAATATAATCCCTCAATTAATATCTAAACGATAACAGTTTGCTTGTTTTTATTGTTTTTATTTCACATTACACACACCACACTTAGGCTGCAGCATACGTTTTTTTAAACCAACAACAAAAATAAAGAGAAAAACAAAACCAGTGCAAAAAATGTGTTAGTGACAGAAATTGAACATAATTTTTCTGCCTTTGTCTAAAATATAATGCGTAATTTGTGCCCCGGGTTGCCAAAACTCTAACGTTTTTATCAGCTCATGCAGTGCTTCTCATTCCAAACAGCGTCTTGGACTAGCAATTCTTCAGACAACACACAAACATTGTTTTTGGCAAAGCAGGGGTGATGAGGCGGTGTTGTTGGCTCCGCAGTGAAAAACCTATTGAGAGTCAGGAGAGTGGATTTTGGGGTCGCTTCACTGCCCCGTTTGCTTGCCAGCGATTGGCCTGATTCCTGCTTTCAGAAATGTGGTCATGGTCAACAACGCACACACACGCACGCACACACACACACACACACACACACACACACACACACACACACACACACACACACACACACACACATTGAATAGAAGTTCTCTTCAGGGCATCTTGTACTATTGACCTAATATTTGCAGAATATGTGACAGACTGCAAACTCTTTTTTTCTATAGATTTTCATTTAAAAAGCAGATTTTAAAAGACGATAAAATAAAATAAAAAAGCCTTTGTCAGCAGACTAAAAACAGACGGCGTTCTTTCCACTAAATAAACTTCAGACATGCAGTATGACGCTCGGATATTCCTCGCACCATGTTGCTGCCTCTGCCTCAGACTGTACGTGCTGTGTTTGACAACACAGGCCCAGTAAATGTGTTTCTAATTATTGGTGTGAAAGAGAACAAAAAGCATTGGGAGTCATGGATCTCTTGTAGTGAATCAAATAATCCTTTGTATTTAAATCACCAAAGTAGTTGAGTGATGGGTAACCCTATTAAGTATAGTGATTATTATTTATTTTTTTAAATCATTTAAATATTTCTTTAAACCTGATTTAAATATTTACTGTATTTTACAGTATGTAACTTAAATTACTACTTGGGTGATGTTTTTTATTTATTTCTGTTGCTAGGTTAAAATCTTTATGCAAGACGAACACACCAGCGTTTATCTTAATGACAATACACTGAGTTGCATAATTTATTCAACCATGTAAACACTGAGGCAGCATTCAAATGTGCACCTTAGGATGATGACAGTAGTTATTTCTCATTGTACACAGTCTGAATTAACATTTAAAAACAATAAATCATAAGTTAAAATAAGTAATTAAAGTGAGGTAGGTAACATTATACCGCTCTATTATATAGAAAGAAGCGTCCACAAAATGTTTATATTTATTTGTTACAGTTGAACTTGAATCGTTTTCAGCACACAATATTTCAGAGGTGTGTGTCGTATGTAGAGTGTGAAACCAGAATTTTGAATCCAAACCAGTCGACTGAATTGTTCCAAAGGACGGAAAATGTCCCATCTGTGCTCATTTGGCCTTCAAGTGCCCAGAGGGAATTAAAAATTAACAAATGGCATTTAGTCAAAATTGCACCGTAACAAAAACTTACACCCCAGTATACGAGACAGTGATATTTTTCAAAGCATGTAGGCAAAGATATAATGTGTGTTCATGTTCCAACACTACATTATCCCGTTAAATACTGAGAGCAGCAGAATTTTACCTTCGAGTCTCGAGTCCACTTTAATTTAAAATCAGCCACAATACCTTTTTTTTTTAATGTACCATGTGCCTCGTTGGAACAGAAGTGTTAAGTTAGTTGTGGGAAATGGTGGGTGTAAAAAGTGGGAAGGGCACGATGAGAGAGAGAGAGAGAGAAAGATGTGGGGAGCATCTGCCTGTGGTCATGGTTCATTCACTTTCGCTATGGCCTCTCAGCTCTTTGAAAATGCAAGATGGTGAAAGAAAGAGGGAAGGAAAGAGGGGAGGGGTGGTAGTAGAGAGTTGGCATGGCACAAACCCAACCCCCCCCCCCCCCCCCACTCACCACCACCTCTGTTTTCATCTGCTACATTCATCATATTTTATATAATATCCTTCCTTTTCCTTTTAACCACCCTCGTCACTAGGACCCGAGGTTTCAGAGGAAGTAAATAAAAGACGGGACCAAACTTGGGTATGATGAGCGCTTGATCTCACAGCCAGTGTAACCCAGAGGGGTGGTGCTCTTGATTTGACATAGCTTGGTGTAAAATGGGGCCGACACAAAAAAAGATTTTTTGTGTTGGAGACGGAAGCGAGTTGAAAGTTGAAATTGCTGCAGATGTGCACAGTTGTATATCCGTTCATCTTCTCCATCTCTTAATTCTTCAAGAAGCTTTTTTCCGTCTTCTTTTTATGCAAACACTTCTTCTGTTCCGATCTGGTAACGGGAGATAAACAGGACAAATGCTGCCACGCAAATTCAGTTGCAATCAAAAGAGGCTCCATCATGAGTTGTCTGAGGCTCCCCTCTGCTTCTTAGGATAGACCCGGGGTTTTTTGGGCGCTGGAGGGGGGCGGGGAATTGATTTGTGTGTACGCCGTGACAAAGGCGCCGTGTTTGCATGTTAAAGAAGAGTTTTTTTGGGGGGGAAAAAGAAAGATGTGAGGTCACCGCCGCACTGTTTCCGAGGCCCTTTTGGCACCGCGCTGATAAGGCGACACAAGCCAGCACAATCGACAGGGGGAAGATGTATCTGCTTGTGATATGGCGTCGTGGCCTGGCCCTGCCCAGACCCCGCCCTTAGTCACTCGCAAACCGCCTCCAACCAACATCGCGTCTATAGCGTCTGGAAACAAACCGTCACTCTTCCAACTCCTTACCAATCACGTGTTGACCTCTAAGGGCGTCAACGCTCTAAATTGACCTGAAGGTGAAATCACAATCGACAACACAAGTAAGTTCGACTACGAAATCGGCGCCACCAAAGGTTCTACATCCTGGATTGCTAATTTCCTTTCAGAACTGAAAGGGTTCAACCCTCAACCAGGACGCACATTCAAAAGACAATCCTTTTATACTTCTTAAGAAAGCCGCACCCATTCGGACATGAGGTCTTTGTCAGCACTTGTCGTACATGTCACCGGTTTATTTGTTGTAATGGTAATACAACGACAAGATAACTGATTAGGTGAAATGAGTGTTGAAGGGGGGAAGACGCAAGAAGAAAAAAGATCCTGCCGTCATTTCTTAAATTCTGGCACCCCAGACCACTTGTTGTTTTATTAAAGATCTGATCCTTTTATTGATTTTTTAATTAGAATGAGTTATTACAGTGCTGTGTTTGATGGTGATGGTCCAACATTGTCCAGCAGTTGCGTTGTTTTGCAAAAATGTACCGTTTGACGCAGATAGAGGTCACAATATTCATCGTTCATTGTCATGATCGTGCCCCTTTTTATGATGAAGTGCATATGTTCCAACTTAAATAGATATAAATGTATAAATCATCCGATGTATCCTGTAAACTCTTAACATTATCCAGGATTACATTCCATGATTTTAGTCTTCAAAGAACAAAGTAACATTAATCTTACTTCGGACTGTCGAGCCAAGATCTCTCGCAACACATTTTTTATTAAAGTCGGTTCGAAGTACAAGTGCATCTCTGTACGTCTCTTCTTCTTCCTCAGTGCCGTCTTTGCTGCATCTCTGCGTTGGCTTGCACTCTTTTATTTGTGAGTCCTTTGTCCTCTTGTGCGCCTCCGTTTTGTCCCATTAACTCAGATGTGTCAAGGCATGCCCATTGCTAGCTGTGCCCAAAACCCGAGCATGGCAAAGCAGGACAGATGGTTGCTAGGGAGGTTGCCAGGGCGGATCAGTGGGCCTGTGTGTGTGTCTGTTCAGTATCTCAAAGCCACGCTTCACCGTCGGACAATGGCATCGCCGGCCCACACCGGGGTTGGGTTGTGGCATCAAGCCGCGACCCAATAATGCCGGTGCCGCTGAGGGTTGCGACCTGGAAACGGGGGCCGACTGTGATAACAGCTTGGCCGAGCGGCGGGGAGGACACCTTGTCAGTGTCGCCACGTCGTAACGCGTGAATGTCACTGTCCTGCTTACCCGCCTGCCCTAAAAAAAAAAAAGAAAAGAAAGATCCCCCCCTAAATCAACCCCTCCTCTTCCAAACCCTCCACACACTCCTCCCTCTCTTCTTCCTCCTTTGCAAGTCTTCGCCTCCATCTTGAGAAAAACAACATGCCCCCAGTAAGATATGAGGACCAGAACCGGGAGGAAAAATAAAAAAGGATTCCCCGTTGATTTACTGCGCCGTTCTATTCTCGGCTCGGTTTTGAATCCACGCCTTGGCAAAGGGCTGGATTCGCTTTGATGACCCTCTCTTTACACTGTAATCCTGTAATTCTTTTGGTTTATGGCACGTTGTCAGTTTCGCGTGTCTTCATCGAGAAGGCTGTTTTGTGTGTAGCCATAATACAGACACCAGCGAATTATACGATTACAGACCTGTGTTTAGGGGCCTGTGGCGTCTCTCCCATCTCTGAACTGATTCTGAATACCAACACTGTCTTACAAGACGACCAACAAGTGGATGAATACGAGGAGTGACTAATAACACGGTGCGGTAGAACAAGAGTTTAATAGAGTACTTGAAGCTGCTCAGCAGGAGTGTAAATATTCAGTGTAAAATCCTCCCTGCTTAACGTGCGTTTCGGAGCAACTCTCGACAGAGTGTGCTGTTTGAGGAGGTGCAAAGACTCCGAAGTATGTGTAAATTTAAACTTGGCTTAATCTTAACAGGACAGATTACACTCAGCAGGTGAGTCTGTGGGTAACAGGGACAGGCTGCTCGCGCTGGCACGCCGCCCCACCAGCAATAACTCTAATGGAGCACTTTCAGAGCTCCTGGGAGGGGAAATCAAATGATGTCAACCATGTCATAATCCAGACCTGGCTGCGTGTTAGAAAGTACAGTTTTTTAAGAGCAGAGAAGTCCCGCGTCGGCCTCAGACGTATCATGACTCCCGTGAACTGACATCTGTAACGTCTGACGTACATGGCTGGAGGAATCACTGTAAATCTGACAGCCTGGAATATATTTCAGCATCAGCATTTCAGGGCTCACTCATATCTCCTCCTGGAGAAATGGAAGCTTTCTTGCATTGTCACAAACTAAATGCAGGGTTCCCACAGGTGCTTGAATTACTTGAAAATGCTTGAATTTCAAATCAGTGTTTTCAAGGTTGTGAAAACGCTTGAATTTTTTGCGAAGTGCTTGAAAATGTTAAAAATTTCACAATTAGTTAAAAATCAAAACAGTCAATCTACCACCATATGAAATAATGCTAATTAGACCCATATTATTATGCCATACAGTGGCACCGCTGCGCTTCCCATGACCATCATGGCAAACACAACTAGTAGGCTACGTATTTAAAGGTGCTGGAAAAATGGAAAAACTGGTGCTTGAAGGTGCTTGAAAAGTGCTTGAATTTGTTCATGAAAAACCTGTGGGAACCCTGAAAATGACAACCGACTTTTACACCAATTACACTTACAAAAACATCTTAAAACAGGACATGTTTAGATTCAGTTTGAACATATTGTCAGTCCATCAGCAGAGGCTTGGTTCTTCAATTACGGACCTCCAAGCCTTTTACAACTTGAAAGATTTTGTTATCACAGTCTTCCTGTTATAATCCAAGTCTGATGTCTTGCTCTCACAAGAAAGCTCCCTCAGGTTTTTTCCTCTGACGGATTGTAAAGCGGCAATCTTGTATTTCTAACGTCGGTGCGCCGTAACCGCAACGTGTTCGGCTGCGGCACAAAATGGGATCAATCGCTTTGTGATTATGAGGTCTTTCCTTGTTAATGTCGGCATCTTATTGACACAGAACAGGACGATTAGAGGAGTGTTGTTGATGATGGTGGTTTTAAAAGGACGGTGACTTGAAACTCTCGAAAAAGGACCAAACAAAGGTGTATATGGTTTCATTTTTAATGGCTCAATGTGCAAAAAAAAAACTACCCCAAAACGTTCCACAAAAGTAATTTCAAAGATGGGAAAGGTTGAATTTGCTTCCAAGTGTTGAGGTTTGTGTAGAAATTCAGGTTGTACTCGGCTAGAAAGTGTCCGCCAAGAATGGATTGATGAACCGCCATCCACATGACATTAGCACCCTTTCATACTGAAGAGAGGCAGTGAGAGCTGCCCATTGAAGCACCACAGGGTGCCGTCAGATGCCTCGCTCTGATAGGGACACAAACCACCAACCTGTGTGTGTGTGTGTGTGTGTGATCCGTCCTCTCATTTGGACCATTCAGCCAGTGACTGATGACGTTCCCTTCCAGCACCAGGCGACATCACGGCACAAAGGGGCCACTCCGGGTGAAACAAAGACCCTCTAATTGTGCCTTTGAGCAAGCCGCTTGGTCAGTCAGCTGGTGGCTGCTGGGTCCCTCGGGTCCAGCGGTCCTACAGATTGGCGGAGGTCTAGTTTGCTGCATCAGGAAGAAATTGGGAAAAGAGGAGGCTTTGTGTCTCCCAGTGTAGCAGTCTATGCTAAATAATAACATGGTTGATCATCCAGATTTTAATCCAAAGATCTCATATACTTAAATATTCCAACAACACAAAAAATGTTCAAAACTAATTTTGAAAGACGCCACAAGCAGCAATAAATATAATGCAAAACTAAGACAAGGACGCGTTTGCTGAAGTTATAAAGTGCAAAATGTAACATACACAGACAGGAGAGAAATAAGCGTCAGTTTGTGTAAGTGAGCATGTCCGTTGGCTGTTAGCGCACAATAAACTTAAAGGACTGCAGAAGAGTAGCAGTCAGATATGCAGAAATGAATGAGGTCCATGTTTGCGCACATATTACATGTTTCCATTGCTTTCATATATACAGGAGAGTCGTCGATTTTCTGCTTGATTTGTTGAATTTGATGAACTGAAGCCAGAATTGTAAAAAATGATCAGAATGAGGAATATTACAAGTAGAAACTAGCATTAGTACGACGTGTTGATTGTGAACAAATGTGCCCAGTTGTATATTTTCACCATGGCAACATTGATTAAAGAATAAGAATAAGTTATTTATTTTTGTTACCATATTCCACAGAAAAAGAAACTATTGCATTCAATGTGTATTAAAAGCTTGTAGAGCTGCATTGCACATACAATACATACATAGGTGTAGGTGACACACAATGTAGTTTATTTTGACTCACACGCACAACATGCTGCTGCTGTTAATACTTCCGCATCTGAAAATAGTCCCTGACAAATTCTTAATTCATTCATGTTTTAGTAATGTTTGCTAAAAAAATATACTGAGGCTTTAAAAAAAAAGAAAAAAAAGAAACTATATTTGTGAGCAGTTTCATCTTCAGTAAGAACCGGTGGGTGTGGGCCTCAGTGACACGGACAGGGTAGGGAGGTCAGAAAGTATTAGCCTCTATTATCCACAGGGATGTAGTGATGATTAATGATGATTAATGATTTACAAACCATTTACATCTTTTTAGATTATACAACTTCAGTTCAGGTATAGCACATAAATGAGAAAAATAACATATATTCTTATATTCGAGGTTATCTCAGTTGACTGGACGTCATAGTTAACCCATGCTGTAAAAAGTCTTAAAATGGACCTATATGTCCTAAAAATGCATCGTCTCAAACAGAAACTAGACAGACAGTACAAAGGCCGAGCGAAGCGGCGACAGCAGTACTACAGTATGCCATGCACCGTGATTGACTACAAAATGTTGGGGCTCAAAATAGCCAGTCATGTCACCCAAATCGTCCAGGACACCCGGACTGTGCCTTGACTGTGACGGCTGGTGGATGCTGGTGGTCTGTTGTTGCGGATGCAGACAGGCAGGCCATTTGGTCCTATTGTTAGCCATTGTTAAGAGGGGCTATTGAAGACTAACCCTGCCTCTCTGGCTGAGGTCAATGAGGTTTGATGACGTTGTAATGGATCCTAAATGACTTTTTAAGGAGGTGAAACGAGAGCATCCTGCAAATTTCTAACCCCAGAGGATCTTTTGTAAAACAAACTGAATGGAAATTTTTGATTTGTCATACTTTTGGAATCAAAACAAAAGGAAGTGCAGTTTATAGCCAAAGTCTGCTCCGGTTATTCTTATAACAAAACCTCACAGAATCACCACTGCCGTGACAACTCGTCCACATCAAAACATGTTTTCCTCGAAACCAGGCGGCTATTTGTGGCGTCTCCCATGTAGCGGCATGTCGCAAGGAGAGTGTTTGTTGTTGCTGTGAAAAGACAGCCTGCTCTCAGAGACATATTTGTGTGTGTGTGTGTGTGTGTGTGTGTGTGTGTGTGTGTGTGTGTGTGTGTGTGTGTGTGTGTGTGTGTGTGTGTGTGTGTGTGTGTGTGTGTGTGTGTGTGTGTGTGTGTGTGTGTGTGTGTGTGTGTGTGTGTGTGTGTGTGTGTGTGTGTGTGTGTGTGTGTGTGTGTGTGAGTGTGTGTGAGAAAAGGCCGGCTGCTAGGGTGAAGCAGCGACAGACAACAGACTGAGAGGCAGTCTGCTCCTGCTGAGGCTTCACTGCTGTGCTCCGAACACGCCACTAGAACGTGCTCTTCTGCAGATTATACATTACTCACTCGCTCATACTCGATACTTGTGTTTCCGCACACACATTCCCATGCCTCACACACTCTCTCTCTGCAGTATTTTGCTTAAAATCTTCTTTAAAAAAAGGCCAAAGGAATTTAATTCATAACTAAGGCACCACCCTTCAGTGGGCCTACAGGCCAAAACCACCTGCTTGTTTTATAAGCATGGAGAAAATGTTGCAGGAGCAATTTTTATTACAATTGACGCACGAAAATTAACAAATTTAAAGAAAAATTAGAGAAATAAATATAAATGCCTATATCAGGGTTCCCACACCTTTTTTATGAACAAATTCAAGCACTTTTCAAGCACCTTCAAGCACCAGTTTTTCCATTTTTCCAGCACCTTTAAATAGGTAGCCTACTAGTTGTGTTTGCCATGATGGTCATGGGAAGCGCAGCGGTGCCACTGTATGGCATAATAATATGGGTCTAATTAGCATTATTTCATATGGTGGTAGATTGACTGTTTTGATTTTTAACTAATTGTGAAATTTTGAAGCACTTCACAAAAAATTCAAGCATTTTCACAACCTTGAAAACACTGAGTTGAAATTCAAGCATTTTCAAGGAATTCAAGCACCCGTGGGTACCCTGCTATATACTGATTGCAAAAAAATACAGGTCTGGAATACTTTTAATATGAATTAAAACAATATAATTCCGTTAAACGCAGAACATCGGTGCAGGATCTGTCAATGGTGCATTGATTTCATTAGTCGCGTCGGACGGATCTGTTTGACACGCCAGATAAGAGGCGGGGCTAAACTCTGCAGCTGAAAGGCGAAAGGGGCGAGTCGAGTGTCTGAGGAGTAAGATGGATGGAGAGCGGGCTTTCATCATCTCCATTCTTATAAAATCTGTCTCCCCCGTCTGCACAGTTCACCACCGGCCTGACATTTACCAGTTTATAATCTATTTTTTGAATCTGTTACAGTGTTCCTCCTTTTTTACAGAACCACACACTCGCTCTTGTTTTATGTGCTCGGCGCCTCCTTAGCAGGGTAATAAATGTAAATAACAGTCTGCGGAGAGATTAGGGTCTCCATGCTAGGCTGCACTGCCAATTGAAATCTGCTGATGAGGACGGCCAGAGCACCAACTGTTCCACAGACAACACCACCGAGCCACCAATCCATCGCCATTTGTTATCATACACACAACGCAGCCTGCTGGGATTATGGTCCTGGTCCCTCAGGGCTGCAGTGTGTCTGTCACCAATATGTGAAGTTTGTACATCGGTGATACATATATATGATGGTGGAATATGTGAAATAAATGAAATGTGTGTCAAACCCATTGGGTGTTGATTGGGTGACAATAGAGGAATTCCCAGCGGACCTATTGACTCCCACTGAGACTTCTCTGTCCCAGTGGGAGTCCCATATTTCCCTCAGTCCCCGGTGTCTCCTCCATCACTCTTAAGACAGTAATTATTTCTTCATTTTCAATTAGCAGTCGCCATCGAGTGTGGACATAGCCCACAGAGGATGTGGCTATTTTCTGCAAGCTGCAACACCTGAATTAATCTTAATTTCCACTTTTTTTAAAAGCGAGAATTGTTTCTTTTCTATTGCTGATGGCACTAATGGTACCATGAAAGCTTAAAGGGACAATCTGTTTATTCACTTTCTTGGTGGATTTTAGATGAGAAGATCGATGCAAGTCTCATATTTATGATTATGAAACTTGTTACCTGGCAACATCCCAGCCGAGCGATAGTCCGACACAACATTAAATATACGTCTTTGAACAGGTTAAGATGATATAACTTCAGCTTTGGAGGATTTTGTCTGGAGGCTGTTTAACGTCTTTCTGCTAAGCTAATCAGCTCCTGGCTGTAGCTCCACGAGTGTGGTATCTATCTATCTACTCATCCGAGTCCTGGCAAGAATTTGTAAATAATACCCAAAATGTGGAATAATTTCATAAAAAAAGAATTGTCTGAGTAGAGCCAAGTATGACTATTTTAACTATTCAAACTATTTCTTTTAAACATCTGCCGTTCAAACACCCGGCATCTGGATTGACTTTCCCCCTGTTGCTGCTAAAATTATGCATTTATTTCTGGCTCGTTTGGAATAAATTGAAAAAGAATCTGGTTAGTCAACAAGCAAATCAATAGCAACCCTACCAAAAAAACACAAACAGGACCCTAACACATTTACTGGATGTAGTTTTTGGACTCGTATTTGTTAATTATTAAGGGTTGAGGATGCAACACTTCACTGCCGCTTGGATTTATGGACGCACAGATATGACCCCATGTTGAGATGTTAAAGCTTCAGTCGGAAATTGGTGGCCAGCTGCTGTCCATACAGTTGAACCCACATGGTTCACATTTGACTGCAGTGAGCGGCCACATCGGGAATCCGGGCCACGTGCGGCACTGCGGATTGGTGCTTTAAGTTGTTGCGTTTTTACACGGGCGACTTCCAGTTGGAGGCGCTATTTTTATGACGGCTTGGAATTCCTTTTGAAAAGGATCTCAGCTTCCTTCTGAGCATTGGAAACAATTTCCACATTTGCACATTAAAGTCATTTCCAAGCAAATGTTAAGCACATGTAAGGAGTAGTTTAGTAACACATTAAGAGATTACGGAGAACGACGGACTGAATCAAACTTGAATCGGTGGAGCCGTGGAGGAACTGGGATCTTACACTCCATTTCAATTCAAATGGGGGTGGCAGGATCCCAGAGGTCTGAGAGCTTCTCCGTGGACCATCTCTGGATTGAATCCCTCGTTGGAAACTCGTCTTTTCCTCTGTTAACAATTTCTGTCAAGGTTGAACCAACAATGCTCTTAACCCCCAGTGGCTCCAGTGGAGCTGCCACAGCAGAGGACTGCGGTTGTACTTTATTTTTTTGCTGGAAATGTGCGCAACTGTGCAAATGTGAAAAAAAAGGGGATGTCATGGAAACAGAGCATGAGTCGGCGTTCTTTGGTTTGAGTATATAAACCAATCACAGGGTTCCCACGGGTGCTTGAATTCCTTGAAAATGCTTGAATTTCAATGCAGTGTTTTCAAGGTTGTGAAAACGCTTGAATTTTTTGTGAAGTGCTTGAAAATGCTTGAAATTTCACAATTAGTTAAAAAATCAAAACAGTCAATCTACCACCATATGAAATAATGCTAATTAGACCCATATTATTATGCCATACAGTGGCACCGCTGCGCTTCCCATGACCATCATGGCAAACACAACTAGTAGGCTACCTATTTAAAGGTGCTGGAAAAATGGAAAAACTGGTGCTTGAAGGTGCTTGAAAAGTGCTTGAATTTGTTCATGAAAAAGGTGTGGGAACCCTGAATAATGTACAAAAAGACATAACTTTCTCAATTGTACTGGAGTTTGTTCAGGTGTTTAGGTCTGAGTTGTATGAAACTTTGACGCACGGCGAAGCATAACTCAATACCATCCCACTGTGAATAAAACGCCGTCTGTGCTCTTATGGGAAATGTCGCCGGCGTTATATTTAATTAGCTTTCCTTAGCGCGTCTATAAAGAAAACAATTAGTCTTAATTAAAACCGCTGAATGCCGTCGTGTGGCTTCGGAGTATTAAAACCACCAGCGCCGGTGCACCCGTACTGAACATAAATAAATAATTTCCAGTCATTTCATTGAAGAGTCACTTTACATTTACCACAGGGAAAACCTTACACAAGCTCTCCATATTTATCCTAATTGGCGTTGCTTATCTTGGCATGAATAATTGATGGACTTTAATCAAACAGCATATAGCTGTGGTTTGGGTTTAATTGTTATGAGTCATGTATTGCCACAACCCAAAATTACATTTATTTCTGATGCTTCTATTAGCAAAATATTGGCCTTTTTAATTTAATTGTCACTGCTCCTTTATGGCTTTTCTATCCAGATAAAACCCAGAGCGTGAGAATAAACCCGGCACATTATTGCAGTGGTTGAATTAATTAATGCATTAACATGCATCTTGCAGGAGGCTGTGTTTCAATAATTTATTTTTTAATAGCAGAGAGCATTTGTTTATTTATTTTCTCTGACTGTGTGGGAGACTCAGGCCACAGAGCGCCGAACACAATAACGGCGCGGGCCTGTGACGAATGAGAAGCGTAAATATTGTGTATGTCGGGGAGCTGCTGAGGCGAGGCGGTAGCCTAAAGATGTGCTGAAGAGGAGAGGGAGGGACACACACACACACACACATGAAACACACATGAATTTGGTTTAATATGTAGCTTTCTCCACATGGTAAGTGAAGCAGAACCCTCGCTGTTCTCCCACCAGAAGGCTCGGAGAATACTGTGTGTATCCGTGTGTGTGTGTAGATTTGACTCTATTATTCAGTCTCTTCATATTCTTCAAATTGCTCCAGGAGGGAGAAAAAAAAAATACGCAAAGGGCCCTGGAGGGACTGTGAGAGCTAGTGTTATGATTATTGTTATTGTTGTTATTGGAGGGAGGGGGTGGAGGCGACATGGAAAATAATTTAAAAAGTGTAAGTGGATTTCACTGAGATTCATTCACAAGTCGAATGCCAATATTCCGGTGAATAATTCCTCGTAGGAAGGTGATTGGTCCTATTATCACCTCTGTTCCTCCCTATTATGATTTTGGCAGTTTTTATGTATGATTATATTTTTACAACCTCCAAGTTACAGTCAGATGCTGAGCTAAGATTAAAGTTATCACTGCGGGCCGGGAGAATGAATGTGGGGAAAGCATAGTTATAATAGCTTAGATAATAAGCCCAATTGATACAGAATGTGGCACCCATTCAGTTTAATGATCTTTTTCGGGAGGGGGTTTCTGTCCTTCTATTCAGAGCCATTCGTGAGCTTCTTCCACTCACTTCTCAGCCACATTGTCAAACTCAGGTGTAGTTTAAACTTTTACCACTTCAACATGTGGGTGCCTTTCAAAGAGCTTAATTAAACTAATTATTCAGCCAGAGCTACGTTAGATAGGCAGGCTGATTAAAGTCTTAGCCCTCTTCTGATGGTGTATTATCAAACCCTTATAATTTTCTCTGTAATTTAGAATTAATTGGAAATAATATGTACGCTGCACTGGGCACATAGTGTGGCCCTCCAATCTATGGCCTTTGTAAGTGGATGAGATAAAGTTAACCTTTTCCCCCTTCATACAGGTTCAAGTTAATTAAATCTGCGTTTTAATTGTGTTTTAATACAAAACGCACATTACCTCCGTTAATACATCTCCTCGAGTCTGAGCTCGGAAAAAAAAGAAGCTAATAGAGGGATTGAATTAAAAAAAAAGAGAGAAGGGAAAATAAAGTAGTCGTTTTTTTTTCCACCCCTTCTTCATTTTCTCAGAGAAGTGAAGTGTCAGCGAATTCGGGGTGGCGAGGGCAAAATTAATTATTTCAGCTTGATAAAGCTTTTCATCTCCCTGACTCCTTGCACTGAAAAAGCCAATTAATGATGTCAAACATGCTCTCCCTCTCCAGGGACAGCCTCCACTCTGATGAGTGTGTTTACCGTTTATGGGACAGACTGGGTGAGCTCTATATATATGTGTGTGTGTGTGGTGTGTGTGCGCCATACCTCCATGCCCACCACAGGACCTTCCTTCCTAATCAGGGCCCACCTGTCAGGCCTCTGCCTCATTATCTATGTACAGAGAGGCCATTTTGTCAGGGCAGCTTCTTCACCAGCCAGCGGGAATGTATGGCACTGTCCTCTGTGAGATAATTCACTTAATTATGGGGTAGATATGGCCCGAAGCAGGAATGGGTCAACACAAACTGACACGTAGCTCAGTGCATATGGCTCCAACTATATGTGCAAGGCCGTGAGACAAGAGCATACAAATTTTCTCCCATCTCGAGGAAAGGTTAACTTCCTAATTAACTGACTGGGAAAACTCTCTTATCTTGCGCTCTTCTTGAACTGCGAGGTTAGAGGTCGGAGTCGGTTACAGCAGCAGAACCCTGAAGGAGGTATTTAGTATGTTTCTGTGGGCACTAAAACATAACATACTTAAACGCATGATTGAACATACTACTTGAACCTCGTTTTTCTGGGTTGCCCGGCGGTCTATTAAAACTGTGGCATTACGTTTATTATAAAGTATATAGATCTAGCTCATATCTAACACTCAGATACATTTGTAGTACATTATATAATTGTTAAATGAATCATAAATCAATTAAAATTCTTTGTAGAATACTAAATAAACTGCTTCTCATTCATTTTGATGTTTATTTGCAGCTTGGTCCAATCCGGTGTCCCACAAGGCTTATTATTAGGTCCCCTACTATTTGCTCTATACATAAATCATACTTCTTTTTTCACCTAAAATGCCAGTGTTCACTTTTATGCTGACGATATTATTTTATGTGGCAACAGTAAAGTCTGCACAGACCTATTTGATTAAGTTAAAACTTGTTCTAAGTTCTGAAAACTAGATATAACTCTAATTTAGAATGGGCATGTTTCACTATTCTACCTACGCTGCACAATGGAGATATCACGTCATATGTGGCTTTCTTTATCCTTAAACCACTTCATGCCATTTACCATAGTGGCACTCCATTTATTAAAGACGTTTATCACCACTGTGAGTTATATGAAAAGGTCAGAGATCTCTAGTGACATCTAGACGGCATCAGCATACCTGTGTTTACATTTACAAGCCCGTGCTATTTAAGTTGCGGAGATATTTAACATGCTCAGCTGATAAAGTTCAAAGTGAACACGTCCTGGAGAACGAATTAAAAGCTGTACGTGCCCGTGCTGTTTTGTAATACTTCTTAAAGTGAACTTGATCTCCGTGAATGCTTTTGTCCATCTGTTTACGACTATAAAGGTACCGAGTCTTCAGCTAATAAATTATGGCAAGATAAAGAGTCACATCAGCATCTCTCCACACTCCATTCTCCTCTTGGAGCGCTTTTCCTCTTGGACTGATCACTCCGGCTTTGGCTTCCTTCACTCGAGAGTATGTTGTCTTTTATTTCCTCGCGGTTTTCTGCTGATGAGGTTTGTGGTTCTGTAGGTGGAGGTATTTTCTTTCACTTAAGCCGTGGTGGTGATCACTGCTAAAAGTATGCTCGCTATTTAAATTTTGCTTATTAGAAACCAACCACAACCACACATGAAAAAACACTGATCCTCTCTCTCTCTCTTTTTTGAACCAAATAGTTTCTTTCTTGAAAACATTTTTTAAAATATAAATAAAGAAACTAAATGTACAGAACCAGGCGGCAGTCGAATGTGTTGGCGGCGTCAACCATCACCATGTTAAGCTGTATTTCTCCCGTTCCTGTTTATCTACTTATTAATGGCGTGTGTGTTTACTATGATCCACCATGTGTTCAGACAGATCATCAGCCGGATAGATCACTGTAACATGTGACCCACAAACAGAAATTGTGTGTGTGTGTGTGTGTGTGTGTGTGTGTGTGCGTGCATGTTTGTGGATAAATATGTGTGTGTGTGTGCGCGCGCTGTTGGACAGGGTGAGAGTGAAATATGGACTTGGACGAGGAGATGAGGGTGCTGGCGCTGATCGCTGACAGCGCGATCAAGATGTACTTGACTGCTGTGTGTGTGTGTGAGCGTGTGTGTGTGTGTGTGTGTGTGTTTGGGGGTTTTGGATGTGTGTGTTGGCGTCTAAATATCTACCCCCCTGTTGCTATCCAGACCCCTCCTTTCTCACAAATTTTAGATGATGGTGATTTAAAGTCACATCCTGTTAATGCAATGCAACACACACACACACACACACACACACACACACACACACACACACACACACACGTTAACAAACACGCAGAAATACACACATATATACGCACACTTATGGGAACCATGTGGGATAGACTGTCTCTGACATTACAACCATCATCTCACTCACTCTCCTGCCCATGTCTCCCCTGTTAAATGCTCATTTGGAGAGGTTGTGTGTGCGTGCGTGTGTGCGCTTTCGTGCATGTGTGTGTGTGTGTGTGTGCAGAAATCTTTTGTAAAATCCCTGCTTGTCCGGCTCCTCTAAGCATATTGATGGAATTAATGCCTGTTCGTTTATGGGAATAAAGTTCTCCCTCTCTTTGAGACTGATTTAGCCATCCGTCAACTGTAAGGAGTTTACATTGCACATGTGTGGGCATGTGTCCGTTTGCATTTGAGACATGTAAGTTATGTTTCTGTCCGGGATGCGATATCAAAATCACTTTTTTTTCTTAAATTCCTAAAGAAAGCCGAACCAGACGCAGGTAAAAACGTCTTTCTTTATATTTGACATTGGTCGA
The DNA here is from genome assembly GCA_004119915.2 of Collichthys lucidus. NCBI lineage: Eukaryota > Metazoa > Chordata > Actinopteri > Sciaenidae > Collichthys > Collichthys lucidus. The sequence goes on from CM014078.1 coordinate 26,465,029, forward strand.
AAAAATTTGACCTCATCGAGGTGTGGTTGACTTGTTTTGTCAGACACTAAAGGATCTACTTCCCGGCTTGTTTATCACCCTGCACTCTAGTTAAAATATTAATAACTCCTGAACTTCATGAGCCACGTGGATAAAGTTCGAAAAGGCAGACAAAAACCTGGTCGACTTTCAAATATGTACTTGTTGAAGATATAATCCTTAACATTATCATTAAGCATTTTATCAGCAATAACCATTCAACTTATCGAAGTTCATCAATTACCTCTACCTCTTATTTGTAAAGGTCCCATATTTTACACTTTTATTTAATGTTTGATATCCATAAGAAGATATATTTGTGGTTTTAAATACCAAAAACCATCTCCATAATGGAGCTCTAGCAAGAATGGGTGTTTGCTTAACGTCGTTGACGTTAATGAGCCTCTCTTCTTATTGGCTGTTTCCTGAGTGATGCACAGCCTGACCAACCACAGGTACCAGATTGTAGCCTTGACGTCCTGTATACTTATAAATACTTGGACAGTATTTATGTAGCACCTACACAGAAATTTCACTTTCTATAGTGTGGCGGAGTCCGCCATTGAAGTTGCCTTCACAAGTGGATTCATTAGAATTTAGTCCATCAGTGATGGTAGGCTAAAAAACATCTGACGGTATAATACGATACAATTCAATAGTACCACAAGCTATGACCTTCAAATCCCAGTGTCAAGTCACAGTGTCCAGTTTGAAATGGATTTAAACCCATGCAGTCGTACAGGTTTGCCACCATTACCCAGGATGCTCTTCCTCATCCATATCTAATTTTACTCATTTTATTATGCAGACATTTCTGTCTGTCACGGCTCCTGACATTTGACACGTTACAGTGTAACTGTGTGTGCGCATCTCCGTGCCTCCATATGCCATCAGTCGACATCATATATGTTCATACATCGAGGTGTGTCTGCCTGCGTGTCAAAATATCCACCTTAACAAGTCATTTAATTTAAGCTAATACCAGTGGAATTCGAAAACTTGATGAGTTCTGCGACCCCACGGGTCCCTCGGCGGCAATATTTTACACAGGCTGTCTCGACGCTTTTCACCAAGCCTTCACAATTAATTTGAGAATGATGAGGTTCAGCGGTCTACACGCTGGGTTTTATATATATATGAAGTCTTAGATAGTCATTTAAACAGCCATCAGCGGGAAGGAAGTAGTAATATTTGCAAATTTGGGAAACCGTGGCTGAAGCGCACTTGATGAGACACACATGGTTGTATGGAGCATACTTGTTGCATCTGAATATTATAAACTTTACAGCTTGCATGATTTTCATTCAAGTGTAATGAGCCCTTGAAAACCACCTACAGATATATTCATGTTATGAGCTATTTAAATGCTGCTTTAAACTTTGACTCCACTATATATATGTTTTTTTATTAATATAGTGGTGGTGCATTGTTACAAATAAACTCTATATAAACTAGTAGGTAGCTCCTTGACAACCAGCTGCATCATACTGCTTAAGAATAATAATTTATTGCATTGAAACTATTATTATTTCTTTGATATGTTCCTTTTTAAGCCACTTCTCTGGTTTAAGGTGTCTTTAAATATTAGGACTGAGATATAGACACAAGGATGCACTCAACAAAAACACCAAACTCATGTTTATCTGCTTTTGGACGGAGTCCCAGAGACTCCTCATGCCGAGCCGCCGCCTCACCTTTAATCTCCTGCCTCTCTGCGCCCTGTCATCACACCTCATAATGTACTCGTATACCCCCCGACTCCACTCTTGTCTCTGCGGAGACTGAAAAGCTGCTCGTTGATACACTCCAAATGACAAATCCCGGCAAATGAATCTCAGCCGTTTCTTTTTTCCACAAGTGATCCACTGTTGATAGACATTACTCTTGTTGTGTCTCTCTTCTGCCTGGTTTCAATTGAGTACTGGCATGACGGGGGAATGCCACACATTGCCAGCGCAGAAGGTGACAAAATGAATTATGTTCACTGTGAGGATAGATTATCCAAGTGATCAGGACTCATTTAGTGTTTCGGGGGTCGTTCTTCTGAATTTGTAGTAACGCAGTAATGACTTTGCCACAAAATGAGGGACGTTTTATGGCAAATAAAATTAAATAAATCACTTCTCTCTCTCTTTCTCTCTGTGTCTCATTCACAGTCCCTCCCTTCATCCTTTCATCGCGACTTTTTTCCCCCCTCCTCTCTCTCTTGAGTCCACAGCGCGACACGCCGATCACTGCCGTGTTTTGACATAACGTGTCAAAATAGGCCACACTGTCTTATTTCAGCCTGTGCCTCTTTTTCATCTTCCTCCCACTCTACACCATCTTTTTTTTTTTCTGCGCAATTCCACTGTGCCAAATTCCTCCATGAATGTCCAGAGGCGATTTTTTTTTTTTCCCCCTCCTCTTACGAATGACAGATGCAAACAGCCCTTGTGAGATGGGTGGCTCGTCTCCCTTGACAGACTTCCCGGTTGTATCCTCATTTGAACCTCCGAGTCGTCTGTGTTTTGAGATCCACGGTTGTTTTTCTAACCAAAGCTGCCGATGTTAACCCGTCTTATCACCAGAAACTGTGTCAGATACATCAATAAATGATGTCAGTTAGTCAGATGGGTAAAACGGAGTTTATGCGTTTCTTTCTACCTCCGATCAGTTGGTAAAAACAGTTCAAAAGTTTATTTTTCCCATGCACTTAAAGACGAATACAATGCAGATGGAAACGTTCCCATTGCTCGGTCCCTTTGTTGACAGATTTATGCTAAAAGTCCTTTTTTTGACACCCAAAACTAAATCCCAAGCAGCGGTTTGTGTTTCAATTGATTTTTATGTCTTTGGTTTCAGCGATGATGATTGCGGTGATCATTCTGTACAGCGGATGAGTTCCCCCTCAGCCAAAACAAAATACTACAACTGCAGGACGGCTTCTATATTCAAAGCCGATATTGACGCAGACAACGCAGCAATTGTCTCTTCATTGTTAATTTCTCACTGCGGACAAAGTGAGGGGAGGGGAGATGAAGAAGAAAAAGAGGAGGAGGAGGAGGAAGGGGGTTTGGTGGCAGTTGAAACCTCAGTAGTGTCACAACTGCCAATTTGTGGCCGGTTTGAGATGTTGACATCTGCATTCTTTCACGTTCTCTATAACTCTCCGTGCTGAGCCCGGAGACCAGCTTTAAGATTGCTTTATTTATCTCGACGCTCCTGCGGTTAAAAAGAGGATGCTCCGGCCTAGACAACTGTGTGTGAAATGTGCGTGTGTGTGACAAGAGACACAAGAATATCCTAAAAAAACTCATCGAATACAAACATTTCTTCAGGAGAGAGGATTATGACACAAGTATTAACTTTGAGAGAGGGGAAGAGTGGTACTACATGAAACATGTCAGTCAAATGAAATCTATCCACTGAGGTGCCAGCGTCCAACATGAACCACCTTGTATTTTCAGCGTGTACACCTGCTGGGTTTAAAATCAACTTAAAACGAGAGCTGCAAAGATAATTGGACTAATCCGCTTGTCAATCAACAGAAAACTAATTGGTAACTATCACTTCCCATGCAGAAATGGCACATTATCAACATATACGTACCATATTAAATCAATATCTTTGGGATTTCTGCGATCGGCTGGCCACTTGTCCAGGGTGTACCCTGCCTCTCGCCCAAAGTCTGCTGAGATTGACCACCATGACCCTCATGAGGATGAGTGGTTACAGATAATGGATGGATCTTTGGGATTTGACATTAATTTGAACACTGTGTAAAATAGAAACTGAATTGATTAATCTAGAAAATAATCAGTAGATACACCGATGATGAAAATACAGTGACAGCAGTAATGGCATGGTGCTCATCTGTCAAATAAATCTTAAAATACTGAGGTCTATATCCTGCCATTTACTTATAGAGTCTGTAAATGTTATGTAATGTTATTCAACCTAAAGGTCGGCAGGCTGCCTCCACACTCTGGCGGAGAAATACTGAGTCCTTTATGGAGCACGTATCATCAAATGCTTATTACACTTGTATGTCTTCTCTAACTTTTAGAGTCAAATATAAGTTATGTCTAGTCTAAACATGCTGCGGTCAGCATGTAAAATAATGTTCCGAGATAAAAAAAACATAGGAATCTTTATTGTTTTATCTGGGATATGTTTTTGTTAAAGCACTTACAGTATGATAAATGTTGTCATTTATTTCCTTGTGGAAAGATAGTTCATATCTGATCTATGTGCATGCTCTCTCTGTTCGAGAGTACAGGAATGCATCACCGTTATGTTCCTCCGTGGAAAGACATCAAGTGGATCCATTTTCGTAACTTCATAGGAAATGTCTCGTTCGATTAGTTTCCGTCGTGGACGTGAGAGTTTAAAAACTGCACCGCAGCACAACCTGTACACAGTATACATTTTATGATGTCCAAAAGGCCGTAAAGGCTGACATCAGCATTGCTCAAATGTTCATCGACTGCTCTCAAATTTCCCCGAAATGCCCCTTTCAGATTCCTGTCCCTCTCCATGGGGGCTGCTGTCCTCTTATAGCTACTGTCTGGTTCCCATGAGCTGTGAAACACTATCATGGCAGCACTGCGGATTTAACAATGCTTTTTAAAATGTGACATTTCCTGTTCTGATGTGATATGTCCATTTTTAAGGGAAATTGTGACCAACTAACACAGTAAATAAAATTTCACTTTTAACTCGAAGAGACAAAAAAATATTTGCCCTCTCTTCCCAACATGCATTCACAAAGGTAATAAGACTGTGCGCTGTCTTTTGTTTTGTAGCTCTCCTCGTGTTGCCAAAAGAGAATTAAGATCATGTTTCTCCCGACTGAAACAATAACTTGGCAGATGAGAACAGATAGTTTACGGTGGGGAGTTTTTTATGTTCCACTATTATTGGACAAGGAGTCATAAGAAAGAATATTAAAGGATAAATACTACGATGCCAGATTTAAATGTTTTCCGACGGTCCTCTGATTGCAATGGTGAAACCTACATTTAAATGAAATCTGAGTCACCATATACAATCTTCTTTTTCCCATAGTCATATTGTGAATATCAGTTTTCTTTGGTTATGTGTACTGAATGGAAATGTGTCAAGTACAGGTCACTAAGTTTCTTCATTAAGCTACAATATAGTGCCAAAGAAATCATCTCTGATGTTACAAATATTTGACAAAAGTTGATACTTGAGATTTTGTGGCAAAACGCAACCTCCGTTTCTGTAAATGCAGAATTTGCCTATGCGGAAGTTCCAAAAGCTGCAGTTCCTCAAACGTCCACTTGAGTCTGGCTAAAGAAGTCACTCTCCGTAAGTCCCTATGTTAAAATGTCCAACTTCGGGAACAGAAATAAACATGTTTACAGAAATATTATCAGACACTGAATATCAGAGGGAAACCACAGTTTATATATATTCATACACTTTGTTTCAGCAGAGATATTGAGATGAATAACATTCTTTTAATCACATCATATCCCAAATATGATTAGAACCAGGAGAAGTTATAACCAAGCAGCAACCGCTGTGTCTGTAAAGTGAAACCAATGCAGAGGAGACAAAAGCTGCAGTTCCTCAAACGTCCACTTGAGGCTGGCTAAACAAGTCACTCTCCGTAAGTTCTTAGGTTAAAATGTTCAACTTCACAACATAAATAAACATGTTTACAGCCTTGTACAAAAAACGGTTTTGGTCTCTATAGCTATTATAGTTATTTCCCTGTTCACGACAACTGTACTGAGGGTGATTTTCTTTTAAACTGTTCAAATTATAGTAAAGTTACGCATAATTAACAGCATGGCAGATGGCATGGTTGAGCACCCAGGTGACATTTGGCCTGCCTCAGGTCCGCCAGGGATCCGCGTCTTTTCCAATTTTTAGATTAGCCAAGAGGCAGAAGAGACACCGGACTACCAGCATGGCAGTGGCCAGCGCCACAGACTTTAAGCTCTTCGGATGAGGTTCGTTGATAAAGTTTAGTAGCTTCTTCTGTTGTGAAAGTTGGCTGGAAGTGTCCTTTAACTGCACTAGAGTTGACATTGCATTGCAGTAATGAGTAAAATTAAAATGTTGCAGATTGAAAAACGTTTCAAAGAACAGCTGAATATCTCCGTCCTGTCTGCCGTCATGCTTGAGTTTCACTGTGTTGCTCAAGGACACCTCAGCAGGGTTTATGCTTGCTGACAATAAATGGGGCTTAACCCCGCGTTCTCCGGTTGAATGACAGTTTCTTTTACCACAGAGACATCTTGCCATCTTTCTTTCCACTATTCTGGGATGGTCTGCCAGTAATCCACGCCAGTGATTACAGGCTGCTGCATTCGATGACCCAAAGAATGTAAAGCGATACGTATCTTCATATCACAACCAGATTGGGGAGAAGATTTAAAGAGTACACTTGCGTTCAATACACATCTTGTCTTTTACGATTTGTCTGTGTGTCAGTCATTCAGTCGGTTGGTCTCTCTGTCTCTGTATCTCTTTCTAAAGTATGAGAGTGATTACATGAAGCTGACAATCAGGTCCAGGCTTGTATCTCTGTCCTTTATCTTCTTAGGAAAATCTCTGTGCGTGCATCTTGCCGCGTCAACTCCAATTACCGTGATTTCTTTTCATTCGGCTTCCTGCTTAGCCCCACCGCGCACACAACACACGCACAGATGCACGCCACACACAAGTGCACACACGGAGATACAGAGATGTACTCTCACCCGCCCACGCCATTCCAGGCGCTTCCAAATGAGAGGGACAGTAGTGATGCCACAGGCCACCCAGTACTGCAAATGACTACTCTGCAGTACATCGCACTTCATCTGTCTGTCCTCTCTGAGGCCAGCAACCTTCTAGTGTGTGGCTGTGTGCACAGTGTGTATGCACATCTATTATTGCTGACATAGCATTCATAGATGATTCTTGTTTGACGCACCAAATGGATGGGACACACTGGGACTGTTAAAATAGTGCCAGATGATCTCGATCTCTCCTATTGTGGCCTCGCATGCTTGCAAATAGGTGTCTTGTGAGTGCGCTACATGTATTATGTTTGACTAGAGGAGGTCAAGAGTAAACCTACCGTGACGTCACCCATTGGTTTGTGGACAACCATTCTGAAGCCTTGAATTTGGCGTTACAGCCGTTGCGGTCTTTGTTTTTTGGAGTCAGAAGTAACCATATTTGCCTGAGAGCATGGCGCTATTGGGTGACGTACCGCAAGTTGGGTGGACTTCGGTTTCGAGTCGGTAAATAGGCAGTGCTGTGACAGAATCTTGAACATATTTCACAAGCACCGCCTAGCTGTACGGTTTAATCTGAGCCTGGTGTATTGTGCTGGACAGATTTACCGAGAATGATTTTGCCCTAAAGCATACCATGGGGGAACAGGGCTATTTTCCCCATAAGACTCTATACAGTGGTCCCTCATTTATCGCGGGGGATACGTTCTAAAAATAACCCGCAATAAACGAAATCCGCGAAGTAAGTTTTACAATTATTATACATGTATTAAGGCCCCTAACCACACACTTTTATACACCTTTTTACACGCATTTTGTACAGTACTCCCTTAAACAGGACGCAGAACACATGTGCGGTTCTCCCTTAGCCAATGTAGGACGCAGAACACAATGCGTGTTCATACTGTACAGTACGCTGTAAAAAAAAAAAAAAAAAACATGCAAAATTACACTGAAAAAAATCCGCGAAACAGCGAGTCCGCGAAAAGTGAACCGCGATATAGCGAGGGACGACTGTACAAATGGAACTTATTGTTGCAGCCAATGGAGCTGCCCTCTTCTGGCCATTAGCAAAAATGCAGGTTGACTTCAATTCGGACCCTGAAGCGCTGATACCTTTTTAAAGTACCAGCCCAAGTTGGTGGAGACCAAAACAGAGCTAAAAGGACGTAAAATTAATGATACTGTTGCTCCGTCAATTGTTATGTAAATAAACAACGTTCGCTATATTACCTTCAGGGTCGTTTCATCTCCAGTACGTAGAATGTAGATAAAGTTGGGCTAAAGTCATGATATGACATGGTTATTACCATGTCATATAGCGAATTTGTGGTATTTTTTAGCAGCCATAGCGACTTTCCCAGTTGGCAGCGCTGCTTAGTATAATTACCGTAAACAAATGAGTCCATGGTTTTGACAACTGGTAGCTTTTGTCTCGTACCCGTGCTGCTGTTAGTGGTGGCGTTTCTCAAAATTAAGACCACATTTCACATGATCCCCCTTGTTCTCCTGCTGCAAAGAGGATGTTACTAATTGTTCTTGCTCCCTTCTGTCGCTACATGTGTTTGTTTTCTGTTTAGTTTTACTGAAGAGGACAACCATGTTGGAAGTAATTTGTTTCCACCGACCTTTTTCCATCTTGACATGTTTCCTGTTATGTTCTGGTCCAAGATGTTGGCCCCGGTTTGCCCAGTCACGACAGGAACAGGTACCGGAGTCATTTCATGAACTCATTTCTTCTGACTCCCTTTGTGTTTTTCCCCCTCTCTTAAATATCTGCTGTAATTTAGCTCTTAGAGCTACAGGCTGGATGTCAGGGCACGAACAGGGAAAGAGAAGGCAGCAGAAACAACCCAGGAATGTCATCTAGCCAGTCAGCGAGGCCAGGGCAGGCGAAGTGCACAAGGGCCACAAGTCTTTGAAGTCCGCCTTGACAGTTGTGGACCCTGGACGCTCCCTGGCACAGCGCAGCGAAACCTGATCACGTTTCATTATTTTGATGGGAAAATCAGACAAACGGTTCACTCGAGGTTTATTTTAGTGCTGCTAACCTCTTGTCAAAGCACGGGGAACTTCACAATAGTGCACGGACCCACACACACACACACACACACGCACACACGCTATCCTGAACAGCACGTAGAGTTCACTTTAGATTAAGCAACAAAGAACACATTCATCTTTTTAGGGTCGGGCCAGTAGTTTGATGTGTTCTGGTCTGTTTTGTGTTTTGTTTTATTGTGCCGTTTCCTATAATGCGTACACACACACGCACACACACACACACACACACACACACGCACACACACCCTCCTAACATCTGTAGTGCTTGATTACATTACGTTTGTGTTTGACTTAAATCAAAAACGCGTGCACTTAAAGGTTGGCATGTTTTATGGGCATGTCTTTTACTGGGCAAATTAATTCCCTTTTCAATCTGCTGTTTATAATTCTATAAAAAAAATAAATAATGGAAGACTGTGTTTTATGTCAAAACTTCTGGAAAACCTTTTTTGGAAAACCCAACAGGAATATTCAGTTTATTCTTTGTTACGCTCAGACTCACTCTGGCATCCATAAAGAATGGATACAGGGAACAAAAGCAAGAACTGTAACAATAATTAGTGCTTAATTTATTTATTAGTTATGCCACCCGTAACTGGAAAACCACTAGTCATAACACAAGTCTGATATGCTTTAACTTCACCAACCGGTTTAGCAAGTGGCCCATCCATAATTGAGCCTGACCTCACAGGAAGTTGATACTTATTCGTGCTGCCATGTTGGCTGTACTCCTTCATAGAGGTCCCGGATAATCTAAACATCGACAAAGACGTGGATCATCGGTGAACCTGAGGCGGTCTGGGTGGGTGTATGGGTGTATGCTCCTTTTAGCATATTTAGTATTTATTTTGATTTTAGCATATGTTTAATTCTATTTATTTTAGTACATTTTAATGTCTCAGGTATTTTTATTCTTATTTATTCTAGTTATTTTAACACTCACTAGTCAGTTTAATGCTAGGATTTTATTGCACTGACTAGAAGCACTTTCAATCTCGTACCTGTGACAATGACAATAAAGATCTATTCTATTCTGAATGACGCCTGGGTGCTCAAACAAGCCATCTGTAACAGCATCTACCTGTCAATCGAAGCAGCCGGACTCTTAATTATGCATAACTTTAAACCTTAATATAATCTGAACAGGTGAGTTGTATATAAATTTACCCTCAGTACAGTTGTCATGAACGGGGAAATTATCTATAGAGACCAAAACAGTTTTTTGTACCAGGCTGTAAACATGTTTATTTATGCTGTGAAACATGGGGACTTATGGAGACTGACTCACTTCTGGAGCCAGCCTCAAGTGGACGTTTGAGGTACTGCAGCTTTTGTCTCGTCTGCGTCGGTTTCACTTTACAGACACAGCGGTTGCTGCTTGGTTATAACTTCTCCTGGTTCTAATCATATTTGGGATATGATATGATTAAAAGAATGTTATTCATCTCAATATCTCTGCTTTAACAAAGTGTATAAATATATATATATATATAAACTGTGGTTTCCCTCTGATATTCAGAGTCTGATAATATTTCAGTGTCTCTAAAAGTTTGGATGAACTAAATACTAAATAAAGGGAGCGCAGAGGGCTACTTCTGACAGCTGTCTGCTCTTATTATTAATCAAAGAGT